>CARXXK010000002.1:14144488-14744488 GCA_949089665.1 Macrosiphum euphorbiae | reverse complement strand
GTAAAAGGTGCACTGCACCGAGCCTACGCTGCAAATTCGATATCGTTTGTGATGTCAAAAACAGTCTTCAGGGATTTTTCCCCAGCGCGGTCCCTCGGCTTTTACGACGGAAAACCTATTGCAGCGCATATGCAATTCGTCCGATGGAAAATATATTTCAATTTTCTCGGTTGTAGGGCGCACTCCGCCGTAAGTTTCGTGGCCGGTTAGGCTGACGGAGGGGGGGAGATCGGCTTGCGCATGCGTACACACCTCGTATCTTTCATATGTATATGCGTTCGTTTGAATAATATCGTTTAGCAGTGCAGCTTAGTATATACAATATTATGTTATATAATATGTATTATAGGTATATAGTAATTGTATAGTGCAACAAAGTATCGTATATATATATAAATATTCAAATATATACACAAAAGCGCGAAAAACCTGCGACGGTGGCGGCGTGTGCGCGGAGAAGTTTCCCGCTGTTCCGGAAATTAGAAACGGTCGCCTCGAGGGGGGTAAAGAGCAAAGGGCCTTCTCTCAGCAAAGGCGACGGCGATATGCATTTTGGTGGTATATATACGCCGATATACACGGTAAACCGTAAAGGGTCTCGTCTTCTTCGCTCCCTTCCACTCGTGTTCCGACTCGTTTTCGCGAAAAACCACACAGATGAGTTTCATCAAAATTCTCTCTCTCACACTATATTTTTCGTTCGCCTGTAAACTACCCCCGCTGCCGTTCATTACCACGCCACCGCACACGAGAACCTCGACAACGCGAATCGCAAACATTATAACTATATATATATATATTGTGTAATATAATATATATAGCTCACCCACCATCACGCTAGCCTCGTGCTGGAAACATAATATATATATATATAAATATACCCACACATATATATACCTACCCACAAGCCTATATATTATTATTATATGCACACATCACTCGGCGCGCTCGGTCTGATACTCTGACGATTGCAGTCTATATGTGTTTACATTTATTATATATATACGTCGTCGTCCTGCACTCTCTATACACAAGCGCGAATGCGTACCTGTATAAAGGTATCGTGTATCCACTCGTGCACCCTTTGGTCAATTTCACCGAATGATTATACCGTATACGAGCGATCACAAAGGATATTCGACCAGGATATTCCTTTGGGCGGTTGAAAACGTCCAAAACCCTCACGTATGTCGACGGGGATCGGCCTAGACCAACACGTATATATGCGAATATACTTTTGCCATGTGTTCGACGAATTGCCACAGCCTTTATGCGTTTCAATATTATTATAGATGAATTACAGTGCCGTACAGTGATATTATCTTTTCGCTGTTTTGACAGCAGACCGCGGCGGCCCGATCGGAACGGATCGCGTGATCGATGTTTTCTTTTCTCCGGAGGCTTCAGTAGCAAAGTGCCGGGGTGAGCTATATAGCCGGTTCGACCCTGCACTCGACAACGCTAAATATATACTCGTCTCGACGACATATAATATTATAATATACATCTGCGCAGGGCGTGTGTGTGTGTGTATGGGTGCGCGATCGTCTAATACGGTTAATAGGGGGGGGTTTGATTTTCTAAAAATAAGGGTCGTATCGCGTCACCTGTCCGGTCCGTAAAATATGTACACATATCGTCGATTCGGGATTTGTTGAAGGTTCGAATAACCGCGCCTCGTTTGCCACTTGATTTATCGACGTCTGTTCGGGTCTATATACGACGCGCATTATAATAACTCCGCTTTCGTGTACATAGAATATATACGGCTCGCACGTAAGTACGCGTCGGGAAAGAGAGAAAACAAACTCGACGAACTATATTGTTCGTGTGTGAGAACCACGCTGTACAGTCGAACGCGACTATATCGACTCGTTTGAATCGTTTACGCCCGTCACGCGTCAACGTAAACAATGAGCCGTGATCGCGCCTATAGCTACAGACCTCGGAAAAAAGTTTTCCGCTCGGTTTCCTCGAGGTGAGCAGGACGCAAAACCCGGGAAATCGGCGTGCTGTATAACATATAATATGACCGTTATATAGGTGCTGCATCACAACAATTGCAGTGTAATGTATTTTTCCCAGACAAATCGACCACCGAGATCGTTAGATATTATTATAAACTGCATACAAGTGTGCGGCTCTACGCGCCTATTGCTGGTTACAATGTATGTCGCCTTTACTGCGCTCGTTTATGAACAAGGCTTTAGGAAATGGAAAATTGCGTCTGATGAGAGTCGGGAAAATTGTCAGTATAATATTTATGTCAACGTTGTGGAGGTATAGGCACATAAACGACACTCTTACAGCGTCATACCACCCTCGGCGTGTCCGAATAGTAAGAGTCGATGACGACGTTGATGTGATTAAAAAAAAATAATTTGTTTTGACCTCTGGCTCGCGTCGTTTATCGAGTGCCGGGTGCTGCCTTGAATATTATTATTATACAATTTTCATAATTTATATCATAATTTTTAATCGTATCTATTTAATCGCGTCGGACTTCATATAATAATATATATATGTATATTGCCACAAGTATAATATAGGTACTTCATTTACGCCACATATCACGTGGGAAATCGTGCCCATATGTATCTGGAGATTATGGCAATACGTACATAATACAATATAAGTACTGCATAAACGCTCAGTAGTGAATGTATTTAAGTAGTTTATAATAATATTACACATTTACCTAGGACTGCGGACAGTCGACACCTCGAAACCGCGTGACGTCGTTATAAGTGCGAATCTGGCAATCGGCGGCTACGGTTCAATATAATAATATAATATATTATTATTACATTATAAGTTTGTCGTGCACGATAATAATTATTATTGATTGCATAACCTCCGAGCCGCATACGTGCAACCATATACAGTATTATATTATAGTGGCCACAATTTGATTGGACTCGCAGTTTGCCGCGACCTGCTGCAGACCATCGGAGTGCATTAACCGAATGAGTCGACAAGGTACAAGAACTGAACAAAAATATACACTTAATGTTCATTTTTTTTCAAAAATTAAATCAATATAAAAATATTTATTGAGATTTCAACTCGGTAATGTATAAATATGCGTAAGCACAATATTACGTATAATAACTAAAGTGTGGCTAGAGCAATCGTCCATTATAATATATGACATACCTACATAATATGTTATATTATAGGTACATCAGATTATATCTAAGTTGCTGTGGTTCGCACGGAACGATGAGATGCTGCTAAAGAGTTCTGCTCACGGGAATATTGGTGTTATATAGGCATGATATATATATATACTCGTCAAATTAATCGGGTCTGTTCAGCTGGCCATTGTATATGCTAGTCCGGAATGAAAATTGTACAATATTTTTCGACTAGTAGTCGTCGTCTGGGCGGACTGAGCCGGGCGACGTGGCGGTCAACGACTTTTACGGTTTCTTTTCTCGTTGTAATATTATTTACTTATTTTTCTCCGTATTCGGTGGTATTATTAGTGTATATTAAAAACTCGGAGGGCGTTTTTCTCCCGTCGTCAGGGGTCCTAATTATAAGCTCGCAGACGACGATGACGACCGTGTCGTATTCCGTGTCACAACACAGAGAATATCGTGGCGAGGAAAAATTTTCGGAGCCTGCGACGCGTACACGTGTTTATGTGTGCGGTGAGGGCCTGGATAGCAATTACCAGCGACTTACGGTCATGATAAATGGCCCGGAGAAATGCCGTGGTTCGACGAGGCTGTGGCTTGTATCCTTGACATTAATTAGTACACATACGGACGAGAGTTCGACGTTTCCGAATAATTAATTGTATGCGGCCGTAACACGTGTGTGCTCGAGCCAAAGCCCGTCTGGCGTGGGCCGATGACGATATATTACGTCTATGTATTATTATTAAATTGTATATATTATTATTATTATTATGTATACGTCTTATAAAAATAATATTTTTAATGTTAGTGTGTGTCGGTGTCTGTGTCTGTGTGCGAGAGTTTTCAAATTTCCTCTCTGTCGTCCACTTACAACAACGCTCGACACGTCTACGGCGACTATTATAATCTTCTAATAAACGACCGGCGGTAGGGCGGGACTCTTTATTATTATGCAATTTCGAGTACAAATTGTGAACGGATTTCGTGAGATCAGTATTATAAAATATTATAATAATATATATTATATGAGTGGACATTTTGGCAAAATTTCAATTTCTTCTCCCCCAGCACCCTACCCCCCCCCCACCTCCCGATTATTCATACCACATTTATCGCGAGACTCATTTCGCATACTATTTTATTATTTTTCTCCACTGCAGATTCACGCCGAAATCACGTCTGACAACGACTGCGCGTGTTTAACGCCCCTTCCACGACGGCGCAGTGGGGTGACGATAATATGTTTTATGTATATATAATATATATATATACACACACATAATAATATATGAGTAATGCGAAGTAAAATATCGCTATGGTGATGATGATGATGATAATAATAACAATAATAGGCAGCTGAAAGAAAATCTCGTGACGAATTATTGCAATTAAAAACGTCTTATTGTGATGCCCGCGGGTTTAAAAAAGGCGTTTAATATCGTTAACTTTATTATATTATATTTTTTTTCACAAGAGTTTTTATTGTTCCGCCACACCGAGAGAAGTGAAAACGATCTTGACCCTATGCAGAAGGTATACATACATTATTCAAAGTAGTTCGTGTATTTCGGACCAATAAGCTCTCGCGGTATTTTTATCCTCTGGGCCGTTGCACCCCGCTGCAGCTGCGGTGCAATATTATTACAACAAATATCTTTTCCGTTTTTTTTTTTAGTTTTTGTTTTGTTTCTCGTTTCGTCTAATGATTGTTTGGCGTATATACGATTTCATTAAACGGCGCAATGAATTATTTCGGACGTTTTGTGAAGTATGCGTGTCGTTAAGAACACAATGACGGCGCGAGTAGGTATATAGTCGCTGCGCGGCCGGACAAAAGAAACATATTTCGTGACCCGAGTTTTCACTGTCGCTCTCACTGACTCACTCTCTCTCTCCATCCCTCTCTCCGTCCTTCTCTCGCTCCATCCCTCCTTATCTTTCCATCCCTCTCCCCCCGTGGCTCTCGTCATCCCTTCCCCAGTTGCCATAGTTCCATCTCCGGACCCCCATTTACTAGGTCTGAGAAGGCAGTGGTGGTGTTGGTTATATGAACTCTTTTGTGCGTATTTCCATTGTTTCGAAACTACTGCGTCCGACTGTATTTTGGAGCCGTTCCATATGGCGCGCGCGAGCGGTGTGGAAGAGTACACACTCACACACACACGTATATTATAATATACACGTATGTACATAGATATATATATACATGTATATAACGTTACACCAGTCCGTCTTCGCGTGGACGGACACACTAGGCCGGTGCAAATATACCTGCACAGTGCAGTGTGTGTGTATGTGTGAGCGCGAGCGTTATATAATACGTATCCGCCCTCGGGCTTTCCACTTTAATCTCGCACCCTTGTTTTATTTTTTCACTCCCCCGTATATAGTTTATATATATATATACCACTCGACGACAGCGTGCGGCGGTCGTCGCCTAAAATATATAGTATAGGACGTGGTGTCGCAGCTACCCGAATCGATCCCCCGGGCGCGTCAGGTCCAGCCGTTGTCGTTACACAACCGTTCGTCGATCGTACGCATTATTCGCAGCTTCCGGCGTTTCCGGTGGCGGGGGCGCGTGTCGGGCTCGCCAAGTCCTATATCGATTTCCTCGTTGGGCCCCGCCGGCCTCCGGATCGGAGCCGCAAAATTCTTGCCCGCCGACCATCGATTTCGGGTTGGTCACCGCGGACATTTATCACACGCATGCCCTTGGAAAAGTTTTCATCGGTTCAAAACGCCTCTAGCACATAATAATATATCATTCGTATAATAATAATTATCGTTGTCATTATATACGTATGCATAATGTCGTGCGTATGAGTGTCTATAATATTATATTTGAATGTATATAATAGTGTTTGGTGGTGCGACGACGAGGGACGTCGGGACGTCGGACAATAGCCCGGCTGCAGTGTCAACCGGACGAATAATAATTACTCACTCGCTAGAATCGTGTCGTTTCGCGGAAATCTCGGGCGCCGAGAGGGTTGTACTCACACGCACAAAAGTATAATAATTATTATGTACGTGTAGGGTCGTGTAAGCAGTGTGTGTGTGTGAGTGCGCGTATTCATACTCTGACAGTGTGTGTGTGAACATATATATAGTCGTGTGAGGGGGGCGAAGTGTGTATAACAGCGAGCCGAGTCTAGGGTATTGCCACGTCTGCCGCGATGTGTGCGCGTGTAATCTCGTGTATACATACGAGTCTCTTTTGTCTGACGATTGAATAATCATAATAATAATTTCGCGTGTGCAAAAATAATAATCATAATATGCGTGCGTATACCCTCTGCCGTTGGCTGCTGCTGCTGCTGTGTAGTGCACCGAGCGATTTTGCGAACGACTGTTTTGTTTTGTCGGCGGTCGCTGACGAGAGCTGTCGCGGTTTGTGGTGCCGGGGGTGTAAAAAGATTTGTAGTCGTTGTCCCACGGTGTGACCGCGTCGGTGACGATAAAATTCGAGAGATTTCCTACGCGAACACGGCCTCTCGGTGAGCTTGTATATAATTAACGCGTGTAATTTTGGCTCGTGTTTGGTATACAGCTATATAGGTATGTATAATAATAATGATATACGCTCCGAAGTCGGCGGCGGAGGTGGCGGGTCGTCGTCGTGTTGGCAGCGCTAAACAATCGCATACGTCACCTATGGCCGGTGATAATAATAATTATAGTCATTACGAGTCTATTAGGAGGGACAGACGACGCCGCCCGAGTGTTTTACGACTTTATTTTTAAACCTCAAAGACGCGAGAGATCGGCTCGGCTTATATTATTTTTCTCTCTCCACCGTCCCTCCGCTGCAACGCTCTCTCCACGTACGAGCGCACAATATATAATAACATTGTAATTTGTACACACGCGTACGTGGGTACAGGTGCAGTATTGAAATCCTAGGCCGCGTTCGCACCGAACGATGCATAAATATGTCCGCCTACTGCACCATTATTTTCAACCAGAGATACCAGTGTATTTCATCCAATATACCCTCCCCGCGAAAGCCAGTCGAACGCGGTCATAGTCACACAACGCGATTTCACATACTTGACACAAACGAGCGTTTCTTTTTACTCATAAGAGTTTTTACTCGCCAACGAATTTTCCATCGGGCACAAGTCCGATCGCCACTTTGCAGTGCGCGGTTATCGACTGCTATCGTGTCATTACTGGCGCCTGCAAACTACCCCCTACGCACTCATCCTCCAAGGCACGCCTCAGCGATCACAAATCGTCGTCCGTCGACCACTCCTGTAGTCCAATGTATTGTGCACACTTATCGTATGTTTATAGTTTCCGATGGTCACGGTGCGAATCACTTACACGACAGCAAATTATATTATATACTTAGGTTTTATACCTGTAGTACGTACATGATGAGTTAGTGCGACCGTGTAGGTGTGTTTCCGTCGGCAGTGAATTACCTACCGTTTCCCGTAGCATTGTCGATTTAAAATGCCGTGTGAACGACGATGACAATGATGGCAACCTTATACACCACGGTTTATGTAGGTATACTCGTGTTCGTGGTCCAGCCGACGGAATATAAATGTCGTAGGACCGGGTGGTGTTTGACGGCTGCCGAAATTAGGGTGCGGAAGAACGGATGCGATAATGATAATAATATTTGGTACACATGTCATTGTAAGCCCGAGTCCGGCTGTCTTTTGAATGTTTATCTACGTCCGTCGTATGATATAATAATAAACATTATTATAATATATGTTCGGCACGCTGCGTAAATTCGGTAATTTAGTACCTACATAATATAATATCGAAATGCGTCGAATTACCCGCCGAGTTGTCGCAATTACGATTTGTAAGATACCATCGGGCTGCTTTAGGATACCGTTAAGGAGCCAGTGACTTCCTAGCACACCTGTTACATAGGTTTAATATAATATATTGTATATCGTTAGTGCCAACTTAGAGTAGACCGTGGACTGCTATATGCTTATTTAATCCGCTCCGGACGAAGATCGCCCGTCCCCTAGACCCCCCGACCATTCGCGTGTGTTCGCTCCAAGCTGCTCCTCCCGACAGTCACAGTCCACGGAGATCGCGTGCGTCCTCCGGTCGGCAGTCCGTCGTGTTTAACAACGCGTAAACGCCATCAAGGACACGGACACGTCAAGACGACGGGTACGCGGATGGGACCGCGATAGGCAGATATATATAGTAGGTATATAATATAATATATACCTACGCAGTACAGTGCTTTGCACTATCTGAAAAAATACGGAGCGACAGGATAACAGTTGAACCTGGCTCGGGGCTTTCACACGTCACACGAGGCTTATATTATACACTATCATTATTATTATTAAATTATTCCGTTCCCATGTCGACGACGGCGGCGGTGGCGTTAACTCCGTTCGGAAGTCATTCTCTCCACCACCTCTTCTCTCCTCTGCAGTGAGAACCTCACTTTTTTTCGGTACCTTCCATCATATTATTATTATAAATGTTCTATTATCGATATTCGTCTAAAAGGTACACATTTAACGTGAAAGTCGTATACGTGTAATGTGATTGGTTTTTTACTTAAACGAGTTCGTCGAGAAACATTATTTTTCCATACCAAAGTGCTCCAATATGGTAGGTACGTATGTTATATAATATAAATCCCGAAACCGTAACATTCGCTATACCTACCTCCGTAATGTTGAATCCGCAACGTTACATATTATATTAATCCTAATAAAGTTTATATTGAAACAAGTCATGTTTCCGACTACTCCCAAAAAAATATGCAAACTACTAGAAATTCGCTTTCGAGACTATATACGCAGTACATACATTATGCATACAATACCTCGCTATTGTCCCACTATGTATAGGTGCTTATTGTATATTATTATTTTACATAGGTAGGTACTGGTTATTTTATTATTGGATTGAATGCGATTTACACGTCATACACGTCTACTTATCATATTATCATATCGGAATAACGAATATGTAAAAAAAAACATATGAATTTTAACCGTGAAAAGGTACCTTTATGTCAAACTCATAATTAAAATAAGGAGTATACTTTATTGTATATTAAATTGTAAACTGGAAACACGATGTTTATTAAAATAATTGTTCTATTTTAAATTTTAATAATAGGTAGTAGGTACCTATTGTAGAAAGTATTGCTAAGCACCTAGGTGGCGTTTTATGTGTTTAACGATTATACTGACTATACTTAATGAAATTTACTATTAATACTAAAAGGAATATATTATATAGTCTCTTTGTTAGAATAAGAGATATTTTTTTCTTTTTTAAAGTGGTATTTTTTTTCTTGTACAAATACTCCACTACTGAGTCATCATCGAACTAATTAATATTTTAACAAGTTCAGAACTTTTATGAAAGAAAAAAAACTAAAACAAACATTTTTTTTTTTGAAAATTGTAAACTTAAAAGAAAGATTACAAAAATAAATATTGCGATATAATACTTTTCACCGTCGTGGCCGGTCAATATAAAGGAACTTCAAAAAAAAAAAAAAAAAAATGCTATTACAAACCCTATATAAAACATTTTTACCCAATTTCAGTTTATTGTTTAATCGTTGCACGAAAGGCTGACGTGCCACGTGCCTGGCCCTTTGTTCGAGCGCAATGAAAAAAGTCTGTACAATATTTAAATAATAATCGTTAAAGCGCTGACGAGTAACGTAATACAATCGCTCGGGTAACCTTATTTTTTTTTAAGCGGCATCGTGGCTTTTGACCTTAACGTCTGCTTTATAAAGAAATCTGAAGGTACTTATATATGGGTATAATAATATGCCTATACGGCACAGATACAAGCGCAATATTCTGTCGTTAAATCACGAAATAGTCTTATTCAGACGTCGTTTCGAGAGAAGTCCAAAACGGTGACTGAGAAAAAAATCTGTACATGACTGATTTTTTTTGTATGCATTTGTCCGCAGTGGTGCATCTAAACGTTATAATATATCTAACGCGTATTTCATTTACCAACTTCACGTCCGACTCGCACATTCAACCGGGTTCCGGGTCTTGTGTTTATTGCGTGCGGCGGCGGCACAATTGTATACGGCACCCACACACCCACACAAATTGCTGTGTTAGTGTTGGACACGTTTTCCCGGAGGGTCCGAACCGAAATGGGTTTTAGCGTACAATGCGCGAGGAGTTGGAGGCTTCGTTGTCGTCGAACGCAAACTTCCCGGAAAGTACCGCGGTGGTGGAGGTGGTGGTGGCAAATTTCGTTTCAGGGTCGTCCGGCCGAGGCGTTGAATTTCCGTGTGCTATAGTGTATATATATATTTATGTATGTGAGTGTATTCCTAAACAAAACGTCCGTATCGTCTACTCCGTGACGTGTCTTCCGGAGTAGGGACCAAAAGCGCAATGGGGTAGTTCCAGCACACTTTGTGGAGCTGTGGTCTTTGCTGCAGTGCGTGTGTGTGTGTGTGTGTGTGTGTGTGTGCATTGTGCAGTGTTTGTGTGTCGTTGCATGACCTTTGCCGGTCCTCTCTTACGCAACAACGGCGTTGTTTCTACAGACACACACATATATATGTATACGATGATCGAGAGAGGGAAATGGCAACTGTTCTATACATTAACTATTATTATGTGTACACGGCGGGGTAGTGACGGCGACCGTTTCAGTCTCCCGACGTCGGCGTTTTATTTATTTATTATTATTATTATTATTTTTACGTACGGAAATAAAATACAAAACAGACCTAACGATTGTCGACGACGACGACGACGACGACCCTCCGCAGTGGACATACGCGGTTTCTGAATAATGCATATCGACGACGACGCGTTTTGTCGTCGCTGTTTAAAGATTCCGCGCGCGAACGACCGCTGCAAAAGGTAAATACATATATATATATATACTATATACGTATACACACTCAGCCGAGCATAGGTATATATATATATAATATTATACGGGCAATATAATAATATTTCAGAGATAAAAACAATACGCGAAATGTGCGCAGCGTTTCTTTTTCGTCTGTCGATCGAGTCTTAATCGACCCGTCGCTGCAGCAGCACTCTGTCCTGAGCGTCCCTCACGTCCCGGCCCGTCGTCTCAATAAAATATCATATTATATTATGCGCATTTGTGCGGACGTACGAGCGTTGGTCCGCACACATCATTATATATATACAATAATATTATATATATATATAGTTATGTAGTTATATATAGGTAGGTATATATATTATAACCCTGTACTCCGCACTCGGTCGTCGGAGGTACCTATATTATACTTATTATATTATACGCGGAGCGGTGGTGGTACACAGTCATTGTCCGTGTCGACTGTATGGTCGTAGTATATAGTATTATCGTATTATTATTATTATTATTATTATTTGTTTCGCCAATACCCGATAATACACTCTCTGCAGCCTACTATCGATATAATGGGTGTCCGCAAATGCGATATTGTCTGCGATCGATTTATACTATGCTCGGTGCCTCGTAGCGTTATATGTACACTATATACGTATACACGTGGCACTGTACGTACACACATGGGAACCTCATCAATATGCTCTGAAATCGCCGTCGTTAGCATATTAAGCTGCTGAGACAATAGAGAGCGGCGCGCACGTCATACTCCATCAATCGCCGACGTCTGTTGAAGCAGCACGTGGAGAGGTAAAAAATATAAAGAACCCAACAAAACGATTCGAATGCGCGATTGACGTGCGCATATATATATATATATATTATTATATAGTACGGTGGCGGTAGTGCAACTCTTCAATATATGACGTGGGCATATATATAGGTAGACGAGGTTTTCGGGACGACCGCGGGGAAACGGACACTGCCGAGGTCCTTGGAAAATATGCAAATGCGACGAAAACAATGCTAACTGCTGGAACGCGGCAGTACTATATTACATATTATTATTAAATGTGTGTGTGTGTGTGTGTGTGTGTGTGTGTAGGCACTCTCTCGTGATGGTCGGACGTCGATTTCAGGACCGTATTACATATATTATTATTATAACGACGCGGCGGACGGGCGCGTGGGCGGAATGACAAAACTATCTCATATAATATTATAAATTATATAGAGTTACGGGTCGTTATAATAATAAAATATATAATATATTCCACCGATGACCATCGCAGCATTACAGTATTGCAATAAAACGCTCTTATGTCGGTGCGAAAAAATACGAAAAGAGTTTGCTCCCGGTCGCGGTGTAATCGCTCAAGTATAATATTAGGCATTTACATAGGTACGTTTTGTACGTCACGATGCAATTACAAAATTTAATACACGGGTGCCCTTGAGCCCGGAAGTCGGACGTTTGCGTGCGGTTATCATAATAATATTAGTTCATATTAAAATGCAATATGCTTGTATTGCCGCTGCGATGATAATAATAATATAACAACAATGTTATACGCATCCGTTACTACGATTAGGAGTAGGTAGGTACTGTGCAACCAGTGGTGGTGATTGCGTTCATTGACGCCCAGCTTTACAAGTTATGACGATATCATAATATTATAGGTACGGGAAAAAACGGTTAGCACCCCTAACGCACCCCCCCCCCCCCACACACACCACCCCTCGTCTATAAAAATAGTATAATAATATTATTAAATAATATTTATATATTATATAATAAGATCGTGCGTGCGGGGTGGTACCTATATATTATACTTACATCATACGTGAGCGAGCGAGGCGATAATTATACAGTTACGTCCGACTGCGCGTGCGCTAAACAAAACGCGCCAAATTGAAAAGTTGTGTTTCGAGTAGAGTGTACCGCCGTCGCCTCCGCCGTGCCGTGTTTGCGGACGCGGAAAACGCGCGTAACTAGTTTTTCCTTTTGACAATTAAACATCGCTCGCACTGTACCTACATATGGAGAGCGTATATATATATATATTATGATATTATATATATAGTCCTCTGCGGGTTGTTTAAAATAAAAATTATTTCCCTACTATTTTCTAGTTTTTAATAACTCATTCGTGCGGCCCGCGCGAGTGGAGAAAAATAAAAGAGACCCAAACCCTCGGCTCACATATATTTATGACGTCACGGTGCTCTGCGGATTCAAAGAGGCGGCGGCGGTGGCGTAAAAACGGATAACGGCGGCGGCGTTTTTACCCCCTGCACACCATATATATACTGTATGTGCTAGTACAGGACTGCTACTATATATAGTACTATACTAATAACAATACTACTTTTAGTACCCTACCACTACTATTACTACCCTAATACTACCATACTACTACCATACTATTACTGCTACCCTACTACCACTACCACCACCACCACCACCACCACTACTACCACCACCTCTACCACCGCACCACGAGTTTTACTATAATATTATATAGTGCGCTATGCTCCTCTACACACACTGCCCCGCGAGAGCGTGCGCCCGCGTATTGATTTTCTCCCGGTCGTTATCAACTTTTACTCTTCTCCTTCCGTCCGCCCTCTCGACCCTCTCTCACTCGTTTCTCTCTCACTCTCGTTCTCTCTGTGCTATCCTCTTTTTTTTATTATTATTATTAGTGTGTGTTATGCTATTCCGTAGTCTCACCCTCTCTGTCCCTCTTCGGTTGCACCCGATTAATTGATATTGTATCGCGAGCGCGTGTATGTGGCAGAGGCGGTGACTCAAAAGCGAAAACGTTTTCGCATTTGTGCGTTCGGTGCGTGCATCGGTCACACGCCACGCCGCCTCCGCCGCTCTCGTGCAGCGCGTCTTTTGCACGCATATCGCGATAACACGAATATTATAATATTATATAATATACATGTAAGATAACTTTCTTCTCCGTCCACCATTGAACGGTCAAATAAATGCTACTTAAAGCTTAGTGGCTTGGTTAAAAATAATTTTAATTCATATACACGCTATACATAATGTTGTATGGATTGCAGTGTCTGAGAGTTTTATTATTTGTTTCTTATCATATTTTGTACAATGTCATTGTTATAGTATTGTTTTAAGCTCCATTATTTTTATGTTTTTTAAACTCGTAAAATAAAAATTTGTTAATGATATAAAATGTGAGGAAAAACGCCAAGACACGGAGAATATCGTGTTCAGTCATGCCTGTATGGATGGCGTATACATTTGGTTTCTCAACTAGAAATGACTGCTTTAGCCTGAGTGGTTCTATTTCGTCGCCTGTATACACATACGTTGCCCGATCGCGCCGACGGTGTATAATGTTGCTATACACTTCGGTTAAACATTGTACCGTATATATACTATATGCAGTCGTATAATATAGTACATGGTTTCTGAGCGTATAACGTTTATTATATACCTATACCGTGAACCGGGTATACGTTTAGGCACCGCGCTCGCGTATAACCGCGGCTTATGTTTGCTTATCCACCTAAACCTTACCGGTTACCCAACCCTCTCAACGCGTTTCCTATACGGTACATATACAATATAGACGATATATATATACATATGTTTATATGCATATACTCGCGTGGTTGTTTGTTCGAGTTAAGTTCGTTCTCGGCGGCGCGAAACGACGCGGTGTGCTCCACGCTCACCGCCGTTCCGATTTTAATTAATTAATATAATAATATATTATGTATGTGTGTGTATGTGTAGGTGTGTGTGTGTGTGTGTGTGTGTGTGTGTCTGTGTGCGCGTGTGTACCTATATTATACATACTCGCGTGCCACGGGGACGTTTACTGTTTGCCACAGCGTTTTCGTGGTCGATGACCGAAAAATGATCGCTCTTGTGTTTAAAGGTAACTATAATATATTTAATGATTTGCGGCGCCACGCCATCTGAATATGCGCATCGCGAGTGAACGAGGGTCCCACGACGTTATTATATATTATGCACATATATGATACATAGGAGGAGAAAAAAAAATAATAATAAATAATTACGGCGACGTTTCTCGCGCACGAAAACTATGCTTTTAATATCTCTAAAACGTACGCTTTCACCGTACCACTGCGACGAACTTATGATTCGGTCGTCATATGCGTATACGTATATATATATATATATATATAACTTACGATGTGCCACACTATATACGCTTAAACCCCTTTTGAACGCGAGCACGAGCTGTATATCCGACGACGATGACTACCCCCGGCTCATCAGAGGGGTGGTCGGCAAACACACACACACACCCACCCACTTGTGCGTATACTTTAGATAGTCCGTCAGCACGGAGCCGAGATAGCGCACGCATTCGGTGCAAAGGCGTGAAGACCTCTATATGCATAATACATCACTTGTACGTCATGTATGTATAACTTACAAGTATATGCGAGGTGCATTATTATACGGACGTACTCGTGGGTTACATCGACAATATATGCATACGATGGTGGTGCACCCAATCCATATTATAATAGGTTACATAGTGTCATAGTACATGTTATACTTACATGGCGCGTATACATCAATTATATTATGTTATGTGCTAACCTCGCCGGATAAGCGACTACTGCAGATGTCGGAAGAAAAAAAATTGGTTTATTTCATTGAATTTTGTACTTGCGTAGAAGACGGAACTACAACAGCTAGTTGACAATAAAAATCGCATAGTATTGATCATATAATATTGTTTTATTTTTCAATTTACGGTTTTTAAGTTTATTCTGCTACAGTGAAATCTTCAGCTCCTCCTTCTGTCTTTATGCATGATACACGTGAAGTACCTATGTATAAATACAATTTTCCTTTTTCTATATTCGATCAGATCTCGTAGCATGACGATGATGTAGGTATGTATAGTAGCATAAACTGCACACTCGCCTCTGCAGTATCCCTTCGCCTTGTCTTGACGGAGTGTGGACATGCCGTTTACTCCCTTTCGCAACTAAGCGAAGGGATTGGAATAATAATAATAATAATAAATAAAACAATTAGAATTTACTTTGATGTATTTATAATAATACTATAGGTACCACTACAACTATACCATGTATTTACGCGTAAATGACTGGGAAAATTAATTATTTTTTTCACACACCAAACCCCATGACTTGAAGTAGGTAAATTCGTTTTTAATTGTTGCTCATGAAAATTCGGCGTATATATATTTATTCTATTTTAAAAAAAGATTATAAAATAATCATAAATTTAATCATAAAAAAAATAAATTTAAATAATGTATTATGATAAGTATAGTAATTATATTTGGACCGTCGCGGTCGCGCCGTCGCTATTCCGCCACTGTTATTATAATATTATTATGTGCGCACAACGATTTAAAATATCTTTTCAATTGCAAACTTCGTACATGACGTCTAAAATGACGATTGTATATTATAACTTTTTTTTATTGTTGTTTTTACTATCATCATTATTATCATTTATACTCATTAATGGTGAGCGATATATATTTTCCCTCGACCGTAATATTTCATACGACGGGTCGTCGTTATTCATAATATATAAATGCGGCAAAGCAGAGATGGGCCGATGCGATTTTCAACCGTTCAGTTCTATTTTTTTTTTTTATATAATTATAATAATTGGAGATTTTTTTCGTTTCTGTTTTTTTTCCCTATATGCGCGTACAACCAACGTCGGTGTAGTTTTAATGGCCGAGCTTTTTTATTGTTTTAGAAATATTCCGAGACGATCCTTACGTGTGCACATGGCGTTATATTGCTGAGCGCAGGTACATATACGCCATCATATAATATGATTACATTATATGTTATTATTATATTGTATGCGTGGCGGCGGTAAAAATATGAGAAAATCGTTTTGCGGGAAAAAAAAAAGTACCTCCATATTATACCTGAGTGTTCAGGTACCCAAGTTATATATCTTATACATATATAGATGTAGGTATAACACGATTGCAGTGTGTAATGAGTATTACTAGCTGCAAACATATTTGACGTTGAGAAATATTGTTAAGAAAAAAAATCTCGAAACAAAAGTGCCTGACTATAAAGTTTTACGACGTACATGTATCTCTATATATTATACGTATTGTCTCCGGCATTTTTTTTTTTTGCTTTGTTTCGCAAGTGTCGGCGAACTGCAGAGAAGACGTTCTTTTGTTACATCGTATTATTATGATGTGCTATAGAAGAATACACGGTTTATGAAATAAAATTAATATCAAGAATAATATAACGACGACGACGATGTGACGCCTCACGGAACACATCTCTGGGTAAATGTGTGTTTCAGTGTTTGTATATATAGATTCGTGTGGTGACTATATACTTATACTTATACTTATTATGCATATGGTATACTACCATATACCGCGTTTTATGTGTTATATATACCAAACAACTACCGGTGCCGCCGCCAACTCTTCCGCACGGGAACAATGATCAAATTAGCATATCAACACGAATCGATCGAAACGATCAACCGATAATATAGTTGGCAGAGGTGCGTTCGTCATAATATATAGAGCCGGGTCGTTGCCGTAAAAATGGGAGACCGCGAGAATAGAGGAATATCTGTGCACATAATATTATTATAATATGCGCGAGCTCGCAAATACGATCGGATCGACACACAATGTAAAATGACTGAAAATGTGCCAACGGTATAACGATGTATGCTTGTCGATCATATATCGTACACAATGCAGGGTTGAATAATAACATTATATACAGTGCATAACGATGACGCATTCCACCGTCTTTAAGACGTGAGTGAGTCACTTCACCCGGTCCACAGTGACACCCGATAACAGAAAGGGGCAATCTACTTAAAGGGGCAATAAACTTATAGTGTAATGTTATAACGTACCATAAGTGTATACACGTGAGTCGGACAATCGGCGATTTTCGGTATCATCGAGCTGACACCCCGTCCACTGTTCTTTTTTTGGAATGGTCGACTGCGATGCTGTTTGTAAATGTATTATATTATTATATACGTGCTTAAATATAGTTCAAAACGAATATGCAAACGAACAGATACATATAGATATATATAGGGTATTAAATCTAAATTTCAAACTCGGTCGCCGTCGTCGTCGTCGTCATCGTCGTCGTCGTGTTCCCGGTTGGCGCAGAGGCCGGATGTAATTAAGATAAGAACGCGGAATGGGTGGTAGCAGGATCTCCAGGGGTAGCTTTTTACGCGCGATGATTTATGGGCTCCGGGCAAACCTCCTCATCCCCCCACGGCCGCGGAAGAACCCTTCGCCGTATAGGCTTAAAGGATTAGATTTGTACTATACCACAACGGCTATTACAACTATACTACTGCAGGGAATGTACAATATATATATATATTATATATACAGCGCTACTAATGCTAAATACATGTATATATAATAAATACACGAGTTCTATTTACTATATTATATATAATAATATTGTCGCCGCACCAGCACCTGCAGCCTGACCGTTTATAATAATACTCTAATATATATACAGTATTCCGTTTAGGGTATATATATATCGGTCGTCTTTTGTACTCGACGAGTGGGGACGAGTATAACTGCACCAGTGAGCGGCAAATCGATTTTCCGGAACCCCACCCCCGCATTCGGATTTATATATAGACCGATCGCGTTCCCCAAACGACAGCGGTGCGTGTTGTATATAAGGATTTTGCCGAACCATATACCTAATATCGTTATATTATATTATATAAAGTTTAACCACTGACATGTGCGCGTGCGAATCACTATACCTACAATACAACTGTGCACAGTCCACGATAATGGATAGGAACGGAGAGTATGGTAGAAATCATATTTCGGTCACAGCCGCGTGCCGTACAGATAGACCTGCAACGTCATCAGATGCGGATAACAACAATGACTAGGGGATGGAGGGGGAGGTTGAGTTTTCCAAAATGGACCCGAATATAAGTTCATACTCGTATATCTGATTACGCCACTGATACGCCATCGTATATTGTATGTTAGCAGCAGTCGTGGTTTTACATCGTGTAAACCGCGGCCACTCGCCGTATAGAAGTCTGCAGCGGTCCATTAGAGTCTCCGCCTCGGCGCGTCCGACGATAATATGTTTTTCCTATCGATCGTTTATAGTTTTCAGCTGTCCTTCGGGATATCAAAGGTATCCTCCCTAAATTGACAATAATATACGCCTAATGCACCGCCAAATCGAGTTTCAGCAGTACCTATATAATAGCTCCCTAACAAATATAAACTAAACACCACAGTACATAATACCTCTATATTATATAGACCTAATACAATCATTTTCCGGTTGGTGGTTTAAAACCGATTATGTTCGTATTTATTTAAATTGTTGATAAATATAGTAGTCAAGTTTTTCTTTTTATACATAATACTTTAAAGTATTTCTGCAAGTATTTAGGCTTTTGTTTTTTAAGTATTTAAATTTTAATGGCATTATTAGAACAGATTAATATTGTTCGCAAAGTAATTGTACAATATTTTCTTTAAAAATTAATCCGAATTGTACATTTTGTGCGCCGTGCCAACGACTCGTTTGGAAAAAACATCGTGTTGTGTTGGTGTAGTATTGGTCAATTCTTACATACGGAAATCGTTCGTACGATGTACAAAAATCGTATCTCAAGTATCGATCCTCGAAACTCCACTTTACCAATCACACTAAATGCTCAACCGCTATCATATTATCTCTAAATTAAAACTATCCATGAAACGGCCGTCACCTTTCACAAATCTCCAATCAAGTTTCAGTCTGTCATCATCTCTCGGTGGCTATAGTTTTCGAAACAATCCTACTAGACGAGTCTCAAACTAATAGCTGGTGCAGAGTTATCTAGCATAATAATATGTAACGAGACAGTGAGATTCTCCTTACCAGTCTTATAGCACAGTATTTCCATCACTATGTAATCAAATCCACTCGCTCAGTTCAGGTAGAAAAGTATTGATTTTAAACGTTCAATTAACACGTTTTAGTTTTAATGCACTTAAGCTTTTCTTTTCGCGCCCGTCTCAGCGTGATTGACACGCGAGCTATAAGTCTTATCTCGTCCCGCGGTGTGTATTATGTTCGCATTAATTATACGAACGCGTGCAATCTACAATGTTTGGAAACCATCGATTTGTATATTATTATTATGGCTCGAAAACCTGGCGACGTGACCGATTTAACGTGCCCAGCGATTTGAGATATACGCTCGCAATTATGCCGATTTACTGCACGCCATATTTACTGTTGTGTTAACAGTACAGCTACATAATACGCATTGTAATTTGTAGTGGATGCGTTAAACGAATAATCGTCAATTGAATTGAATATTTGCCGTCCCCGTGGTTTCGTGTGCACGATAACGTCACCGCGTTGTAATGGAAATTTATGGTTTCCAGCTCTGCAGTAGGGCTTAGAGGACACATTAGGGCTCTGTGCGTTGTCAGTATAATTATATTTTTTTATTATTATTCACCCCTGCCAAAAATCAGACCGGTGAAAAAAACACGTCCCAACAGGGGACGGATATAATGCTATGTAATATAGATGTATAATATTATTATTGTCGGGTCTGATTGTTTAAATGGCCAAAATACTACAGACAGAGAGAAAGCTCACTACCCTGCCCAACTTTCTTGAGAGAAAACGACTACGCGTCCAAATAATAATGCTATACTGCTGTCCTCCACAGCATCAAATACACATACCATCGCCCGACTTATTGAAACCACAAATCGACCCTAAACTTCAACTCTTCTCCGAACACACACAATAAACCAATACTGCCGTGGTATGGAATGTTTACAATTTTTCTTCAATATATTATATAGTATATTATATTTTTTGATACTCACAATATCCTCTGCTCGAACAACAACACTCGACCTGAGTACCGGACGGATCCGTTCGGTCCCGAATATGTAACGGTGGCATAATAACAAAAATAAAAAAAAAAAATGGATAAGAAACACATTATAATATTATCATGACATTTCGTTATAAATATTTTTAACATTCCTATTATAGTCGTATCATAATATTGTTCATTCGTCGTTCTTAAAATCATGTAACATAATATTATATAATATTATATAGGTGTTTTTAATTATATTGCCAATTCATTTATTATAACGATTTGCGTTTGGATGACATTTAGGATTACACAATAATCATTACTTTCATTATACATGGCCGAGCTGAGCACTGAGCAGTAAGAACACTTTATTATCGCAATTGAAAGTAAACCAAACTTCTTCTTGACAATATGATATGTAGAAATACGCAAACTACACACTATATAATCAATAGTTCAGTAGTCCAATTAAAGATTTTAATCCTATAACCAATGAATTCCAAATTTACTAGACCAAATCAGTTGGTTGGTTGTGTTTTTTTTTTTACTTTACCGGTTGATGACTATTCTAATTATATATAATGTCTATAGGGTGTGCATACAATTAGATGCATATTAATTGCTAATTTCATAATTATATTTATTACACCTCGAGGCGCTATAGGTACGTAATTATTGCAATATTATACGTACTGCTGCCACTATTAAATAACACATATATAATATTATTATAAATTATAATACACAATATATACCCAACGATACTATAATATACCGCCCCGAACCTTATATCTAATTATTTCTGAGTATAATAATGATTATTATTGGCAATCGGCCTAGGGTAGCCGCTGAACATATATTATACCCTGCAGTATATATAACGTGGCCGATTATGTGTGATATAGATTATTATTTAAAATATTTAATATTATAATGTCTATAATATTATATTATATTGTTGACATTTTTTTTTTGTTATCCTTTATTGACGCCCCGCTGTAAAAGGGTCCCAGACTACGACTGTTGTATTAATTACGAGGAAAATATGACCGATATTATCCACGAGTTTTCCACCACGACCAGGCCTGCCCATTTGGCTGTTCTCGCTCTCTGTCCTCTGTCCTCTGTTCAAGGGTTTATGTCACACATTCAACTGTATAAGCTTTGATAGTCCCAACGTCAGAAATCATTGCTTAGTAATATTATATAATATTCACGGTCCTTCTGGCCATCGGTCTTTCCTTCTATCGTACTACGATTAGTGATTTCCTGGTTTCCTCAGTTATGTGGTCCTATCATGATCCTCGTCATCATAATTATTATTCTCAGTATTTCTCTGTAGTGTTAATATTTATTTATTTGAGTATATTATGCATTTTCGTTTGTTCGTCGTCTCCTGCACCACATCTCATAAAGCTTCCAAGAAGATATTTTGCTATATTATTCACATTTCAAGCGTATAATAATACTTTGATGAGACGTTACACGCCATTGCTCATATTATTGGAGCATAAAGCATCTTATTATAGGTACCCATTCATGAATTCAGACTTTGCTTGTGCAATCCTAGATTTATAATTTCCATGCAAATCTCCCGTATTGAAGTTTTCTACACGGTCAAGCGTGGTTCTTCAGTTACTATTCGATTACTATATCTTGAATGTTAATTCTAAGAATTCGGTCCAATTTTTGACGCATCATGTACTTAACTTTAGATTTTGCCAATTAATAATCAACTGATATTTTTTTAGAATACAAATATATTTATTAAAAATTATGATATGTGTTTCATAATAGGTATAAGTAATTTAGTATATGATGTACTTACACGTATAATACGTATTAAAGTTTAATTTTTAAATACGAATTTGTAAACTAAAACGTGACTGAGGCGTGTTAAGCCCCTAATAAGTTGCAGTGCGTGATGTTACTCGCTTCTGTATGTTATGCGCAGCTGTCAATAAATTGGTTTCGAATATATTTCATTCTCGTTATATTATTATGTCCAATATTTGAAGTCTATGAATATTATTATACATAAGTTTTTACGAGTTTTATATATAATAATATAATATGCATTATACATATAATATTCCGTTGACGACGATTCGAGTTGTTTTACTAACGTTTTATTTTTACTTTTGTTTCAGGTAAGTACCCATAACATCTGCAGTGTACTGTTTCGCATGCCGTGGCGTCATTCCAATACCTATCGTATATAATATAGCAAAGAGTTCGTCTCGGTATTATTTACGATATCAAGGTAAACGGAGTAAGGTACAAAAAAATAAAAAAAAAACGAGAAGAAACGAACGAACGAAAAACAACTATAAGGTACACACACACACACACACATAAATAATATATTTATTATAGGTACGCTGTATATGCGAACAAACATCACGGCGTCACGCGCACCACTGTAGGTACCTTCGATGCATTGCAAACGTGCGTACGGCTGTTTGATAAACGAACACGAATAACGCGTCCAAGAATTTATCGTATTCCCGTTAAACGGTCTGCCACGAGAATATATATATAATATATATATATGCATGTATAATGGCGTGTATATATATATATATAGGTATAGGTACATCGCGAATAACTTACCGTTATCGTTGCGCTTATAGTGCGTACAGGGTGATTCACTATATCCGACCACGCTCACTCACCCCTTTTAATCTTGCAATAAAGCATTTTTTTTTTTTAATTCTAGATTTTGAAATATGTTGGTAAGTTGTAGTAAGGACTATAATATTTTAAAAACGATTAGTTTTCCTCACAATTTAATAAGTGCCTTGTGTTGGTACTATAACACGTTTTTCTTTCAATGAAAATTTCACTAAACTTGGTTTTTTTTTTTTTAATGTCGATGTTACACAGTCGAATTTTGACATGAATTTCTGAGTTTTTAATAATTAAAACCAAAATATAGTGTTCTTATCTAATATGATTTTACATACATATTTTTTATATTTAGTTTAGTTCTCATTATACTCTGACTATTTTTACAATTTATAAAATGTAGTAAATTAATATTAGGCAACTAATCAATATAATCTTCAAATAATCTTCTATTGATCCAATAATCACAATTTCAATAAATTCATTACTAAAGAGAAGAGTGGGGATCGCAGCTCATCCTTGGTGGTTCATCCTGTATAATATTGGGTATACGGTACGACGTGTACATATATTATACAGAATATATTAGTATACAGTCAAAGTTAGAAGTGTCGTGCTCGCGTTTGCCCTAATCCCATATATATATATATACGTTTATTATATAGGTACGAACGATACATATATATTAACGTAAATACCTATATGCGACGAGCAAGATTTCGCATTGAAGAAGTTACCGCCCGGATTAGGCGGCGGACCGGAAAACTCGTTAATTACATCACTATATTTATTAGTTAGTAATTAGTTTTTGACTAGCAGCAGCAGCGAGCGCTCCCGCGACGACCAACATATCCGTCGTCCTAGGTACTATACTATTGGGTACACGTATATACTCTTCCTCACGCTTCCTGCTCAAAGTGAGAAGGAGATGTGGCTAAAGCGTATAAATGCACATAGGTATATTATAATATATTATACGCTGTCCTTTTGTAACGCCGCCGCCGCGGTGATTACGAAATGGATACATTATAACACTATGATATTATATTATTATGCTCCTAAATATAATATATATAATATGCCAGTGCCGCGGTGCCTGAGAGACTGTATGTAAATTTGAATACTGCTCTATTATAATATTATTATTATTATTCATATATTATAAATAGGTAGGTTCCGTGTGCGTGGACTATTAAATTCCTAGTCTCGGCGGCGGTGTTCCTGCTTTTCATTAATCCCGCAACCGAATTTCGTCGAACGGATGAGAAACGTGTGTACGAATTATTATAATAATTTAGAATCTATATACACCATCACTCATACGACTACAACGATGTTGTTAATATCATGTGAGTCTGTATAGGATCAAACGCTGCCGAGCTCGTAAACGGCGTAAATCGATCCCGAGCGCACATACATCGCATATTATTATTATTATTATTATTATTATACCATACATACAGTGTGCAGTCATCGCAGCAGTCATCATAATAATAACATTATGTGATACGACCTACGCGGCGGAGATTTTAAATCGAAATTCGGCAGACGCGTCGCCCACCATCGATCGCGATTTTATATGATATTATTATTAGTATCGGACTCGGTAGATAATATAAGGTCGGACAATACCCCGCCGCCGGACAATCATATATTATTATTATATTATATTAATATTAAAACACCCGCGATTCCCGAGCTCATACGAATTAGTTCAGATATCACTCGTGTCACAGCGCTGCGGGTCATAGACCAACGAATTTTACCATTCACCGTAGGTCGTATAATTAAATAAATAATATACACACCATCAACGCGTGTATATACCTTGTTGTTTAAATAATATATGTTTATTTTAGTATTTTGGCGTATAGGTAATTATATGGTATAGGTTAGGTATACAATATGTAAATAATGAATATGCAATGCGTATAATATGGTTCATGACCTGTCGAATGCGTATCGCCCTCGGCGGTTTTTGCGCAAAAATTGCATTCGGATCCGCGAAAATTGCGTCCTCTCTCTCTCGGATGCGATTATTTAATTCTGTTTACGATATTAATAATTTAATATTATATATTATTTCGTTTAATAGACGCGTGAGAAACGTTCGAATGGATTGTCAGTTATCGGGGCCGACAATGCTCGTGGGCGTATACTATAATAATATGACAATACGACAACTTTGGTATAATAGTAAAATAACAATAATAATATGCGTTCGTTAGCAAAACAATATAAAATGTGACTGTGGTCGGCGCAACGCATTATAATAATTATTGTAATCGCACGAAGTAGGTACGAAATAGGTACCTGTCCTACGAATTAATTGACCGACTTTTCGAAACCCCGACCGTCGGTGAATGAAAAAGTTTGCAAGCGACGACGAGAGAGGGACTACGGTGACCGTTTTTTCGTTTTTCTCCATTTCGACATTCTGACGACAGAGAAGACAATGAAACGAAAATAGTATAATACTTCTATAGTTATTATTATAACAATATAATATATAATATCGTAGAAGAAAATGTAAAAAAACGTTTTGCGAGCCGAAATAAAATTGTCCGCGCAATAACACCCAGTTATGCCCTTCCACGTTCACCAAAAATAAATTATTTTTTATATAATTACAAGGCGTACAATCTTAAAATCTTTACTATAAATGACGTTTGGAAAACATAAACGCATTTTTTTTTGTCTGTAGTTTCAAACCCTTATCTTTTTTATAAAAATTAAATCTTTTACTGTTCCCGTCGCATTCACATCTGACGATGATGATGGCTTTTTTTCTTTTCACTCTAAACATTTCATTCTATTTTCTGAAGCATAATTATGATATAGTTTTCTAAAAGAATAATATTCCTCAAATGTGTATTGCTATGCACTTTATGTAGGTACTCCGATCGACTGCAGGTGGTTGTGAGTAAATAAAAATCTCGAAATTCGACTGAAAACGCGGCAGTGCGGTAGAGCCCCATAATTAATATACGAATGCCCTACACCCGCTTGTAATATATGTGTGTCGTATTATAACGTATACCACTATAGAGAGCAGGGCGCATTTGGGATACGTAGTTATTAATGGCCCCTTTTGGATATAATAATAATAATTGATATAAACCGGGTTAATCAACAATCGAATTGCCACGAGCGAACCCCTTCGGTTTCCCATATGTATTTAAACGGCCCATCGCTGTACTTGTACAATATAATATATATATATAGGCAATATCATCGTGTATTGGCTCTTGTAACGAGTGCTTTCCCAATCGCGTTCAAGACCGACTTTAATTATTATTATTATTATTATTATGTGGGAAATTCACCACAGTTTACCATCAACGAATGTTCTACAACTTTCCGTTGGAATTTATAGAGTTGGCATATTATAGAGTTCGTATTTCCCAATTCACAACAGTATATTATAATATTATTACAATACCGTAAAATTCTTTCGCATCGCGAATTCGATGGAATTTTAATATTTAGTCACACCCGAAACATAGCTAAATTTAACGAGAAAACTGCAGTGTGATGATAATATTCCCTTTACAGGTATCTCGCGTCGTTCGAATGTCTTGATAAAATATAACATCGTGTTTAATAATTATATTTGTTTTTATCGCGACATCAACACGTTTCCCACAAGAGTTTCCCCAACCTATCCCGTAAAAGGTAAATAATACATATATTACCAATGCAGCTGAAGGTGCATGGAATCTTAAATATTATAAGATTCTCGGGTATATATATAGGTACTGTAAATTGTTAACTGTATGAAATATGGATGCCCCACCCCTTAAATAACAACAACTATCTGAAAAAAAAACATATATAATTGTATTATACATACCTCCGTACGTACCATCCACTACATCACTGCAGCATATATTGCTATCGTATATTCAGGAGGCGTTAAATTCTGTGGATAGAAAAAATTCCTTACTCGATTCCAATGCAATAATAATAATTGTTGCCGCACATGTGCAATCGTCATTGTAACATTACGTTACATTATAATACACGTAAATTGTAGACGTTCAATAATTGACACAATTCCGTCTTTTGTGTTTACTGTATGTGTACATAATACAGTTGGCGCACGGCGAGTATAATTTGTTCGAAGAGATTTTCCCGGCTCATTCCGTAGTTTGGGGTAAATGCGTGTACCGGTAATGAAAACCGCCACACAAATGGAGATAACCTTCATTCCCCGTTCCCATTGTTTTGTTTGTTATTATTATTATTATTATTATTCCGAGCCCTTGTCGCCGGGGTCGTGTTCTCTCATCAAGTGCTCTATTGACATTCGTTCGACATCATATTATAATCCCGGTCGATCGACAAATGACAATTGACTCTCACTTTTCTCGAAACATCGGCTTGACAGTTAATCACAGTTAGTCGTAAGTCGAAGTTCCCGAAAAACACGAGCACTCATCATCCGATGATGATCTCGCAGGACTGCCTCAGCGTCAAGTGGACCAGCTGCTGTGTATGTTATATGTATATATATTATATATATATAGTAACATCACCCTGGCGATTTTCAATTGTCTAGAATATTCGGTTAAAGTATTTTCAATTTGATATAACGTATATAAGACAGTACTGTTTTCGACCCTAAGTCGTTTTGTTTTTGTTCGGTATGCCAAATAAATCGATCTAATATAGTATTAGAAGCAGCTGACTGGCTATGGAGTGCTTGTGCTATACCAATCCGGTCCTATATATTGTGGGTTAGGTACAATTTTTTTTATGTATATACCTATTATTTTATCTATTCAACCTATACACTACATTGTGTAATAATTAATCAATAATAATAATATATGTTTTAATTAATTAAATATGTTTAATTATTTTCTATTATAATATTTACAGTAGTATAGTATTAAATAAAAAATATGATCGTGATAGGTTTTCAGTGAAAAATTGTAATCATCAAACTTTTATACTATAGTTACAGACTGTTACAGTGATTTATAGTTGTTTATTATTAGTTCTCTTTGGTTGATTATTGTTAAAGAAACTGGTCATGGCCATGAACCGTGATGCTTGTTTATTATGTGTACCGACACAAATTGATGCATTCACTAAATTTGCACTCCCCAATACTTATCCTACTCCTCATTGTACCGCTATAGCTAAGTTTGTATTATTAGTCAAATTCCAATGAGTTTTTGTTAGTTAAAAATAGAGAAATCAATTGACATCTTTTCTATGATCACTTGGAGACATTTTCTATATTAGTTATGTCAGTCGGAATACACACATTTCAGATGAATTATAATTTGATTAGGTATTTAGGTTATTATATAATAAAATTACTTAAAATACTAAAACAATATTTGTGTTTATAACAAAGACAGTTCTTGTAAAAATAAAATATTTAGTTATTATTATAATGTACAATTTTTTTAATTATGCAGCTTTTAATTTTTATTCTTAAATATCTTACCTTATTGTGGATGGCAAAGGAAGAGTGCTGCTTGCATTCTCGTTCAAGTTAATTTTCAATTGTTAAAACCTTCTAGTCATCTCATTTTCTTATTTTACTTTTATGTAGATTGTTAATATTATATTTTCTAATAAAATAGTTTTAAAAATAATAATAATAATACTAAGCTAATATTATCTTAAGATAATATTATTGTTCCACTGTTGTTATATATTTTAACAATTAATACTATAAGTTATTAATATTTTATATAGGTACATTCATACTGTAGGTGTCTGGGGTGGATTAAGTATTGTCATGCCTCTAGGTTATGTTACCTTTTAACTTGTTTTAATTTAAATTATTTCTTCCCAAGTTTGGTTTCTAATATTTTAATTAATATATTGAATAATCCTAACAAGATATAACACACTTGTTAATTATCATTTAATAATTGTAAACAGTTTTTGGGTTTTCCCTTATAATTAATTGCGAATATTGACAATTCATGAACATTTGAGTAAAATCGTATATAGATTTTCGGTCACTCTAAATATTATGATTGAATATTTTCAACCTAAGGCTATAATATGTAGCTGCCTCCTCGCCGAATACCTAAATCCACCTACTTATAAATGTTATGTATAATATTTACGAGTTTTTATATCAATATTTTATAGTAATAAATAATATCAATTTGATAAACAAAAGTAGTTACACTAAACTTAAGTATTTGTGCCGCTAATGTGTCTATAATAATTAATAGTGTGACCGACCTCTACTCGCAGTGCTATTTATGCTGTCTATGATGTCATGATACAATTGAAACAAAAAATAATATCAATCGTAGCTGTAAACTATTAAACTATCGTAAACTCGTCATTTAAATCTGTTGATCCGTGTCTTTCTATAATATATGTAATGTTTACTATGAAGTTGAAGTGATGACATTGCTGATGATGTTATATTGTAACAATATATAATAAACTTTTACTATTAATTGTTTTCTGAATTTCACTGTATTATAATATCTAATAATCTAAAATTATTTATGTATTTTCGTTTTGTAAACAAGGGCTTTGCCCGTAAAATTGTTAATTAAATAAATAAAATATATAATATAATATATTTTTAGGTGACTTGTCGACTTGTATATTGTTTCATAGTTTTACCAGCACCCACCGATCTCTGGCTGCATTATAATAATAATACGAGCTCGGATATTAAAGTTATAATGAAACTATACACTCGTTTTCCAATTATTATTACGGTCGTATTATATATTATTACTATTAACTGTTGTCTACATCGAACGTTTTCAGCATCATCATATCTCGTATCTCGACTATAATTTCGGCGTAGGTACTTACTACACGTGTATCGAACCGTTATAATAATATTACACGTACCTGCAGCGTATAATATATAATAGTAATAATATACCACCCGCCGTTTATGGGATTTTCAGAAATTACCAACGTCGGTCATAATATATAATATAATAATATTACGCTACCAAGTCCTTTGACCCAAGCTGGAAACCGCGTCAAAACGATTCCCGACCGGGTAATCCGATTTCTCCACATGATATGTACCTTCACGATGTGCCTCGCACCGTCTTCGTTTTGTTTAGCGGAATTTCGCTTGTGTCAACGCAGCGTATATAGCCAATTAAAATCGGATTCTTTTTTTGTTGTTGCCTAGCTATTATAGCGGTTCGCCTCCGACGTTTTATCCAAACACCGTGGTGTGCCAGTTAATTTGAAATCGATTTTCCGAGCGGCTAAGTATACCGTCGTATCGCCCTCCCAGTTTTCCACGATAGACTCGTCGTCGTTTGTAATTGCTTCAGATTATACGTAGCGTGCAAAATACGCACGTATAAGCGTGTGTGTGTGTGTGTGTATTTTATTAATAGAATTTGGGCAGTAGTGAGTTTGCGGTTGGTAAAGTAATAACGTTTACCTCGAAATTAAAGCAATTACGAAGTACTCGGTTTAATAAATCACCCACGGATATATATACATATGTTATACTCACAGCTGTCCGAACGACGACGAATTTTTATTTTTTATCGTTGCCCAAGAACCGCAGATCGACTTGTCTATTGATTTGTACTAAACAAAAAACTATACTTACAATACAATAAATTAGTATTGTATTCGACTGTGGCAGCAGAATTGATCGAAACAAAAGGCGTGTCATTGATAAATCGTCGATGGTAGTATACATTTTAATAAAACGATTAAAATAAAAGTTTTCGTTTCCCCGTCATAATAATAATATACAATGATAACAATAATAAAAATACCGTATCGTACTCTGCGTGCATAATATATTATTTGCATGTACACTATAATTGTCAGCCGGTCGACATTAGCACGAGGTCGTTGGCGATGCTGCGCGCGCGCTGATCGTCAGGCTCGATGTCAAAAAGCTCATTGTTTGCACAATGTTTTCGTTAATATTTGTGTTAGTAATTCCAAAACAAAAACAAATTGTTTACAACAAATAGCGTTTTACTAAATACTAGTGAAAAGTTCATGAAAGTGTACCTATGTAAGAGAATAAGAAACGGGGGGGTATTTGAGATGCTTTAGCGTCAATTGGTGTTTTCGCAAAGACAGTATGCTAAGAATCTCGTGGACCAAAACAGTGGAAAAATATGAAAAAGTATAGAATAAAAGAAAAAACGCAGAAGAAGGATGCAAATAATGAAGTCTAAAAAAGGTGAAATATGAATGGATGTATTATTATTATATTACGCCACGATAGCTTGCTAAAGACAATTGTTGAAGCCAATGTAGGAGGCCAGGTCGAAAAAGGTAACCTACAAGAATGGAATAATACGTACACATTATAATCCTGTAAAAGATATAGGGGAAAAAAACGCCGATAATTAAAGGAAACACGTCGTGATAGAGAGGCGTCGATGATTGCAGCAATCCAATCGAACCATTGATAACTATAATAGAGATAATGTTATGTTGTATACGATGATAATAATATTATAATATACTTATTATTACAATAATAGTATCGTGTGTATCGGCGACAATAACAGTGTCAATACAACATTTTATGATAAGCCGCGCTTTCTCCCCGCTTTATTTATTTTTTATGGCCGGAAAAGAGCAGGAAGCTCACTACTTCCTGTGACGTTTCGCCGCCGCGGCTGCACTATATATATATAGCTACTACGGCACTCGCGTGTTCTCGAATCGATTTTTTATTATAAATTATTTCGCTTTAGCGATTTGACATTTTCCATCATAAATATATATGCACACTGCCGCGCGTCAGACCCTCGCTCGTCTCTATGCGTACACACGATGACGGAGATCCGCGATGGCGGAGAGAGGGGATGGCTCGGAAAACTGCCAGATATGAATAACATTCAATGGTCGAGAGCTGCTGCAGTCGTTCGCCCGGCCCGGAATTCCCGAGGCCAATTTAATGGCGCTTAACGAACGCTGGGGCCCGTGTAACAAATTGCGTTTTCTGGGCGCTTTTCACTGGGTCGTCGTCGTCATCTCCGTCGATTGTGCAGTTTTATACATATATAATATAATAGCTGTGATATATATTATATACAAATATATATACAAACACACACACAGTAATATGGCGGGGACACATGCGGAGGATTAAACTCAACCCCCACCCCACCATCACCACAACCTCGAAAACCTTCTAAACGTATACATTTATAATATATTATATTATATTATACACAAACGTATATACATATACTCAGCTCGTCCAGACATTCTGAAATATTGTATACACAACTGTCAGTGCTGCCTTATTCCACGCTCGTGAATCGCCCTCAATATAATAAATGACGCATACGATAATATACAGACGATGGAACGCTGTAGACGAACGATCCTTCATTTTACTACCCGCGAGCTTTCAAAACGCTCCACTCCGAGCACCCTAGTTCATGGTTGTGGTGGTGGTGGAGGTGGTGGTTGGGAAAGAACGACTACCAAGTCCTTTTCAGACGAGTCCGATTGTATAATATTATTATTATACAGTGCATAATATGCCTCCATAACATAATAATATTACATAGCAGATATACGGTTGTTGTATACGATTGGGCACTTTTTGCCCCCGACAAACATCGTTTTATACAATCTTCATTATTGTGTTTCGATTTTTTTATAACATTATAATATTATGATAGATCCGCTTGTACTCTGCAGTACATACAAATACTATACGTTTAATATGACAGTACTCTATTGTAGCCCGCAATATAAAATTACGTATAATAATATGATGGCATCCGTTACTCTTTCATTGTATAGCGTCGAATTGAACGTGACTAATACGTTTTTGTTTACCAAACGTTACGACAACCTAATCACACTTAATGGACTGGCACGCGCCACTGTTGTGCACTTATAACTTATAAGTTACAATTTGCGTTAGTGTGCGAGTGTACGATGTTGTGTGTGCGCGCGAGCTCTAAAGTAAATAAATAAATAAAAGACGTTGGCCCAGCGAGTAAGTACGTCGCTTTTTGTTGGTCGGACAATATTGTGCTCGCAAAAGTTTAAACTGCATATTTTTCCCATAGACTTATTTTCCTTTTTTTTGTTTATACGGACTACGTTTTACAAAAAGTTTTCATAACCCATATAGTGAGTCTCGGCGCTCACAATCATAATTGAATACAAATAAAAACGTTGGTGGAAATATAGTTTTGCTTTTTTTTCAATTGTTTTTCGTCGCAACATCCGAACAATACGTTCAACTGTGACGCGATAAATTAATTTCACTTTAGACCATAGTCTGTCCAACAGTATAATAACGCTCGGAATTGGGCAAAAGTAATTAAAAGTGGCATAATATAATGTATGGGCCAGCTTTTTCCTCGATTGTTAGAAATGACGTTCGCCATTAACTGCCCCGATATATTATATAAGCTCCTACTCGGTTTACGTATTTGGTATTCAGCTTGAAAACTATTACGCTTCGTGGCGTTTTTTTTCCATTTTTAACCCCAGCTGAACTGCCATCGTTGGGTCGAAAATGAACTGATGTATAAATAATATATACTCAAATTTATTGGAGGAGAGGTTGTGTAAAAAAATTAAGAGACAATATACATTACTAATGTAGTATTGTGAAATGAAAAGTCGTTGGTTTGATATTTTATCAAATAACAGTCAAAAAAGGGGGAATTAAAAACAAGTTTTGTTTTTATATTTTTAATTTTTACCTTTATACTTAAACAGAACAAACGTAAAATCAAAATTAAAATGTTTGCACTTGTTATGTGATTTCTACAAATAATTTAAAATTTAATAAACATTTAGAAAAACTAGATTTTTTTCTTTTTGAGAACCCATTTAGTACATAGTAGACTATAATTTATAAGACTATTAAAATAATAATAATAATTTTATCGCATTTAAAATATACAGAAAATATTGCTAAGGGTCCGACCATTGACTCGAAAATACCATTTACGTGGTATAATAGACGATACCAGTTGCGGGGATTGGATTATTGTGTACCCATTAGCGGTTTATGGCCCTAAAATATTAGGGGTTCCTGCTTTATACCGCTAAACTTTAAAGGTCGAATTCGACGGTATTTAATTATTTCCACATAACCGTTCACGAAAAATATAACTACGTAATTACGACGATATAATAATATAGGTAGGAACGTCAAATTATATTATGACCTCAACGCGTTCACAAAACCGCAAGACGATACCTATATCGAATACAATAATATCGTAGAATAATAATATACGACGCCGTAACGACATCGCAGCCTATATATAGCGACTGTAACAACGTCATATATATACACACGAACTCACATTATTATTATTATTATATTATACTCGCGCGTGTACAACACGACCGATATACGTTTTAATTTATGACGAAAGTCCGACGATATATTATTATTACCATATGATATTTTCTCGAAACTCATAGCCGGCGTACTGTGTACACTGCACATAACATAGGTATAGTTAGGTATATACCTGCCGCAGTTTTCCGCCGATATGTATCGTAAACCCGTCACAGCATAGTATCGTATAGGTACGTATAGCATAAAATAATAATAATATACGCGTCGTTCGACAAAGACGTATAATATAATCATATAATAATATAGCCGTACGACAATAATAATAATAATAATAATATCAAATATGAAATAGTGAAACGAGGTAAACACAATGGCCGTATGCGCTCTGATCGAACACATCTCGGTATTATATACATTACGGTTGTCGCGCGGGACTTACGACCTACATAAAAATTGTATATCATATACGAGCTCGAGTGTGTGTGTGTGTGTGTGTGTGATGGAATTGTATTTTACCCCGGTGATGGTCGTCGACGATATAGGAACACGCGGTACCTAGGTATGTATACAACGTCCGCGACCGACCGACATTTATCAAAATAAAAATACGCGTCCGCGACAAGTATGATAATAATATTATTATACGACGATAGCTGCTCATGCGCACCGTCGTCGCCCCTACGTTTAAACGGTACGACATTAAACCCGTCGGAACGTTTAATAGGTGATAATATCATACTATTATAATATTATATTGTTTAACTCGTGATGACGACCGTCGGCCGTCGCATAATATAATAATAATGGTACACGTACCTAGACTACGTATTGTTATTATTATACACGCTCACCCATATTATTATTTACCTACCGTAGGTAAACCGATGCGTAATTTATGGAAATATTCGGCCGATTAGATCTATATGGGGGGAGGGGGGACAAACAAAAAAGAGAAAAAAAACTGTCTTCGTTAGCGATGGTTATTATTTAATTATTATGTAAATGCCGTGTAGTTTTATAGTTAATTAAAAGTGTACACTGAAAAAATCGTCGTGTTCCACGTCGGATCGTCGTCTGATCGTCACCCGTTTAAATACCCTTACTGCTACATAGATAAATATAAAGATAGCATAATATAATATATATATAAATGTATGGCACGGTAAATATTTATATAGAAAAGGGACTGAATAAACCGTGTGTAGGTATATAATATATTATACTTAATAATAATATAATGTGTGGACCTGCGAAGACTTCAACGTCAGTACTAGATTTAATCGATTCCACCAGACCTTTTATTATTAGAGGAATACCCTGCAACGATTCTGCCACAAGGGGCAGAAATAATTATAATTAACCCATCGATCTCACTAATTTTAAATACCTTGAGGTTGAGCTTGTTGTTCTTCTGATAAAAAACAGGTCCAACTAGTCAAAAACGAAAGTATGGTGAAAAGAAAATTATATTTATATCTATCTAAACATTTTTTTTATATCAACTGAATAAGCAATACAATTTCCCTCAAAAATTATATATTTGAAAATAATTGTACCTTTAATAATACACATTTTTATATAGAAAAAATATATATTATTAATTTCAAAAATTTTTGCATTATAAAATAAATAATATTCTATTGTTTTTAAAAATTAAAATTGTTCACCATTTAGAAAAAAATTGTTATAGGTACTATTATTTATATATTTTCATATAGTGATATTCGGAGTAACCAGGGTATCCAAAGGTAAAAATTGGTAATGAAATGTATAGGCTGTTTTAAGACTTCACGTTATGGTGGAATCGATGATATTATAAATATTGACAGAATCAATGGGTCCCCGTCAGTACTCACCATTATTATATTATATAGGTACGAGGTGTTCAGCTGAAAATTTTTTTTTGACTCAACCCTAGTAACACACTACCGCTGTGACACTAATTCTATAGCCTCTTACCTATTTATATCTCGTAATATATATATATGGCGTTTATATAATATTATGTATTATGTACGCTCGCCCGGCCTGGGTCATTTGGGTCTGACACGTTTCGCGAACGTTCCCCCGGGAAATGTTTTGTTTTACGTCCTACGCGAGCGGCGTAAAACCGGACTGAAAACGGGAGCAATTTGTTTCAAAGTCTATAGCGAAACGGTGGAGAACGTGGGGGGGTAAGCGATAAATAAAAAATAAACGTCGAGCGTGTGAAGGCCCCGGCGAGACGAGTGCTTTCTGCGGGAAAACGCATCATGTATTACATGTTATATTTGCGAGCAACGGCGCTGCGTGTGTGTACAGAGTGATGTTTGTTTTATGTACCCCCGCGTGAAAATGACGAAAAGGTGTTGGAAAAAAATATATCGCGTTCGGCCGTGTCCTGGAAATTATAATAATAAGGAGCCGGGTAAAAAAAAACCGTAGGCTCGGTGTATAGTATACATATATATCATAATATCTCTCAACTACGACGTGTCGACCGTAAGCCGCCACTGCCGTCCACCCCGCGAGCCTTTGACCCGTTTCCTCTCATCATAATAATAATATATATATTATAATAACGTACCCCGCGTTCAACAGCAAGTGCCTGCAAGCATGTAAATATATTTTTTTATAATGACGTAAAAATTATGTATACCTATGATATAAGTATGTGATATAATATATATATCACTTGTAAAATATCTGATTTAACGTATATACAATATAGTACTTGCGAGTAAAAATGTTCGGTGGCCGTGACGTGTCGGATGCGAGGAGATGCCTTTTTTCGTTTTATCCTTATTTTCCTTTCAGTTTGTGTACACTAAGAGACGTCAAATAGTTTCCCTGGATCTTTGCTAACCACGTATCTCTCAATTTCTCTATATTTTTATAGTGGAGTGCATAATACCTTTGACGAAATCAACGAGTTAGCCGATTCGTCGTCGTATTAGTATTCGGTTAATGCGTGTATGGTAGGTACTTATTTTGTTGTGAGCATCGGCGCATGACTATAGGTTGTTCCATTTCAAGTACCTGTGTAGGTACTATTTTTTTAGGTTTATAACTTTTTTTTGTATGGCAACCCTTAATTTTATTTTTTAATTCCATATTATGTTCCACCGTAATTATTATTTAAATGCCCCGCATAATACCATGTATTATAATTTATAATGTTATAGTTATTATTTGATCCTTCGATGTAGGAGGCACCTAAATGATATGTATACATACCCACCTATATGCTTCGATAGGGTTTCTCTCGTTTGATCTCAGCTCTGCACCACGCACGCATACCATTCTTATCCAAGACCGACGCATGTGCCATAATATATATGTATTATGCACACAGTCATATAATAGATGACGTATACTTACCGTAAATTCTAGTTACTATTATTATTATACTCGATTACAATTGGTATTATTTTTATTACTCATTATATTATTATTTGTATTATAGTGTTGTTGGCATCCATCGCGGTTATTGTTACAGTCGTGGCTATTATACGGTTTTATAGTGCCTAAGTTCGGACCACGTATTCATTCTCTGGTCGTCTGAAGTGGTGTATAAGGTCAGGTGCAGGCATTCGCCAGTGTATCAACTATATAATATAATAAATACCTCTCTTTCTTAATATATTTATTGTATCTAACGAAGGACGGTACCCCCGTGTCCTCTCTCCAGTTTTTAACTGTGAAATTATTGTTCGTACGATGGTATTATATTATATTATATTTTATATAAAAGGTTGCACGTACGTTATGCGATTCTGTGTGTGTGTGTGTGTGTGTGTGTGTGTGTGTGTGTGTGTGTGTGTGTGTGTGTGTGTGTGTGTGTGTGTGTGTGTGTGTGTCTGTGTGTCTGTGTTGCAATATATTACCCATCGAAGTAATATCATATATATTATATTCGGAGAAGCTTATTATACATGATATAAGTGGAGACCGAGACCCGGTAAAATAACATATACGGTCCGATTATTGTTTTTATTTTTATCATCTCTTATTATTCTCCTTGTTGCTGCTCTACGTCTGCGACGAGATTTATTATTATTGAACGGGTCGTAATACAGTTTTACATACGTATATAATATATTATATACCAATACGTTTATGCAATAAATTTACGGCGGAAAATGTCACGTGGAATTTTAAATCCGATTACTTCATAATAAATACATTTTTTCCGGGCAAATATTTGATTGACGAATTTCCTGAAGGTTTTTTTTCCTTTCTGGTTAAGCCATAAAATAAAATAAAAAATAAAGGGTGCGTGGAATATTAATTTACGATGGCTTTCTCTCGAATTTCTTATCGTTTCCCGGCGGGGTGGAATGGAAGAACGCGGCACGGCGTATTGCGATATAATGGGGAATCCGAGTACCATTAAAAAATATACTAGAGGGTTGCGATGAAAAAAGTCATTTTCTCATACCCCTAAAGGTCACGAATCCGGACCGGACGTGCGTCTTCGAACTTGGGCTCGGAAAGGGCGAGCGGGTATAGCGTAAGTTCTTCAAGGAGAACGAGCTGACTATACTTCCTCCGAAATTATAACGACTTGAAATTCTTTTCTCTTCTTATTTTTCCTTTTTTTTTTATTATCCTTAAAAAAAATATGTATATATATATATACTTATAATATCGTCGGAGAGGAGTACTTGCATAATGAGTATGGTCAACAACGTTTCAAGATCAAAAATTTTGACGGCTCCAAATAATTGAGGGTTTCGCGGCCGGGCCGCATAGCATTATAATTTATAATATTTAAAAACAGAAATCCGCCTCTTATTTTAACGAATAAAGACAATTGGCACGCCTAATGTTGTGGGTTTATATACGTATAAATGTATGGTCATATATTTTACACTAATTCTTTCACCACGACGAAAGTTACGACGTTTGTTTCACAGTGAAGAATAATACTTATCCATACCTACATATGTATGTATATTGTATAATATAATTGTGCGCGGTGGTATAAGTGGTCATCAGTTATGTACCGTTGATAATACGTATACGGATGTCGCTTCCTGTTTGGTTACACTGATAATTTATTTAGAAATATTCTCAGAGCTGCAGAAGTTTTTAATATTTTACGTGTTATCCGTTATAATAATATTATTGTCGTCGTGCATAATATTATATTGTAATACCTGCATAAAGTACGCATTCAAAACACTGTTAAATTAAATATAAGAATATTTGTGTTTAATTGTTATCCGAACTCTGGTTTGATATAAAAAACAGACGAATGTCCGACAGTGGAATGATACGCGAGCCAGCAGAATGGAAAGGAATCCCTAATGCGTTATATTAAACCACCCACCCCATCGCCGTATTCTACTGCACCACCCCAAACCGCCATCCACCACCTGTACCGTGCAGAAGTGTACTTCGTTTTCCCTTCGTTGTTTTCCTGACAGCGTTTCCAGCGAAGCCGAGAGAAAGAGATTTAGGTTCTCTTGGGAGCGCCGCGCGTTTTCTGCTCGACACGCGTACAATGCAGCCGAAGGTTTTTTATTATTATTATTATCATCATCGTCGTTTTAAAAGCGCTATGCGTACCTACCGTCTGAGGGCAAAGATAATAATATTATGATATGCCTGTAGCACAGGAATGTCACGAATTGCCATGGCCGGAGACCGGAATGTTTTCCATACGCGGTCCTGCTGCAGATGACGAATATTCAAAATGCCGTTTCGAAAAGCAGCAGCAGCAGCAATGATAGTTGGACGTTATTAATAATAATATAATGTTATATCGTAATAATATTGTGCACAATCGTGCGCTTCTCATTTTGTTGGACGGAATAAATTCCGCAGCCGCGATTATTTATAATATCACGATACTATTCGTCGGTTTTTAATGAAATGTACAACGCTTTTAATGCGCATAATAATAATAATGTGGCCACGAAGTTCGGGACTGTTAAACACCTTGCACGCCGTCCCGCTGCTCTGTATTATTATTACAACAGACGTCATTACAATATTATTACCTACCGTCGGAACGGAAGAGACCTGCACCGGTGCGGTGGTCGGTGCAGGGTTTTACTCGTTACTATATCTATTGTTTGCACACGACACAGATCGAAATCTATAACGAAATATAGAACCTATGCACATGCCACCGACGATAGTTATTACTGCTGTGCTGCGTTACGAATTCGTTCTCGAAAATAACATTTGAGAAATAAATCGACTGTATACCTGCAACCCGGTTATTGGTTGCTGAATAATTTAGCATAGAACATGACGCGTATGGGGATACACCACTATCGTACACTGCACGAGAACCGGCGGCGGTGTCGGCCAGCACACGAACAAATCGCTTCCGTCTGTAGTTATTGGTGTTTGCCTTTTCGAGGCTATAACAAATTATGGGTGGTTTTTTTTTTATCCTCTCCGATCTTTGCAAAGTCGTTACCCTCGAAAACACTATGTTATTACATATTATATGCTTCACACACGATGAAAACCCACGCGAACAGTTGAACGCTGCTTCGTGCAGTCGGTCGAGGTGTTCGCTTATAATTGCCGAAGAAAGGAATTAGAAGAAAGGACTCTGTGGACTTGCAGGTGTTTGAAATTCCATCTAAAAAAATCAAAACTTGGACTCCACTCGTTTTTATTATGATCACGATGACGTGTTATTTTATTAGTCAATTAATATTTGGTCATATTTTTAAATAATGTAAAACTTCGTTGAAACATAATATTATTGTTCATTAGTTTTTACGTTGAAAAATAATTACACATAGGTACGAGAGTGTTAATTGTGTGATGGGGTTGGTGAGAGGGAAACGTCTCAGCCGATGCGCTTGTCGGATATAATATCATACAGAAAAACCAGAATTACTGTGTGTGGGTTTTTTAATGGTCTGTCATACGAGTGTATATAATATATAATTACAAAAGACTAAACAAAAAAATAGGAGACGCACAACTGTTCTGAGCGTGTCTACCAGTTATTGTGCGGAAACACTTGCAATTAGGCGACCGTGTCAATTATAAGTGCGGCGGACGCGGTTGATGACTTGTGTTTGTCGTCGTCAACGGAACTCGCTGGATAAGACTTAGGAAATGATATATCTGTCCGATTGACGACTTAAGGGTTGATATTGATGATGTGTATTTCGGCATTACCTATACGTACTACTCTGTTCATAATATATAATGTATGTCAGAGGGAGTCAACTACGAAAAACGTCTCTTATTTTGCTTGGGAAGATCTTCCGTCGCGGGTCGCTGTGAATTATTTATCCGCCGGAAGTGAACGAAATCGATCGGCAAATATCGCGTCGACGTGTTCACATTAATAATATATCCGCATGTATATAATAATATTATATTATACTGTACAGTCATCGTCACGTCGGGCCCCTCCAACTACAACGACTGTCGCTGTTTTATTTTTCCGGTTAGAATCGCGGTAGCCATCGCGCACTGCACACGTCATACTACGTTTAATATCATAATCATTACAGCCCACCTGTGACTTGTATATTATATTTTTTTCGGTCGCCCACACGCGCGTCTCGTGGTAAACAACATATAGGATACAGAGTCCGTATATTAAAGACGACATAATAATATTATATAGTTCTACATACGTATAGGTAGTATTTACCTTGTAAAGTTTTTTTTTTTATGTCCGAGTGCATCGAAAAATAGTGCCTACCGCGATCGTCGTGTGCCAGACTATAATATTATAATACGACCGATCGCCCCTAATAATAGCATTATACCACACGATATACGCGGTAGGTACCAATATTATTATTATGATTACCAATGTCGTTATTATTATTATTTTCATAAAATAGATGGCTGTCCGCGACTGATCCAAATTATACATATTATATTATACCTACGAATGTTATCCCTGCGCATAGGTCGTGCCGCTTGTATTATATTGTATAAGCCGAGACAACTTTTCCGTATCAATAATAATAATAGTTATATACGCAGCCCCCCCCCCCCCGGAAAAGTCGATTGAACAAATCGTCCTAATAACTTTTCTGCGACATTATTAAATATCTTATGTCGCCACACCAACATCGAATTATATAATAGGACAAGGACGACAATATAGGCATTGGTTATTGTTTTTTTTTATTTTTATCCACTTTTTAGTAATTATAATATGGAAATATGGAATATCATAATGATAATATGTCGATTGTCGAGACTGATGACGGACACTGTAGTGTCGTCAGAAAACCCATGTACGGATGAATCCAGTTTACAAATAGCAAATTCATTCGACATTTTTCATAGATGTTTGGAAAATATATTATTTTCAAAATATTAATTATTATACATCCGCGTATCGAGCGGGCAGTGGGTGGGCGGGAAGATCTGCTCGCGCTTGGGGTGCTACTAATATTATATTAAATTACACTTTATGTGTACATATGTGTGTAAATAATAATAATATACAAATACGTGTCGGCTTTACTAAAGGATTTTTATATCTTGTTTTCTCTTCTCCTCGCGGTACGCACACGGACCGTGTACGACACGGCCACCGCACAACACATAACACACACACTGCACGCGTCGAAAATAACGTCGTGGCCCCCAGGCAGTCGATAAACATAATAATAACGTAATTATTATTGATTAGCATTGCATTCCCGATGTAATTATACAATACGTCTGACAATATTATTATTGTATTGTATTGTACTGTATTGTACTGTATATTATGTGTGTGTAGGTGTGTGCGTACCCATGTGTTGCCTTTGTGATCGGTGCCGATACGACTATAACATTATTATACATATTTCATATAATCATATATTATAACTATATAAGTGTGTGCGTATTATGTCGACTTGTATTTGTTATTTATCATTATTATCGTTGTTATTATTATTATTTTTTTCTCCGGGCAAGGACAATGACGAAATAATGTCTGATGGCCACAGTGACGAGAGGTCGCTCGTGACGTGATGAAATTCGCATTGAATATTCCCGAACTGATAGAATCTCCGTCGTCGGAGTGATACCTGGCCGGAAGGAAGATTGGTCGCCAGCTAAGTATATTCCATTACCGAGCCGTCCACCTCCATCTACCTATAATATTATTATAATTTAGTTAAAGTTTCGTCGATTCCCGTGGGACAAAGAGTGTTTCGAAAAATCGTATTGTTTTAGTTTCCGGTCGACCAATTCTAATTCAATATTTGTATACATTTATTCAGTCGTCCGAAAACCTTATCGGACGTTTTCCGAAAGTCGTTTATGTATAATGTATTATAATATACAAATAACCAGAGAGTCCGACAAACGGGCGAAGAGAGTGCGCTATGGAAACAATATATTATTATTGTCAGAGCGGACATATTTTTCGATTACATTTTTGTCGTTATCGTCGGCGGTGGTGGAGTAGTCGCTTAAGCCTTATACTGAAAATGCCAATTCTATGATAATATATTGCCTTCCGCAGTCTCGAATCGTCGTGATGCAATGTAAAAACGCTCTTGTTGTTTGTACCTTTTTTTTTAACAAATGTTTTATCTTTTGTTCTGCTGCACACTCCCCCTAAACGCACAAACTTATTGCCATGGCGTGTTGCATTTTCCGGTCACCTGCACCACGAACTCGGTGGCGGCTTCACGAGCACAATATTTCGAGCCCTAATATAGGTGTACGACTTGCTTTTAATATAAAAAAAATGAAACGACAGTGACATCCATCTCATCGCGTGATTTCTGTTTATCTTCGATAGAGCACAAAAACCTCAGACGCACTAGGCGAATATATTATAATATAATATAGCCTATAGGTACATGATATAGGACAGTCATCGATTTAATTTTTTCCCCGACGTGTTTTTCTGTAGTGTGCTCGACCATAATATGATATATTGTTATACATACGAGTCCAGCTGCATCGTAATATGTAAATTATATTGCACGACGGACAATAATCTATCCTATATTATAGTCACAGCTGTAGGAATATATACCTACATATTATAGGCAGTATCGCATAATATTTAACATGCACGCAGCGAGCTGCAATAACTGTCGTCCCCGTCGGTCGAATTAATAGATTTGTAAATTTCATTTACCGTCAACGTATTATATCATATTATATAATATACACACACACGCGGCTGACCATCGGCATATTTTCTTGCAGTCGGGGGCTCTTTTATTTCTCTTGCATATTATATCCGTATCGAAACCGATGTATTATACAAATGGCGTTTTATGTATATGTTAGCGGTAATGTGTATAATATTGGTATTTTATATAATGTCTAGGAATTCTATATAACACCAAATATAGCCGGCAATCTATAAAATTGTTTAAATTACCTAAGCATTATATGAAATGCCAAACAATGTATAGGTAATATATTAAATCCATATAATCAGTACCTATTGATATTTGACAATATATAAATCCATTAGTAATTTCTTAATCTGTAATCTATAAAGTAGAATTCCGACTGCCGATAGAGAACGCGATAATTTTGTCACCGTAGTCATATTTCTAGTGAATTTAATAGTCGCTGTCAAGTTGATTTGATCGATTTTCAATCAAATGCTGATAAACTTTTTAAATTTATAACAGTATATCAGGACCATTTAACTAAATTTGTCGTCATAAAACCATTAAAGACAAAAACTGCAGAAGAAGTAGCTTATAATTTAATTGATATTTTCACTTTACTTGGAGCACCTTCTATATTACAATCCGACAACGGTCGTGAATTGTTGTAATAAATAAATTTAACAACTTTTTAAAAACTTAAACATATGAAATATAATGTTTTTTTTTGTAATAATAGAATACTTTTAGTAACATTTATTTTGTCTTAACGAAATTTAAAATAAATCTAAATAAGTACATTGTATTTATTCCTAATAAGTACCTATGTTCTACATAGATTTTTGTATTTTATAGAACAATATAATAGTAATAATAATTAAAAACTGCATGTTAGTACTACCCATACAATTTACAAATTATTTTTTTTTTCATTTTTATGCATTATATTCTGTAATATTAATGATACCTACTTTGTAATAAACATTTTTTTATGCGCTAATAAAATTAATAATTGTCTTAACTATGATAGAAGGAAATCTATTTATTTGGGTTATATCAATATTCTACAGATCGCCAATTTGTTGTTTGTCATTTTATGAAATGTCTAGTTATTATACAAAATATTTGGGAAATGTGTGTAAAAAAAAATTTACTATACACTTTTTAAAAAACCACCAGGTATTATACAGAATTCCTAGGCATTTTATATATTAAATATATTATACACATTGCCGCTAACATATATACCTATATTATCCCCGAACGAATAACGAATGATTTAAACACAATATTTGGACGCTTTGGAAAAATCGTTTATTGTGTACCGCGTGAGTGCATTATAATATTTTTATTATATTAAAAATTCCTCATTTGGTATCGGAGCTTGAGGCGCCTATAGCAAGCAAGAGCATAATATAACATAGACGGCGGATAAAAGATTAACGCGCGGCGGCCTATCCCGTTCGAAAACACGTCCATTGACATCACGGCGTATATCTGTATCCGATCTCTCACACACACACATGTTATATATTATATATATATGTGCGAGGGTATTAGTTATCTCCTTTAATTATTTCTTGTGTGGTGTGTGTGTGTGTACCTATGTGTACCGGTGCACTGGCAAATATTTTTGTTTACGAGGGGGCCCCGAATGTTTTACGACCGTCTATAAACAGGTTATTGGATTGGAACTATAAAGTCGCTTTAATTTTTAATTTTTTTCCCCCTTCCCCGTCAGTCCTTCTTTTATTTCTTTCCACCGTCCATTAGTCAAGAGACGACCCGAACGGCCGTCGTCGGCGACGTCCAGAGTAGTCACCCGTGTGCTGGCCCAGTGATTTACGCGTATATTATATTAGATGGGAACGAAAAAAAAAAATCCTTATTGGAAACAATATAATAATAACGACTCGGCGACGAAAAATCCATTGTAAACACATTCCGCCGCCTATTAGCCGCGTGCGCACACATATAATAATATTATATATAGTACGGATGGTATATTTTTTAAAGTCGTATACGCAAGGAACCTAGCGAGGTGTCGGGCGAGATTTACCAACAAGGCAACGACTAATAAAAAAAAAAAAAACCGAAACGATTTCTGGCCATATCGTCTCTGCACGACGGCCGTTATAATGATGGTACCTGCCTATTTATATATAAACGTATAATTTAGAATGTGTATAATGTATAATAATATATATTATAATTACACCGCGGCGACGATAACAAAAAAAAAAAAAAAAAAACATAAGAGAAACAATAACCATTAGTGGGCGAGAGTGTTAAAAGAAAAACGATCGGTATTTGAGCCGCGTCGCATATCGAACCGCTCGCATAATATATAATGTTAGCGTATATAATATATTAGTTAACCCGTTAAATCGGATATTATAACCGCGATAACTCCCCGGCGCGAGTTAACGGGTCTTTCTTTTTTTTATTTTAACCGACGGCGATAAAATATTATATAGTTAACGCGTTTAACGGCTGTATATATACGCCTAAATGTATAACATAATATTATATATACGCACAATGTATTATATTATTATTATTATTTTTGTTATTATTATTATACAGTTTTCTTTTGTGTTGAAAAATAATTTTTCGGAGAACACGACACCATAGTATTACAATAATATTATATAATATTTTATTACATTATATAACGATTTAAACTTTAAAGTTTCGCGGCCCTGCCTACTAGTCACCTTGTTATTATTATTGTACCGTGTCCTATACCGTGGTTAATGGAGCTTTTATTAGTGCATTCTGGTGGTAGAGGGTTGGTGAATACGCTCGACATTTTAACACATACATAGTATATACACTATACAGAGTGACTCACCATGCCTCCTTACCTGCTTCCTTTAATAATGAATTTAAACAAAATTCCGTATTTTTAAGAATCTTTAGCTTACTCAATCGAAAACCCACTTTTCTAACTATAAATCGTAAAGCACATAATTTTATTTAAGTATATAGCTTATGAATTAATAAACTTTTTTAAGTCTAATGATATCGTTTAAAAATACATAGGGGCTATATTATTATGGTAACTAGAATTATTAATTAATAATAATGTATTAGAAATGAGAATTTTTAATAATAATTAGAATATAATAAATACTAGCTGGCTAAAGTATATTAAATATTTTAGTTTATACTTTATGTAAAACAATTACTAAGGATTATTCTTAGTTCATAACATTTAATAACTATGAGAAACGACTTGTTCGAATTTTGATTTTATGAACAATAATCATCAAAAAAATTGTCTGTTAAACAGTTTATAGAGTAAATGGAGGTTCTTATTTGAAAAAAAATGTTTGAATCTCCACAGGACACTCCTTAAATGGTATACTCGTAAAATATCCAAGTATCAGCAGATATGGTATTTTAGTAGGTATAATAAAAAATTACAATAATCAGAATTTGAATAAATACATTGATAAAGGTTATGTTGAACGGGGGGTGGGGGGTGATCACTGTTGGACAATCACTCTGTATAATATACGTACAGACGACACATTGTATATAGTCATGTACAACTGCACGCCTATGTATATATGTGCGCCGACCCGTATCCCGTTGTCGTTCTTTTACGACCGATGTAATCTCTTGTTTTAACCGTGAACCGTTTATTATTTTTTCCCGTTTCGAACGTCGTAGAAACTAAAAACGCGTAAAAAATCCAGCAGAGTGTGGACGATATTGTGTACGGCACGAAACGCACATAAAAAACCCTCTCGACGAGCGATTATCGAACTTAAAATACTCATCGGCGTCTATGATGGTATATACCATCATATACCATCATAGTATAATACACTGATGTATATATATAGAGCTATACTATATAATTTAATGTGAAAATTATGTGATGTATAGTGTCGTCCATATAATATGCGTTCCTATTATTATACAATACTATATTATGTACCCATACCTAATGCGTGCACGACAATCGGCAGACGAAGACAAAAAAGGTCTCGCGGGTGACTATAACACGTATCTATTATCATGACACGTGTATATTATTGGGTTTTCGTCTACTATAATACCCATATATTAAACATAATATATGCGCGGTCACTTTTATATTATGATATGCGGACCCGTCGAAGTCGCGAAACTATACGACGTTTATACGCACCTCTGCGCCCGGACTCGGAATTTTCGACCGTCCGCGCCGGAGCAGTAACCGAATCCGTATCAAAATTCAATCCGGTTTCAACAGCAAATTTTTTGTCTTTGTTTCATCGATCTCCCCATACATACGTATTGTATGCGTATAATACACACACACACACACACACACACACACACAAATACACTTATATATATGTGCCTGCCGCCGATACAGGTATTGGTTGTGCAGTTTTTTTTACAGACGGCCAACTGACGACCACAATGTGTATATATACATACGGCGACGATGAAGGCCTCCCTCGACGAAAACATATCGCGTAGACGTGCCATTTTTTTTTCTCTCGCATTTATTCATATATACAAAACGGTTCGAATTGCACCGGCGATCGGAAATAAAACGAATGGCCGCGACCGCTCGGTGGTCACCCCATATAAGTATAGTATACCTACGGCATGATGTGTATATATTACAAAATACAAATATAGTAATATATTGTGCATAATATTATTATTATTTACAGTATTATAATATTATATGGCCGACTTGTCTTCGATATCCAAGTCAGAAAAATGGCTGCCTCCGTGCGGCGTTGACATTTCACACGAATAATAATATAACATAATATAATAGATACATACTTTTTGAAAGAACATAGATATCTTAAAGCCCGAAGACGTATTGTAGGTACACATAATCATTTTTTTCTTATTTTCGTATTCTTACATTATATGTCTTCATTATACCAACAACTTATTATTGAAAACAACTGGCAACTAAATGATAATCGGTATGACAGTTTTCACGACAACGTTATTTCATCAATACACCGTTAATATATATAGCTATATTATAATTTATTTATTATATATTCTTTGTAATAATATGTTTGCGATAGAAATTTACTAAATTACATCATATTATAATATTGATAAATATATATATATAATATATAGGTACACCTTAAGGCTTAGATATCGAATGACACTGCATACATGGTGGTCGACCTTATGCCCTATCTGCAGAATTAAGGAATTTTGCAATTTGTAAATATAACAAATTATGGTAATTTCAATATGAAAATAGGAATCTGACAGTATTTTTCATCTCCTTGGCGGATAACGGGATACGCACTGTTTTTTTTTAATGTAATCGTATATCAATATAGTGTAAAAGCTTCAGGGAGGTCGTTTTGACAATATTCTTGTCTTAAATAATACAAATTAAAAACAAAGAATTCAATTTCAAAAGGATAAACTTAATAAAATGATAAACAGTTAATAATATTAATATGATAATTATATAAACCAACGAACAATTTATATTTTGTACATATTTGTACCTATAAGTTCCCCGAGCATAAATAATGAAATTATAATCTTTCGTTGCAATTTCACCGATGTTTTAAGTTTGATAAGTTCCCGTTGGGCTTAAACATATATTATACCGTGAATTAATAAAATATGGATATCATAATACAAGTAATTGTTTTATTTTATACATAAATATGTATTTCATAAGTCCTGGTTTAGCTGGTCTGTAAAATCATAATCAAAATGTCAATATTTGGTGAAAACAATATTCATTACCGAAATAATAATATTATGATGGCTATAATAATAATCAATACACAATGATTATACTATTCTGCAGTACAAACGCGTTTCCTGTGGGCTCAGTTTCTTTTTGATTTTTCATACAAACAATAATTAGTTAATAATCATCTTAACTAATATAGTATATTTAGTACGGCGTTTATTACGCCATAATTGCGAAGCCACTGTATTATATAGTATACAATAGCTAATATAATCCATGATTTACTCAATATACGAATTACTTTTTTATCTGTCTATAGTGTGTTTATATTACATTTTTTAAGCTCCGGTAAATCGTATTGGATATTATATTTTATCGACACCTAAGTACCTAACCGAACCTAACTATATAGCATACAGAATAATATTGTAAAATACAACAATAAAAATACACTGCCCAGACAATATTGTACTCCCGAATATCATGAATTCAAGTCTCACAAGTACCGGCGATGCTGACCGATTATGTATCTCATAAAATAATATCGTCTTATATATAATAATTACGAACGTTCTCGACTTGTACACGTCGTGTCTCCCGAGTCCCGACCGTACGTAATATTATGAACGTGTTTGCGTGCCCATACGATAATAATAATAATAATATGTGGCGAGGCGATATCCCACGGTTTTCGGAATTAATGTGTCGCGTGTAATAATAATATGTCGTCTCCCTTAGCACTGCACTAGCGCGGTAGGTACCTATATATATATTTATATTACATAAATATTATTATCATCGTGGACCCGGAAATTTATCAAAAAAACAACGAAATAAAAACCGAGCAAGAGACCCCCGCAGGGCCCATTGGCGTAGTGTGTGTGTGTGTAATCATTTGTCCGGTCGTTGCTGCCGTTGCTACTGCTGCTCGTTGTAGTCCACCGCCGAGTTACATACGAAATATCAATTTTTCATGCCATCACAATAATAGTAATAACAATAATAATAATAATATGTACAGACCGCGGCCCGCGACGTTTTCCCCGCGGATATAGGCGACGGAACGCGGAAAACACCCTGTACGCCGCATATACACACACTGCGGGGGTAGTGTACGATTATTATTGTTCCCTGGAGATCATTTTTCTGCCGTCAAAACGGTCCGTGTATTATGTTATTATTTTCGTTTGTGTATAATAATAATAATAATATTATAATATTATGGATACAGCGCGCTGCTGCAGTTGAAAAACGACGACGGTCCCGAAAAAAAAATAAATCGGAATACGCTTTTACACCGTCGCCGTTTCGTGTACACATGATAGAGGTGTATATACATAATATATTATTATACACAACATTACAACACACACACACACACACACACACACACACACACTCACACATATTTGACATATAGTTTCGGTAATACCGGCGCGTATATACGATATAATGATTTAATGTACCCATGTATATACATGATATGAAAATATAATAAAATGTATAGGTACGCTGTGCGATGCTGTCATTTTCATTATATCATACAACAACGAAAAAAACCGCCACTCCCGTTGTATTTTCCAGGGGATAAAATACAATATTTCGGATGTCTGATCACGCGTGATGACGATGATGGCAATAACAATAATAAATAATAATGATAATAAAAACGGCGAAACAGCAGTCGGACGACGCACTGGTCTTTAGATAGATAGATAGATAATTTAAAAACGGTAGTGCCGAACACTAGTTTTTACAAAATGTAATTTAAAAGAAAATTAAAAGTTGTCCCATCAGTATGGTATAATATATGCGAAAGGTATACCTAATAAGTATCTGCTTATTGATTTAAGTTAATATTTTTTTTCCGTCATAACTCAAAACTTTAGAGTTTAATATTATATTTTTATTCACTTATGACTTCACGTTTTAACGTCAACTATGAACTTTATTGACTCAAGTTAATTGTTTTCGTTGACTTGCCCACCTTCGTTAACACATACTATATATAATAATATAAACAATACATGTCGTATTATATTATATTCCAAAGACTGCAACGACGAACGAGGATGAATAATATGATATTATATCATTATCGAAAAGCGTATTATAATATACAAATATTATGTATATATTAACGCCGACGCGAGACTGTGCACTTTATCTTCTGCAGGCGGATTTATTTCTTAAAAGGGGTGTGATCGAAAATTATATTAAATCCAATTACGCGCGCAATACGGTGTTGTTTTTATTCCGCACCTAAACGAATAATCGTATTTATTTGACGCGACGTGTGTACATATTATTATAATAATAATATAATATATTCGTATGTATAATATATTATGATATGCATGATACCTACACACTATGCACAGAATAACGTGTTGATGCCGTATATAATATTATCATTACTATTATTATTATTATTATTATTATTATTGGACGTAAGTAATTCGTTTTGAAAAAACAACTTATCCCATAGGAAGTGGGGCGTATATGTGAAGTTTAATCGTGAAATGTATATATAATAATAATCGTTTATATCGTGCCGCCCATCATGATATATTATATACTCCGCGGGTTCGACGACGAATACGAAATTATTCTGCAGCCGACTGAAATAAACGACATCAGCAGCTGTATATAGAATCGCAGCAATAACGCCGAAGACTAAAGGTTGTAATATTATATTATATATACCTACATGCTCGTGTACACTGCACACACGCAGTGGGTATATAATAATATATAAACCAAAATGGGAAGAGAGAAAAAACATCATAGGCGCACTCATATGAGGGTCCGTGTATATTATAACATTGTGTACCTGCAGCAGCAAAGTTCCTTTGATTATTGTACTTCAAAGAAACGGGCTAGGGATGAGCATATACCGTGTAAGAGACTGTGCAGTGTATATATAGGTAGTGATATAAACATGGTCGAGGGGATGAACGATATATTATAAATGTGTGTTTCTCAACCTGTAAAAATATCTCCACAAATTTAGGACAGGGAAAAAAAATTAAACACTTTCAACACGTGATTCGTCTCCGTATGGGCACAGGAATACTATTCACAGACCGCGAAAAATAATATGCAATTTAGCTCTATTACGCATAATATAATACGCAGCAATATTATAATAATACCGCGATACACGAGACGAGAAATTTAACTGAAAATCGTCCTACGCCTAAAATAAAGTGTACTATTCCATATCGATTTCAACTGTCGACATTAAAAAATAAAATAAAATATTATAATACAATATATATATATATATACACACTGGACGACCGGACGCCCATTATATAACTGGGACTGTGGGTGTGACTGCTTGCAGTGTTTGCTGCTCAGCTATAATATAATATTGTAATAGCATATTATACGTATAGGTATACAATATATTATTATGCTTCTTATAACACCCGGTTATAAATATCAATTTATCGTCGACGGAGGAGGAAATTGACTTTTTAACGAATATAATGTGCCATATTCGGCGCGGCACTTAGTAAACGCTTAAAATGTCGAAAAAGCCATAAAGGCCACACCCAGTTATCGCTTAACCATTATGAATGCCTTTCGTCTCGCGGACCGCGTATATGGTCTCGGAGAAATTGAATTGAAGCCGAAGGGAATGCGCTTAAACGACTCTCCGACCGAATTACCGGATCGTCGTCGTCATATTATTTAACTTATAAATGTCGACGTATATAAATTCCGAAGGAGCCTCCGCCGCACGACCGCTAAATTAGTTTAATTCGATTTTCGTCTGCTCGTCAGCCAACTGGTAGGTAGTATATTAAAAATGTGCCTCGGTGATAGAACGCTCGTTATAATATTATATTTAAATGCCCCGTGGAAAACGCCACTGCGGACGTATTATTATAATATAATATTTTATATACACTGCAGGGAGTCTGACAACGCAACACGAATAGTTCGTGCACCGCAGTCTCTCGTTATCGGAAAAAAGTCAAATACCTCTGTAGCAGCTGTATATAGGTATATTATATAATCATATTATTATATTCCTGCGCATATGAGTGGATACATGACCCATATTATGCACTCGAGTATAGTTACAGAGCTAAATATTAATTGACCGGAATTCGAACGTTTGACGTGACACTAACCCCCCCCCCCCCCATACCCACTCTCACGTCGAAATAAGGGTTCGCTGATCAGATGATATTTTCGATAAAATCAAAATTCCATTACTGCAGCAGTAAATATGGAGGTTTTCAATAAATGCATACCGGAGGTCCTAAAATATTTGTACATTAACGTATAGCATCGTCCCGGGGCTCGGATATAATATTATTAGAATAATATAATGCATATTATTATAAATATTGCAGTGTCGACAATATTATCGAACTCGCGTGATGATCGTAAGACGAGACAAACGACGTTCGTGGCGTACCTCTGCGTATAGCTATATACAGACGCGATCAGCGCATATCATGCAGCGATGTATATTATAATATTATTATGTAACCTGAGGGAAATTAAAAAAAAAAATAAATAATAATAATTCCAATAGTACTTATATAATATGGTGAAAAATGCGAAGTAGCAAATACACTGGAGGGTAACGGACGGCGGTGGTCGGTTCACAAGTCCGTGGGAACGGTACGCGCTCGCGCCTTATCTAAATGTACCTATATTATATTATATATTATGTATAATATTATAATATAAGCAAAGAAACTAATTTCCGATTCATCGTGATATTCTCTCACAGTCGTCGTAGGTGTACGTACAGAACAAACGTATAATATACACAAAAAAAAAAAAAAAAATACGAAGACTGGACGGGACGACGACACACGCCGCGTATCCGGAGGCGATTTTTCGGCAGATGAATTTTATTCCGTATGCACGCACACTGTATAATATAATAATATAATATATTATTATTATTATACGCACGAGTTGTTTTTTCGTTTTGTTTTTTACACGAGTGTACTAATTTTCTTGTTTGGGAAAAAGAAAAAAAAAATCGCAATTTAGGTACATACAATAATTATTATAATAATTACACTGCAGTATCTTTGCTAAAAACCAATTGTTTCACTGTGTATTGAACATATTTTTAAAAAATTTTTTTATGACAAATCATATTTATTTCGTGTTCTGAAATTGAATTGTTGAATTAACATTTATCAGAATTCATTGCATATTATTATCGAATGCGTTCGACTATTGTAGGTAATTATTTTAATTTATTATTACTGCTATTGATAACCATTTTAAAATATATGGGAGAAATAAGTATGTGACCGGTTGGTGTCTACAACTGGTATACCAACACTTTTCGAACGGTCTCCAATCATTCGCCACTTCTCTTAACACGTATAATATATTGTTAACTCGCTATAAATGTTTCAAGTGATTAACTTTTTCGGTTCGATATTCGATATTTTTCATATGTAGGTATGAGATTTGAATTTTTATTGAGAAACGCATATTATAACTAATTACGTTAGAATAGACGTAAACGTATTATAAAAAAAAGCACTGGCACACTGAAAAATCGACCGACATTTCGTCGTGTCTTGTTCGTTCTGACGTTTAAAAAAGACCGCCCTGCTGCATCAGCGCATATATTAGATAATGTCTCAGCTATTTTTCCCCCCGACCATATATATCGTTACTGAGGCACAATAATATTATATATTAGCGCACACGTCGGTGGAATGTTTTTCGACAGCACGAGGCCGGCGAACGCGTCGTGTACACCAGTCGCGCGTATAATATTAATATATAATATTATTATAATATATTTTTATGTACAGGTATATACCGTACACACGGTGTGTGTGTGTCCCTTTTTTTTCGTTTTTTCGGTAGCAGACAAACCTCCCCGCTCGCACCGACCGCCGAATCCGCTAATTTCTCAAGTTACCTGATCGGCTGGCAGAGAAAGACGACTATGAGGCGACGGCGGAGGGGACGGGAGACATGTTGTTCGGTACACGGCGGAGGCGGTGGTCGAATACACTATATATGTGGTCACGCGATCTGAAATGTGTCGTTTTTTTTTTTCGACCATTATTATTATTACTATTTCTAAACGCCTCTACCGCCGCTTCTGTGTGTGCATGCGATTTGATTTTTGGAGCTACCCGGGGCTACTGGTTTTCTCTAGGGAAAAATGTATACATAAAAAGTCTATACAACATATAATATTATGTGTGTGTATGGAAAAAAATTTTTTTTTTCTTCTTCACACAGCACACTGCGTCATCTCGGTATATATAATAATATATACATTCCTGTCGGACGGCCGAGTCTGTGCCTCGAACGGCCGTCGGTCTGCGGCTGCCGCAGTCGTGGTGTATAGTAATAATTTATAATTTAATATAAATATAACAAGGTATTTCAAGTGTATTTATTTTATACCCCAAATATTAAATGCGCTTACATTTCGGTTTTCTGGAAAACTCGTTTTCGTACACACGTGGTTTGCGTTATATTAATACATACTATTTCACCGCGCCGTCCCGTCTAATATATTAAGTTTGAACCACGAGATAAGTGAATGCAGTGCACATAATATGATAGAATAGGATTGAATGATATAATATAATATTATGCATCGATAATATCGCTCACGAATCAGCCGACAGACAATAAATTGAACAAATTACTATGAAATTAGTATATTACCCCAAACGCAATATGTCCCTCGAAGGATGTAGTATTTTTTTTTTTGTTTTATTATTATGTACAAAGAAATGTTATGTCTGCATTGGGGGTAACAATATTATTTTAGAAATTTTAATCTTAAACTAAATATATATTAACATTAAACATTAAAATATTTAATACAATGGCATTTTTGTACGTATTATGATACTGTTTCGATTTAGTATTAGTGGTATTTGAATAACTTGATTGAAGAAGATGGGGTCGGGATTAAGAATTTTGTGGAAATGTGTGGAGGATAGTATTTCTTCCCTTTTATTCTAGTTGGAGATTACGGCATTCAGACATTTCAGTTAGTAGATGTAAAGATGTTTGATGATGTAGTTTGTTTTAGTCGCAAAGGAAAAGGTATGTATATACAAATAAGAAATTCCAACGGAGGCGATAGAAAACGGAAAGCGGAAGTTTACATTTAACGAATTTCGATCGTCTTTAATATTTATTATTATTTGCCATGTTTATTTGCTCCGGGCCGTCTATAGAATTATTAGAAATAATATCTATTTTTGCTTTCTAAAATCGCTCGGCGACTTTTATGATATTTACTCGCTTGACAAAATATTAATTTTGATATTCGTCTTACGGTGCACACCACGCAGTTCTATGTACATAAATATTGCTCGAAATCTGCTTAGGAATTCTTTCGGTCGACTCTCACCAGCGGCGGGGTGGTGAAATGTTGCACTGCCGCCGTCGCAGATTTATTAAGGACGAGACACGAGACCACGTCGAGAGGACGCTGGGCTGGAAAATAAAACCGATTCGATAAACCATAATAACATGATAATAATATATCGTATGGAGACGATGTTTAAAAACCTATCTTATTCACGTGTGCTTTGACAAATTCCGAAGCGGAGGTAAAACATTACTTCGTCGGCCAAGTGAATATATAGGCTCTATAAGAAGTATACCTATTAGAAAAAAAACAAGTACACGGCGAAGTTTACGACCCGTCGATATCGCTCGCCGTATTACCATCGTGGTTGTCGTCGGCATGATAATATGATAATGATAATAATGTTATACCGAGTGGTCGCCATCGCGTTCGGTGGCAGGCAAAAGTTTATAGTCACCTCGGCGGCGACGACGTACTATAAGCGCAGCGGGCGAAAACCTATACGACTCCATTGTCCGGCGTCGCAGCAATGATAATAATATATTACTATATTATTATTATACGCTTTTCTAAGACGACGACGGTATGTCTGCTGCGGTGTCTATAATATAGTAATGTGTGAAGACGTAATATAATATATATATACATAATATACGATTGCGATCTACTCTCTTCATCGTATAATATTTATATTCCCGACGTATACTATATTATTATTATACATATGTGCATTAATATATTATATATATACATGTGAAGATAGCTATAGGCCAACGCGTTAACTTGAGAGTATTATATACATGTACGATGGGGTACGCGTTACGGGTTTTAATTGATTTCCATCGGAGATAACCGCCCGAGCTGTTGTTGCCGTCCCGTCGCCAGACCAAAATACCTATTTAGTATACATTTTATTATATACATAATAATAATATTATATACGTATATTATATTATTATAATATTACAACTCTCTGTATACAGCTGCGTCTCACTCACTCACTCACTCTCTCGCAGACACCACCCGATGGTTAATCTCCGTCGTCGTTGTCGTCGTCGATATAATAATATTGTAATGTACCCATCTCGCTTATATTATAATATTATCGTCATCATAGCCGTAATAATAATAATAATAGTAATAATATTATTATATCGAAGTCTCGGGCGCCGCCGAATTCCCATGCTCGGTTTACGAGCTGCCCACGTGCACACGACGTAATAAACTTATATTATAAAATAATATATATAATAATCGTCTAGGTATGGCGAATACAAGTGAGTGCATTATTATACATGTGTGAGAGTCACTATTTGTGCAACGCCGGTCATATGACCTCTGGGCCCCAATAATATTATATTATAATATTTATTGACACTCGATTATTAATTCTGGTATTTATTTCGACGTGGTGTCTGTCTGAGGGCAAAATAAAAAAAAAAATAAACCATCGGAGGAAACATAATCGACGACGGGAGTTTGCCACTCGGTGGTGACGACTGACGGTGATGGTTCTGCGTACTTCTGTATATGGGCACTCGCGAAAAAAAAAGGAACTGAACAAACGTCGAATATCGACTCGGTCGGTTCTCTTTCAGTCGTTCAACTCGGCACGAAAAAAATAAATATATTTCTCAATACGACTAACTATAATACATAATATTATATAAATATATCGGTAGGTGCACGCGGAGCGTATAATAATATAATATTATTCGGGGACCAACTTTGAAATTCCAAACGTGGCCACTGTTATTATTTTTCTGGTATAGTGCCCGGTATATAATATACCTAAATAATATATAATATGTGATTGCGTTTAAAATATACACGCCCTTCTGTCGAAAACGAAATAAAAAAATCCACCACGCGCGCGATTTCGATTATTTTTTTTTATTATTATTTGCAAACGTATTATATTATTATTATATTGTGCGCAGTGTGTTACTACTTCAGTGTTATTATTGCATAGAGACAAGTTCATGGGAGGTAACGACACTGGTTTTTTAGCGCTGTTGTTTTGAGTTTTCGTTTTTAATTGATCAATTTATACGTTTGCCGACCGTTGTAGTCACAATAAATTATCAATTTATATTCCTTGTAATACGACGTGTAATCATATACGTTTTATCAGTTTTGCCTTGCACCTGGCCGGCGGCGACCGCGAAGGAGGCTATAAATCTAACCGCTAATTGAGTAATACATATAATTATAAACTCTCGATGAGTGTCGTTGATATTATTTTGCGTTGAGCCCGCGTCGTTTAAAATATAATATAACGTAATAAAACGGTCATTGTGTACACAAAATAATACGATCATCATCGTCGGCATCGACTTATCGGTTCTAACCTGACCCCTCTCTTTAGTCTTATACTCTTATATTATTTTGTTTCACAAAGATCATCGATAATGGCGTTTTCAACCGTCTTGAATTATTACCTACCGTACAAGTTCAAAATATAAAAATTATCGCTGTAGATGGAATAGTGAAAACTGTAATAGAATAGTATTGTGAGCCATACGAATCGTCCAACTACTAAACCGTAGCGGGTAATCCGTACAGATGGCGCCACATGACTGCGCGCAAGGCTATATTTAACGAATATTTTATACATCCGCAAAAACGCCGATGTTGACGATAATAATAATAATAATAATAATATGAGTTTATTGTCTCTGAATACATCAGTGCGTGTAACATAAGTATCGCTGAAGGAAAATGTGATGAAAAATAAAAAAATTATACTAATAACGAATCGGACCACATCGTTAAATCTGTTGCGACGATTTCAGCGCCACTTGTAATTTGCCAGGTGCATTAAATACCACAAAGTATACGTGGTATATTATAATATTATACCTGGTACCATGATACGCGTGTATTATGCTCAGGGAGGTTCTTTTATTTTATCGGGAACCTGTCAGTTTAATCGTATTCCGTTCGCCTTACGACGATTTTAGTTTATTCTGTCCAACATAATTCGATCGGTAAGTCGTACCTATACGTGAACGACCAGTTATATTCGATAGTTGTATGATATTATTATGACAGGTTTAATATTATCATTGTATATTAATATTTTTACAGTCGATATGTCACCTTTTTGTTTGTGTATTGAGATATTAATATACTTTATCAATTATTTCAATCCATTTTTTGTAATCGAAATATTTAGTTTATCAATATTGCACCTATACAGTCCTCTGTGCGACCTTTCCTCCAAAAGTCGAGTGGAGTATACGACGACGTGCGCCCGCCTTTGATTACATTTTATATCATTACACAAAATATTATGACGTGTGAGCCATATATAGCTATCAACGTCACCGACAGAAGAAGACAGATATACAAGTGACATGTCGTTGTACTCGAACGTGATATAACATTTTTATTATGTACATAAATATTTTCCACGTCGTAATGCGTTTACGGTTATCATTTTTTTGTACGCTTGTGTGTATCATTATGTTGTTTCAATTTTCATTCTTTTCGGTTTTATTTTTCAATAGACTGTATGCGGGTGTACGTTTAAACAAAAGACAATTACGTAATACGAGTGTATAACAACAACGGGAGAAGACCGGTGCGACAGCGATTCTGCACTGCTCTGTTGTAGTTGCAGTGATATAGTAAATACTAAATATTATTATTATCATATTATCGCCGGAACGAAAACAAAAAGCTAAAACCATTTAGTTTATACGCTCTTAATAATTACAGAGCTAGGATTTGCATGTAAACACATGTTATACGAAAAGCCCTATTTAGTATTTACCAACTTTTGGCAAGTAGGTAATTATAAATTATTACATACGTTTTGAAAGATTCCGAATAAACTGAACTTAGTTTTGTTTTACATAGATATTTCGCATAAATATAATATTAACCATGGATGTTTTTAGAACAATATTTTAATATTATAATAATATGTAATATTCTTGAAATTATAATGTTCGTCTTACAACATTCTCTAATTTATGTAGACACGCATGATAACACCGCACAAAGTTTATTTTTTGAAATGGCATTTATTTATCAAAATAACTTATCTATACATGATTATATTTTTTCCGCCTTAATGGCCATTAAAATGTTGGTACATAATACACCTAAAGCAGTAATTTTTTATTGGACATTTCGGTTTTTTAAACACTTATAAATCCTAGCCCAAGATATAATAATGTACCCAACTGCACGTTGGCGTGAATGCGGGTCGCGTGCGATTGCGGGTAATTGCTGTGCAGGGCGCTTATCAGTTTTTACTTTTTTTGGGCTGTTAATTATTACATAAAATTATATATATATCCATATATATACAAAATAAAATCGTTTTCATACGAGACGAATCCGCCGCGGGTTTTAATCAATCACGTTGCTAATACAACGCAAAGTTCTCCGGCGATAAAGGATCTTTTTCAATCTACGCCGACAAATACATATAATAATATTACTACGGCTATATACTAGGTACCTATACAATATTATTATAATATTATGGACGACGATATCTCACGAGCCTAAAACAGTTGACTCTATAGAGCGCGAGTTTGGGGATAGATAAAGTAAAAAGATCAAGACTAATAAACACAGTGACTGTCTAGGCCAGATTCCACCTGAAGGGGATTAGATGTTATTATTATGATATGTACATTATAGGATATTACAATATTATTATTCTTGTATCCAACTACCGATCGAATTTAGATATTGTAAATTGTATAATATTCCTTACTCGAGATTTTCCCGACGGTCGTTTGCACGCTGCAGCTGTTTACATAATATAATTAGATTTTCGTATATAAAACCGATTATGAAATTCTTACAAACCCATGTAAAGAGCTGAAAATGAAAATAAAAGGTCAAGTCTCGTAGATTATTCTGAGCGCGGTTGTATGGATAGTGGAAACGATTTTTTTTTCGTAAAAAGCAATTAGTGCATATTTTATGCGTGCACTAAATTATTATTATTGCATAATGCATTGTGTAGGTCTCGGTCGAATTTTCAGTTCAGCTTTTTATAATATTACAAGACATCCATTTATTGGACTCGATTATGTAAGTTGAACAGTATTATAACATAAGTAAACGATAAAATAATTATGTTTGAACGAAGTATTTTGTTTTCAAAGTATCTAATTACACTTGAGTAAATTCTCGTTAAAAAAACCAACTACGGCTGGGCGAAATCCGAGAGATGCTTTCTTTAATATAAAAAAATCATCCGGTTCAGATAAATAATTCGACTAATTAAAATGAATTCGTTAACGAGTCTGTTAATGTTTTAATGTCTCAAAGTTACGATAGCTAACGAGTTGTTTACGTTCAGATTCGGAGGTTGTAACTCCTATACCGTATAGTATATTATGGAGACTATGGAGTATATTAAGTTTAACGACGGTAATATTTTCGCGCGATCGGTATCAAGAGAACTGCAATAATTTAGCTATATAATAAGTCAATCGCAATAATAATATGATAAAATAATATTTAATTACGTTATCTTCTCTTAAAATAACTACGAGAACTAATTCGAGATCGATGAAACGTCTCGAAGGTAAAATAATATTATTATTATTGAATCACATTTTACAATAAATTACAATACTACTTACGTACAGTAAAAATATTATAATTTTACTGCGTTTTTAGGATCCTTACGTTATATGTTATTACGTAGGTACCTAATCACATGTAGGTAGGCGTACCTATAATATTCTAACAGCGTAGGTATAACGAGCGAGCAATAATTAATAACATTTAAAGCGTCGATTTGGTTTATCGAATTTTCGCCAGCATTAAATCTAATGCGGCAATAAAAATGCAAATGAAACGGTTTTTTTCCTGTTCAAGAAAGTAGGCAACCCCCCCCAAAACGACAAAAACGAAAAAGACCTGCTGGTACGGTATTTATATGTAGGTAATATAATATTGCAGGGGCGTATTTATGGGGGTGGCTGGGTGGGCTGCAGCCCCCCCTGAAATTTCAAGAAAATCCAAAAAATATGAATGTCAATAAAACTTTATTTGTTGGGTAAAAAAGCTTGAACATTTAATACAAGGCTCCTGCTATATTGTTACAATAGCAGTTGAAAAATATTAAAAATCCTTAGTCATAGTTTTTTTATAAGCATTTAAAGTTCGAATCTTGACAAAATACGGAAAAATCACAAAACTTAAAATTTTGCTGAATGTTTTCATTTTTTATACACCAAAAAAATTTGAAAATATTTTGCCTCTTTTTGAGCTATTTACGGACATTGACAGTTTTCATTTTTCTTGATTTTTTTTTCTATAAATATCAATAAAAAATTTTTTGTTGGGTAAAAAAGTGTGAACATTCAACGCAAGGCTCCTGATATATTGTAACAATATTAGTTGAAAAATATTAAAAATACATAGGTTCAATTTTTTCTTATAATCATTTAAAGTTCGAATTTTGACAACATTTATCAAATTTAAAATGTAATAAATATTTTGTAATTAAAAATTTATAAAATGTTCAACTTTCATAGTTAAGGATTAAAAATTTAAAACAATGGTCCACGTAAATAGGTAAATATATAAATTACTTTATTCACAATAATATCATCAAATATACTTAGTAATATCATAGGCTGACTGACCGTTTTCGCTTAGAATCGTTTTTCTTATACAATGATATTATATCATTGAATTCAAATTTTACACCATCCATTACAGTGACCCACTTGTAACCTACTGTACAGCAGAGCGACATCCACTTACCCACTTTTTTTTTTATTGTGTGACTATGTTGATAATTTTGTTCAGCCCCTCCCGAAATAAAATTCTGGATACGCGCCTGTAATATTGTATGGATATATCGTATACGGTATTTTAATGATACTGTTTTCGATCCGATGAATCCGTGAGTGCTGCATAACATACGACAACTTACACCTTAAAGCGTCTATCTTTAAAAATGTATTATTTTGAACTATCTGCCGCCTACTACGATGTTAAAAAAGTTAAACGAACAAACAATAAATAAAGTGTTTTTTTAAATATACAAGTCAGAATTATATATTTTAACTTGGGGTGGCTTGCCCACCTTTGTAATTTATACCTATCGAAAAAGTTTAACTATTGGTTTGGAAAGTGATTTAATATTTAACAAATGTCCTACCAAATATAAAAAGCATAATTATAGGTTTAACTTAGGTAGGTAGTAGGTACCTTAAGCTATAGTATTATATACACAAACTATTAACAATAAGACGTATTCCACAAGCATTATTTCACAAAAATTAGTTCAATTTATGGAAATTAGTAAAGTTATTCTTATTTAAGACACTCGCGTAGTTACTTTCAAATATTAGCAATTTATTGTAGTATGTTTTTTTCATAAATCATCAGCGAAATTTTGTTTAAAATGTACCATTCTTTGTAGTAATACACTATTAGTACTTACACTAATTCCTTCCTTTAGCTATGAGTTGTTACCAAGTTGTTACTAATTTTATAATAAAGTTATATTTAACAAAAAACGATTGAAATTTGTAAACGTAATTATAACGGAAAGCGATAATCAAAAATAATTAAATACCACAAAATAAAACATAATGATTAACGAAATATATTATATATTATTAAACAAAACATAACGCAAAACGTAATTTAAAGAATATCATTGAACAAAATTAACGCAAAACGAAATACTTTAAAATCTATTATTTTAAAAGGTTTTGTTGGTTTCGTAGAGACATTTATTTCATGCAAGCAATCCAAAAATTGATTATATTATAATATTCCGTATTCAGGCCATTATACCTACCAGCATTAGTTATTATTTTTAAATTTAATAGGTATTAACACTATTTTAAATAACGATAAACACAAAACTTGGATAACGTTTAAATTCTAAATAACGATAAACTCAAAAATTGTGTAACATTTTCATTGTAAATAACATAAAACGGAAATTTTTTTTTCAAATGCAAGCCCTGGACTTGTTACTGCTTATTTTAAATTCTGATTTTTCCAGACTCTATTGTCCACGAAACACGAATGCCTAATTACGCCCACGATGGTCACAGAGCTATAAATATTTATCGTATAGAGTCTTACCTTTATATTATATCACCTAACCTTATCGTTATCAGTGTACGTGAAACATGTTTTCTCCCCATAAATATATTTATACGGAGTACTGCAGGGATTGTATTATAAATTATAATAATGTAATTGTTGCTGGTTGAATATTTTTATATTGTTAAAATACTGCTAGCTTGCAGAAATTCCAATGGTTCGGATGAACGGTGTTGTACACAAAAAAAATATTTCCGTTTTTTTTTTTTTGTTTGTTTTTTAATAAAGAAAGACAAAAAATACGAAAAAACCCGTTTCGTATAGTAATTCAGCGAGACGTCAATCGTTGGCCCGTTGTCGTTCGAGTTGTAAACCACCGGCGTTGAGAATTCGCATATTTGTTTCAAACGTATTTCTCGAGCGTACCTACGTCGCCGTTTCGATGTAAGGACAATTAATAGTCATTGACATGCGATCGTCCGGTATACACTAATATATTATTATATAATACCGCCATGTCGGTATCGAATACGTCGCGCCCAAAACCGCAGTCGAACAAAATAGTCACACAATGTTGTGTTGTATTATATAATATTATATACTAACGACTATAATCTTATATAATAAAACGCTAATAACGCGTATAAGATCCGCGGGGAGCGCTCACGGCACTCCGCGTTTCTTCCATGACCACCAATCACAATACTTCCCGCGCGTTCGCTATAAATTCCGCTCGCTTATCTCCCTTTTCCTTATCGACGAATATTTTCGAACATTATTATTATTATTATTAAAAAAAAACCTGTTTTTCAATTTTTTGACGTGATAATAACGTCTTATAAATCGATTACCCCGCGACCGTCGGGCGGAGTGGGGGGACCCATTAAACGAGTAATTATTTTTGACCAAGTATAACTTAGCCGGTATTCGACTTAGAGACCCCGTACCAATGGGCATCTCAATTTTTTAGGCCCCAGATGAATTTTCAACATTAGGGAACCAAAGCCCCCACCCCCCCCACATTTTGAGTTGAGTATAACTCGGCCGGAATTCAAGTTAAACACCTCGGACCAAGGGGGAACCAATTCTTTTTATGAATACTACCGTTTTCCGCTTTAGGGAACGGGGGCACCTCCTCCCCCCCTTTTTGGATTTTGCTTTTTTGATGGATTTTGGTCCGGGAGAGTACTAACACCCACCTCGCCAAGGGGAAACTCGGGGTTTTGAGTTTTTGATAGGATTTATTGGGATTTTCTTAAATATTGTTTTTATTGATAAGGAAAGTGATAAGAATTTTATTTTATCGCCGCGAGCACGGCGACGCGGCTTAAGAGTCATACATTTGCCTCGAAATTTCATCTGAGTAGGTGGCTAGGTTTGTTAGGCGTTAGGATAGGTGACTCGAGGGTCGTGGGTTCGAAACCGCCGTCCGGGATTTTCGGTTATTTGCGGCGGCCGTACCAAATCGAATTTCTTATTTTTGCGTTTTTTTTTTGTCACATTAATCATGTGTTCCGATTTTTTTCAAAATTCGCGTTATTATAATATTATATATATCGGTATTTATATATATTTATTTTGCAAAAAAATAATAATTAACATTTAATTAATACTTGATTTTACCGTGACCAACCTACAATATAATTGTAATGTAGTACCTACTTGATATATTACAGTTTTTAGGTGATTCCGATTGGGTTAAATATTGCTACAGATTATAAATACTGTTTAATATGACTGCTCCATTTGCCGTTTTTTTCGAAAATTCGAGTTTCAGCCCCTTTCGGTCGTTTCACCCTCCCCGTCGACGACTTATTCGAGTTCCCCGCTAAATTTATAGCCGGCGTGCGGCCCTACTTTTCCACAGACGAGTCCCGGTGAGGAGAGGCGTCGCGGAAACGAGAGTAGGTACCGTGTAGGTATCGCTATATACAGGCATAAATACATGCGTCGAGGCGTTTTTTGGGGAGCCGTCACTGCGTTATCTTTCCTCCTTATCACTTTTCACGGTTTTGACCATTTTTCACAATTTTTTTTCAACATTTTTGAGGTTTACCCCCCTCGGGTGCCTCGGGAGGGCCCGTTTGGACCTTATTCGCGTTCCTCGGTAAATTTATAGACGGCGCGCTGTGCTACTTAATTCCCGGCCGGCCCGCGGCGGCAGATATCGCGTGCGATACGAGCGCCGCCGTCGCGCATGTTTTTTGCCGTATTTTTTAAAAAATTCGAGTTTTATCCCCTTTCGGTCGTATCGCCCTCCCCGTTTGGATCTTATTCGCGTTCCCCGCTAAATTTATAACCGGCGCGAGGCCCTACTTTTTCAAAAACGAGTCCCGGCAAGGAGCGGCGTCGCTTAAACGAGAGTAGGTAGTAGGTACCGTGTATGGTATCGCTATATACAGGCATAAATACATGCGTCTCGAGGTTCGATTTTCTTCGCGAATCTCGCGACGGTCGTCCGCTCGCCGACGCTGTCGGATCGCCCGCTCAAACTCCATTTGAACCTCTTCTAAACGGCGTTCGCCTTTCGCGGGGACGGCAACGCGGCTTAAGAGTCATAGATTTGACTCAGGTTTTCATCTCAGTAGGTAGTTAGGTAGGTTAGGCGTTAGAACAGGTGACTCGAGGGTCGTGGGTTCAAACCCCCCGGCCCCCGGGAATATACGATAATTTGCGGCGGCCGTGATAAATTAATTTTTTTTTTCGTCGTTTGCTATCACTTCCGTCTTATCATTTTTAACGTAAATGTTCCGATTTTTTTTCAAAATTCGAGTTTTAACGCCTCTACTGACTTCGGACCTCCCCGTTGAAGACTTACTCGCGTTCCCCGTCAAATGATTTAGCAGAGCGGACAGTGTCTTTATTACTATACATGGGCGTGAATATATTATGCGACGAAGAGTTCGATTTCTTTTTTTTTCTTTTTTTTTCAAAAATTTGAGTTTTAGCTCCTTTTGGTCGTATTACCCTCCCCGTTTGAATCTTATTCGCGTTCCCCGCTAAATTTATAGCCGGTGCGCGGCCCTACTTTTTCACAGACGAGTCCCGGGAAAGAGCGGCGTCGCGGAAAAGGGAGTAGGTACCGTGTAAGTATCGCTATATACAGCAATAAATACATGCGTCGCGTCATTTTTTGCTGTTTTTTTCTAAAATTCGTTTCTTGGCCCGTTTTAGAGGTATTACCCTGCCTGTTTGGATGTTATTGGCATTCCCCGCTAAATTTATAAGCCGCCGTCGTCAGTACTTCGCTCGAGTCGAGTTCCGCGGAGGAGATCGGGGAGCGGACAGTGTTGTTATTACTTTATACGGAAATGAAAATATGCGACAAAAAGTTCGATTTTTTCATACACACTTTCATACACATAATACATAAGTCATAACACAATGATGCACCATTATAATTATGCAATTATAATTACTAAATAATTTAAAACATCATATGACATTTAATAAATTGGTAGGTAGGTACATCATATATTATATACAGACATACAATATAACAGCAAAATATTATGATAGTAGGTACTTACGAAGATAAGTGCCAAAAAATTGTATAGTGTATTTATTTATACATACCTACGTTTAATATGATAGTATTACATTTCAATAAAATTTGTTATTCACCAATATAATTATCTATTTGTTAATTTGATTTAATTCTCATAATTAAATAAATATACATGGTAGGTATATCAGATTTGAACGGCCGTTTCGAGCACTTTTCGCTGTAGGCGGATTGTCCGTTCGGGAATCGACTTTCACCCGAGATTACTGATAGGCGATAGCTAGACACTCAAACTCAGAACCCGAATTTCCGATTTCAACACACATACGAGAATCGGACATACACGCCCGGTGCATGGTCTGCGATCCGACGTAGTCGGATTGCCTACCTTACTAGCTACTTGCATACGAGCGACTTACACCCCCACTGCATCCGACACTCGGGAATCGACTTTCACCCGAGATGACTGATAGCTAGACACTCAAACTCAGAATCCGAATTTCCGATTTCAACACACACACACTCCATAACCGGACATACACGCCCGGTACATGGTCTACGATCCGACGTAGTCGGATTGCCTACCTAAATAGCTACTTGCATACGAGCGACTTACACCCCCACTGCAACCGACACTCGGGAATCGACTTTTACCCGAGATGACTGATAGCTAGACACTCAAACTCAGAGAACCCGAATTTTCGATTTCAACATTTCCGATTTCAACACACACACACCAGAACCGGACATACCCGACCGGTGCATGGTCTGCGATCCGACGTAGTCGGATTGCCTACCTGGCTGGCTGTGTCGTACGATCGACTTGAATCGCGTGACTTACGACTAGACACTCTTCCGAGTTCAAAAATTACCGCTTAACCAGTGCTGCCAACACGACAAAACACAATACCCGACGACCCCCCCATTCCCGCCGCAAGCTGGATCAAAAAACCCAGCATCGCCGACAAAGATGCACCACCGCCCACACAGTCTTTCCGCCGCAGGCGGGATGACAAACGCCAAAATCTAGTAATATAATAATTCCTTATAAATCGTATATTATAAGGTTTATTTTTCAATCGGAATGATGTACATAATACCAAATATTATATATAGGTACGTGAAATGTGAACCGAGATGGAACAAGAGTGGTATGTACCTACGATTGTGGTCGTGGTTGTGATGTCTATGGTGGACGGTGGGGGAGGGTGACCGCGGAATTCGATTACGGAAAACACGTCGATGCGTCTGGCGGGCAACCGTCAACTCGACGGCTCGCGCCTCGGATCACTTAGAGCCCGAAACGCATTTGCGTCGGAATCGATCATAAATCCGTCCATCGGACTGGACGTCGGACCATCGATCCGTATCCCGCCGGTATATGTATTTATGCAAATTAACACTCGATCGCTCTTAACAACTATATAACACCGTCGTCGTCGAATATAATAATATACACCACTATATGTTCACATCATGGTATATGTACATATTATAATACAATACGCCGATCGTACTTATTGGTATATTTATTGAGTATTGACCCGCAGCGGCTTTTCGCTGCACCGACCGGTCGCAGCAGGCTTCCCTCCCCAGAGATGATGATAATCGATCGGAGCGTCTCGTCGCCGTGTCTATACGTATAGTAACAGTACATAATATAATATAGACATTATGTTTGCGTTTTTGTATCTCCGTTATTATATTATAATGTAATACCTACCTACTTGCGGGACCATATTCTTTTGCCGCCGTCACCGCCGATCTCGGGACCGTCGATGTTTATCTTCGTAAGCATTCCAGCTGGAGATTGTGTGGGAAAAAGTCGTGTCGGTCGCTGCATCCTGCACACTTGCGACACAGACCCGGCCACTAATGCGCCAATCTCGATTTCAAACCATCCCTATAAGGACCCGAAACTACTATTATTTATTTTTACACTAACCGCTTATTGCGTTAAAAAAAACATATACCTTCATTATGAGTTAAAGGTGCTCGCTAAAGCAAAAAATATATTTTGAAAATAACTTTGATTATATTATATTCTGTATATAATATATACATTTAACATTTTACCTACATACATTTTTTCTGAACATAAGCATAGGTATAGGTGTATGATTATATTAATTGAGGTCCTATACTCCTCTCTCTCTCTATATATATATAGGTATATTAAATTAGCGATAGCTTCCCCCAATTTCCAACTGTCAACGACACGTGATTATTGTTGCCAATCAGCTATAGGTATATTGTTGCGGCTTCGCACGGTTGTAGGATTCGTATTACACTAGTTTTAAGTCTCTCCATTATTGATCCAACCCAAACTTTCCACGTTTAACCGGTTTAGTGTTTCACCTCGCCATTCTCGTTCATTGTATTCACGTGGCTTGCACAAGTTAATAGATTATGCACCAGGGCAACAGCGCAGTTGATGAATATTGGGTACGCTTGCGACCAGATGGAGCTAGCCCTTCGTTTATAGTTTAGAAGTTTTCTTTTGTGTCTTTAGATTATACAATGGGGTCGTTTAGTTTAGTAAGACCTATGGCTCAAAAACCTCAATATTTAAGTCGACAATGACGTGTAAAATATCAAAATACTTGAACCGGACATTATAATAAACAATAAAGTACATTATCGTCGTTAAACATTATAATATTATGGAGCAGCAGTTGGTTCGAGGGCTCGGCCTTTAGAAAAGCGGCGTTTATAGAACAGTACAGTGGGCTGGGCTTGCTTTATTGTGACTAGGGTTTTCCCGACCACCGAACCAGTCACGCCATATTATTATTTTTCGTTGTACATAATAATATACGAATACCTAAGACCGCGTATATGTGTGTGTGTGTGTGTAATAATAGCCCTTTGTCGTATCCGTCGCGTTTTTACCACCGAAAACTCGTGTGCAATCTATACGCATAACACCATAATAATATGTCGTCGACTACAACAGGAAGCGGTGCAGTTGCGTGCGATTCGGGTGGTGGCAGAAGGTTGCCCGCCGTGCCCCCCCGCAGCCGCCGATTTAGGTGGATTTGTCCTACCCGCTTTCTAACGACGGACCCTGCAGCCGCAATCGGAGACGAACGCGCCATTATATATTATTATTATACGTCTATTATTATATATTATTATACGGCGTATATACGGGCCGTGTGTAACATAATCCTCGGCCGGCTGCCATGTTGCACTGCTGGGACGGCCATTTTATTTGCAGACTTATAGAATTACAAATTGGTTTTTTGTTTTCGTTTTATTTAACGAGTACGCCACGTCTGGGCCGCCATGGGGTTAAAAAGGGGTGTCGGACAGAACGAAATGGCTGCGGTGCGCGTATTATTGTTTTGCGACTGCAATATTATTGTGTAGACGGTTCCTATTATTATTATATTATGCTGCAATGTGCTCAAAATATATACATATTACCCGATAGGAATGTCGAGAGCGCATAAAAGTTTAATTACAAGCAAGTCAACTTGGGTATCCGATGAGGGTAGGTATATTATATTAATTTGTTTTTAAAATTATATTTTTGTCATTTAATTACTGTGCGTCTCTGTATACTGAATACGATATTGGATCTAGAAAAATAATGCTCCTGCTGTTATTGAACCGCACTCAAATGATATTTTATATTTGATATTTTCGTTTTCAAGTATATAAGTTTGGACTTAATTAATCCCATCTACCTATAGACTTTCATCATGGTCAAAATCATGACATACAAACTATACGATTGTTTAGTTATAACTTATAGCTATTATATTTAAATCAATCCCGTCATACCACAGTACATACTATACAGTAGCGATAGTGTATGAGTTGATAATTTTTATTTTTTATGATTACCTACATCATAGCCAATTAGTTAATAGTTCAAACGAAAATGGAATTCCTAGAAATAATTTTATAATTTGTATTTTGGAAGTTCTGCGATGCTAGTGTTTCACATAAGTGAAGTTCAAAAGACAGTTTTCAAACATATGACTTTATACCGTGAACTGCAAACTTGCTAAAGCTTATACTCGACTGGGTTTTAGGAACCCCTCTTCCCAAATCTCCACCATCCCGTTCCTATGGCGAATCGCTGTATACCTTGGTGCCTGGCCGCGGTTCACATATTACATACTTACATACACGTTCTCCGCGTATAGGTAAATATGTTTATCGTTTATACTATTATTATTATTGCACATTGTGTGGGCATTATACGACATTGTATAGTATAACGAGCGTTTATTCTGCCGAGGGTTGATGAAATTAAAACCACCGACCTATTATAAATGGCCGACAAAACGCACGCGAAAACACGAAATAATATAATAATTATACGGTCTAGTTTCCGTCGTATAGTGCGGTTCGTATAGGTAACCTACGTGTTGTTTTTTTTTTTTTTTTCGTCGCGTTTTGGTTTTCGTGACGTGCGGCGGTCTCGTTTTCAAAACGATACATTATAATATTAAATATATATTTTTAATAAAACGTTCGTACGAAACGGCGACCCGCCGTCGGTATACGCATTTCAAAATTAACAATAATTATGTGTCTGCCGAATCGGTCGGTCCGGTTTCCCAGCTTATATGTTCACGGCCGTCACAATCATCATCAAAATTTATCACAATCTGACTTATGAGTTCCTACGCGTGTGAGTGTGATATTTCATTGGATATAATGTGTTTATATACCTATCGCGTGAGATATAAGAATCGTACTAGGTATTACGCTGCTAATTGATTTTTTTTCACCGTCGCGTTCGTGGACGGTGAAGAAAAAAACATAATTTAATTCCACAATCGTGTAAAACAAAAGGAAAACAGTGTTTTACACAATGGTATATAATAATATAATGATATACCTGCGTACATATATTATTATACGCGTTACCTACATTTTTATTCTCACGGCACGTCGAAATCCCTATACCCCTCCCCCGCCACACCGGGTCGATCCGATTACCGTACGGATTCGCACAAAATGGCCGCTCGCATAATATAATATATAATATACAATTTATTATAATGATATAATTTAGCAACAGTATTATAGTCACATATGTATTGATGTACTGACGAAAAATAAATAGGTATCAAAATATTGTTTTATATTTTGGGGTTCCGGGTCTTCCCGGCTTGGCATATTATGTCATGTGGCGTATGTTATATGTGAATGCCTATATATACGGTACCAGAGAGCTGCTTCTACAATAATAATAATAATAATAATAGTACCTATCCACGTATACTATATTATAATATATATGTGTATACAGCGGGAAGCTCGTCGTCGTCTCCCGAGTACCTATTTATCTGATCTGACTCAGTAGATACCCGGGCTCGTATATAATAACACAACGAACGGCGTTTTCGCACGACCGACTGTTGTGGAGGATATCAAGATGGACGTCGCATCTACCTGTAGGTATATAGGTACCTATACTATGTGCCCCGACCGGCAGAAACATTTATTTTAAAACTGTAAATCGTCTCGCTATTATTATTGTTTCACCCCCGCCTCCACACGCGCACGGAAGACCGAGACGTGCACTGGGCAAGAGCTGAAGTCGTCGCGTGTTATCCGGCAATATCCGTCGGCCGAGCGAAATAAAAAAATAAGAAATAATATGCGGTAACCGTCACGAAAAGCGACACGACTTTTGGCCGTCACCACAGCGGTGGGAATAGGTTGCAGGGTTCTCCGTAATCGGGAGTTTACACGCAGCGGATAGAAGGTATATATATATATATATAATAATATGATATATGTTTAAGTGAGTAAAGTTAAAGGTCTATCGAGTCTTAGTGTGATTCAAACCGATTTTGATCGTGTGAATTCTCCACCAATTTGGAGTAAAAGTTTCTGCCCATCGTATGCGAAACATGGAAAATTTGTACGCATATTTATAATATATTTTATGACACATGATATTATATGGTTACGTTTGGCGGATATGAAATAAAGCTCTATGGAATTCGTTTGAAATTATCTAGGTGGTACCTGTACGGCTGTATCTACATACCCATACATTATATTATGTGTATGTGTGTGTGTGTGTGTGTGTGTGTATGTGCTTACGTCGTATTGTGTGAAAAAAATCGTTGCCCGGAACGACGAAGTGCCCGACGAAATCGAGAAGAAGTGAAAAAAAATTCTAAGGGTGTATGAAATACGTTCTCGAGAAGCTTCTCGTGATACGTACAATATATCATAATATCGTGTATATAATATATAGGTGCGTGATAATAATTACGATCGCTCTCAGACTTTCAACAAAACTACTCTCTCGCGCCCGTCGCGACCCTCCAGCACCGACACACACACATATGTATATATATAGACATGTGTATGTATATGTATATCATATACGGACTAGACGAGCTCGTAATTACTTTTCATCGTTTTTTTTTCTTTTCTTTTTTGTCTCTACTGCTCGTTCATTACACGACACGACGACGACGACCCGAGTACTTATACCATGCACACACACACACAAACTATAACTCTTAGATGTGTATATGAGTGTGCGAGTGCGTAGGTATATATATCTATCCGGCGCAGAGAGTCATATGTGTGTGCCCCATCACACCCCCACCACCGCCCTCCGTTGCAATCTTGCCGCCAAACAAGCGAGTAATACACGCGCTGAACAAAAATTACCGTCGTCGCGTTCTATACACGCCCGTTCATTAAAGTGTGTGAAGCATTGTTATGCGACACCCCCGGAGAAAGGCGCCGGCGTTTGTGTACGGTGTGCAATTCATTTCGCACAGCCCTCTCGACTATTATTAGTGCCGCGGCGACATTGATCTATTGCTGCCAACGCGTGATAATTTTTTTTTTTGTTTTTGTCACCTCTTCGTTGTTGTCGTCTGTCGGTTTCCTCGATTTATTATTATTGTGTACCTATATATTATATACGGCTCTATCCCCACGTTTCACCCCTCTCTCCCTACATGCGCCCTCGCGGCCACCCACCAGGGGCGGATCCAGAGTTAGGAAACTGTGGGTCAGGAAATTTCAAGGGGCCACTTATTAAAACCAAATTAGAAATCTATACTTGTGTACTAGGTATATAAAACCAAAAAAAGGTGCTCCGCTGTACAGTGGGTTACAAGTGGGTCACTGTATAATGGATAGTATTAAATTTGAATTCAATGATATAATATCATTGTATAAGAAAAACGATTCTGAGCGGAGAATGTCAGTCTAGGTATAAGGCATATTATTTTCTTATCTATCGTATTAAAAAAAATTTACCTATAATAAATTCCAAATTAATCATATCCCAATATCCATTAGGTACATCAACATCATTATACATCAACAACAAACCCTGATACTATCATAGTCCATACTCCATAGGTATATAATAGTGTACTTTAGAAGTTTCAAGTACCCACGAATAATATTACACAATCACAAAAAAATAACTAAAATAGTTATTCTAGGTTTTTTTTTATGTAATTTTATCCAAAGTTGAACTTAAAATGACTATAAAAATAAACTGTGCTTATGTATTTTTTAGATTTTTTGGTAACAGAATTAACTACAATGGTGAAATCATGTTTTAAATTTTCAATCCTTAGATATAAAAGTTGAACATTTTATACATTTTTAACTACAAAATTGTTATTCAATTTTAAATTTGATAAATTTTGTCAAAATTCGATCTTTAAATGCTTATAAAAAAAATTGTGCAGCCTATGTATTTTTAATATTTTTCAACTGATATTGTAACAATATATCAGGAGCCTTATATTAAATTTTACACTTTTTGGCATAACAGATAAAACTTTATTGATATTTATAGAAAAAAAAACTAAAAAAATTTAAAACTGAAAATGTCCGTAAACAGCTCAAAAAGAGTCAAAATATTTTTGCTGTAAACCTAACCTGCTGTACATTAGGTTACAACTTACAAGTGGGGGTCGCTGTAATGGATGGTATTAAATTTGAATTTATAATTATATATAATATCATTGTATAAGAAAAACAATTATTTTCAAAATTGTACATTGTATAGGAAATGCTAATATGAATACTCAGTGAAATTTTCATTTATCTACAGTTATTTGTTTTTGAATTACAACAAAATAAGGAAATCGCTACATGAGAAATCGAATGAATATCCAATGTTGTAAAAATTTGAATTTCACACGCTCATAAAAATTTAATTTAACTTTCCGGTAGAGATTTTTTTATTGATAAAGGTAGACAAACTTATGAGTAATCTTGTATTACATTTTCAAATCTTAGATTTAAAAAAGAAAAACTTTTACGAATTCTTAACTCAAAATAATTTTCTATATTTCGTGATTTTTCCATATTTTGTCAATTTTTGAACTTTAAATGCTTATAAAAGAAAATTGTGACTAACTATTTTTAATATTTTTCATCTGCCTTTAAACAATATACTAGGAGCCTTATAATACATTTTCAAGCTTTCTAAGCTAACAAATAAAATTTTATTGATATTTTTAGAATAAAAACTAAAAAAAAAATGGAAAATGAAAATGTCCCTAAACAGTTCAAACAAATCATAATATTTTAAAAATTTTATCGTGTATAGAAAATGCAAATATAAGCAACCAGTGAAAATTTCATGTATTTACGTTCATTTGTTTTAGAGTTACACCAAAAACCAAAATCGATTTTTTGGAAAACAGATTTTGAGTAAAAATTTCCGTTATTCCTTAATTTCCTCCCGAATGCACCAACTAGATTCACTTTCCAATCGAACAAGATACTGAAGTTGAAAATCGAAGCATTATTTCGACTACCTATCGTGTACACAGACCCAAAAATAAATCAAAAAAATTAAAAAAAAAAAAACACACATTGTAAAATCAATACATTCATCGTTCCACTCAGAATCTAAAATTAATTTATACTATATGTGTGTTTATTTAAGTGTCCAACTACTCAAGATCTGAAAAGAGGCCAATTTGATCAGAAAATATTAACTGTGGGTCAGCTGACCTCCTGAACCCTCCCCTAGATCCGCCCCTGCCACCCACACTCGGATACTTCATATAATATGTATATATATTATACGTGTGCAGATTTCAATGTATAGGTACTGTCTGCTTTTTGTTTTCTCACCCCCCATCACTTAAAAGTTATATTACGCGTACTTGTGTGATTAATTACGAAACGTCGAACGGTATATATTATACTATATGCATATTAGAGCCCTGAGCCGGAGCGACGGATTATGTCGTGAAGCTTTTGCCGGATGAGGACGTATATAATATTATGATCGCGATTCGCGACGCATCAAATTATTGTACATACCTATATTTTCTCTGATCCGAACGAACCTCTTCCCCAAGTACCAATACTCTATAATACAGACCGACGAGCGGGATTGGCGCGACTTGACAACAGCAAAATATGCGTAAAATATTTACGACTGTCGTATAAAGTAAATTCGTTTTCGGTTTTATGTATCGACGTGGAGATTGAGGTGAACTCGTTACCGCGTATGGCACTGCGAAAACTAAAACCTCCGACCGAGGAAAAAAAAAGCGCACCTGAATATCTGACACGTCGCGATCGGCCTTATAGGTATGCCGCGGAGAGTAGCAGTCCAACTTACTGTACACGCTTACAATTTACACGTAGGTACATTTATTGTAGAGATTATTATTATTTTCCGCACCCGCAGAAAGGACTTAACGATTCCGATGCGCAGCCCAATTACTATTCCTTTTACGTCATTCGTTTTATTTATCCAGACAGTACAAAATAAATAAATAACACGTCCCCGGAGCAAAAAACATTTTCACGACTCTTTCAACCGCACACACGGCTCTCTCTCGTCTATATATTATATTAAGTCGACTTTTATTTTACCCGATGACTTTCGGTTGTTGCATAATATATTATATTGAATCGAGCTTCTGTGGCAGGTGTTCGAGGAAAATTCGTACAATTTTTTTCTTGCAATTCGTTGACAGTATATACCTACCTATATAATATATTATATTATTATAATATTATATTACCAACCACTTTGCTTTATAACGAACTGTCGTTAAGTTCACCCAATCGTAGCTTTCGAATATTCTGGTGTATAATATAATGTAAATTTAATATTGTGTCAGAAACAAACATGATTTTTCTCGACCCAATTTCCGAGCTTTTTGAACTTTTGGTAAAAGAAAATGGACTCCCAGACCGACCACGTATACATTTGACCGTTATATAGGTCATACTTTTAAATCCCAAAAGTTTTTAGTCTAGTTATGCATAATAATATTAAACATAAAATATATTATATAGTTGGCTTGAATTAACGATAAGCCGTGGAAAACAAATTGAAATAACTATTCATGTTATAATACTTAGTATATACCCGCCATATGTGCCATATTTATCCTAGGTATAGGTTTGCACTATGTACAGTGCAGGAGCATTAGCAAAAAGTTAAAAACACGGTTTAATTCCCACAAAAGCTGTCGTAATGCATTAATGAATAATAATTATATAACAATAGCAACGATGGAACATTTCGTATATAATATACCTAGGTATACCCGTATATATAATAATATATAGTGTCCTCGGCGGAGGGAGAGAAAAACGGGACTGCAGATGCGGCTTGTACCTGTGCATAGGATAAGAACGAGAGAGAGAGATTGACAGAGTGTGTGTGCGTTTGAGAGAGAGGTTTACATGTACAGAGAGAGAGGGAGAAAGAGTCGAATGAACATGTTTATAATCCCGGTAGTTATATTTCGCTGTACGCTTTTATACTACATTAATCTTACACCACCGCAATTACGCGCGCAGTAGTGTAACCGCAAAAATGTGGTTTACTTTTTTTCCTCTACCGTTAATCATATTTGCATAAAACCATAGTCTGCGTGTACCTACTCTATTAAAGTACATTTAACCGGATAAACGTTTATTTCGTTTTCATTATTATTCGATATTTACGAAATGAAATATTGCGGTATGTAATCTCTTATTCCGTATACCTACGAGCTGTAATGTTTCGCTGCTATTTGATAAAAAAAAAAAACACGTTTAACTAGATTGGAATTATTTACGACCAAATTGACTGCATTTTTTTCTCTCTGTCTGCAGTGTGTATAGTTTCGATGCAAACCTCTGGAAAATATTATATTTTATAATAGCATTTGTTCCGCAGTGTATTATGTTAAACTTTAAAACGTAGGTATTAATATTATTATCGGATCATAATATACATGCTGTTGGCCATTTGATTTTTTGTAAAAAAAAAAAATAACGATTACACAGCACGCAGCAAAAACACTCGACTGTATAGTTAGGTATATATTGCGTGTGCCTATATATACATCCGAAATGCGCCCCGTGTAGATTGTTTGCAGTGCAATACGCGGTGTACGACACATTATGTTATATTAAGTACATATATAATATATAGCTGTTACGTTTTCTCGGGAACGAACGACGAGCGTTTACGCGTAAATCAATTTTCCACTGGAAATTGTGGCCGAACGAACCCGATTGACGCAAAATTTGAATCTCGAACCACTAATATATATATATAATAATATAATATTGATATTGTATAGTATGTATATACGATACGTGTACTTACAATATCCGGTTAGCGATTCCAATAATATATATACAATATTCAACAACTGTATCCGGAAAAGCCAATAACGCGAAGCGTATATCCGACTCTTTATAATATTATATTACGCTCTGGTACGTATATTGTGTGTGTATAAAGGCGTTATGTGTACAAATATTAAATAATATATACACACGTAATGTATGGGCGCTTGTTTGAATCGAGCTTATGACTGGTGGCGTATAGGCTATACAAGACGACATTATTAGGTATATCGACATATCGTATAATATTATACCTTATAATAATAGGTATATATACACGACGAGCGGCTGTCTGAAAATGTATGTTCGTCCTAATTCGACGGATAAAATGCATTTGGCGTGGTGTTCGGCGTATAATATATTATATTATATGACAATATTATAATATAGACGACACCGACACCGACTACGAAGACGACGACGACGACGTTTATTGACGCTCGCGCGTATATACCACCGCCCTTACTCTGTCTGTTACGTATATTATTATCGCTTATACACATGTATATTATATTATATTAGGCGAGTTTGTGTGTGTGTGTAACATATATTATATAGTACCTTAGTGGAAAACCGTGTAGCAGACCGACATTCATCAAACCCGGGGCGGCGCACATCGAAACCCGTTTACCTGTGCGAAACAACCACCCCTGTGCGCCTAACGCGGCTGACAACATCTCTCCGGAGACGTTGCGTATTAGTGGGGTATCTATATCATAATATAATATATATATATTATTTTATTACATGCCTACCTATAGATTCGATGTCTTATTTTCCATTTATAATAATCATATATACCATTTTGCATTTATGCACATTTGTGCGATGATTATGTTATATCATATTATTATCATACCTACGTTCGAATATCATCGGGCCCGTTGTAAATGATATATTATTTTATAAAGTACGAACACTCGTACGTCTATCTATTATTGTTGCCGAGGCGGTGATTGAACGACGGTGGCGGAGGGGGGTAATAGTTATATTGTTGTGCGCGGACGGAGTAAAATATTTTTCGATAAACGAAGAATTCGAGGTCACCGCGGTAATTACACACACACAATATTATATATTATTATTATTGTTATACCTATTTGATGTATACCTGTAATATGCATGATGCGTATATACGCCGCGTGTGCAGTACAACAATGTAAAAAAGAGCTCGTCTTTATAGACAATATTTTTACTGTCGGCTGCAGCTCTATCATTATTATTATTATTATTATTATTGTAGTTACGTCGTTATTTGCCCGCGAGCATCGTTAAGTAATGGTTTTTTTTTTTTTTTAATCACATTTGTTTGGACGAGTAAACGTGTGTTTACCGTTTTTTGCAATCACGTTAAATGGTGCGTTTTTTCTTACCCCGTATATTATACTTTGGGATTAAGCTACCATATTATATACGACGTGTACCTACGTGCACAATATGTTATATTATATGTTTGCCTATTGCGCGTGGAATTGAATAAAACAAAAATAGCATACACAGCGTGCAACACAGCATACACGTGTGCTCGTATTATATTGTATTATGCTTATATTATAGTCGATCCGGATGTCGCGTCGATCCTGAGGGGGCGGTGGCGGACGATTGAGACGCGTTCCGGTCGGTCCGCCACGAGTAATTTGCTTAATAGTTTTGAGGTTTTTTAATCATTGCCCGCGGCACTCTGACGGAAAACTTTTTCCCGCTCCCGCCGTGGTGCCATCGCCGTCATTGCGTAAAACATAATAATATATATGTACTAATAACACAATAGACCGGCCGGGTACGCACAATATTATATACGCGTGAACACGTACAGTTGTGGCGGTGGTTGGATCTGTGGGTGGTACGGGCGGGCAACGGAAGGGAAGGGATACGACATAGTAGGGTACAGTGTGGGTGTGTGGGTGCGTGTGAGTGTGTGTTCGCCTTATATATGTGTATAATATTTGTGTGTGTGTATAATGGCGGCGTAATGGCTGACGGTTGACGGCTTGTGAGTCTCGCACACACACGCATGCACGCGCGCTCTTCGCCTCTATGGTCGCCGCCGCCTAGTGAAATCTGACACTGACAGTGATTCATATTGTTGTCCCCTCGCTCGGTGCAACCCATACCCTCCGCACCCGCACGCCCTTCGTGAAAAGTCCCCCCACCGACCACCACTCCCTCGCGATCATACATCATGCACTGCGGGGCTGACTCGCTGGTACACATAATATATAATATATATATTACATACATGTGTGTGTGTACGGGGCGCTCCGTCATCATATTTAATCAGCTTTTGTGCTTGGTTGGCCTCTTTTTGTCGTGTTTATATGTGTCTGTGTGTGCGTATGACTCCTCCGCCCCGTCCTACCTGTGCTGTTGAAGGAAAAGTTATTTTCCGGCTGATCCCGCCACCCACCCTGCAGTCACTATCCACCCTGCAGCGATCTAACGTCGTATCGAGTCCTCTCGGTGCTCGTGAAAAGTTTAAAAAGAACGTTTGCGTATTGACGTTCAGCACACGGGGAATGGTGAAATTATAGTTTATTTCCTCGTTCCTCCAAAGAAGCATTTTTCGTTCTACAAATATTATTTTTCTTGAATTTTTATTCAGTTTTATCAAACAAAAAAACTGACGACTTTTTCTTTTACATCGCACAAGCAACAACAATCTCAGCAAAAAAAAAAAAAAAATGTTAAAGTGAACAACGAGATTTATTTTTTTATTGTTCATTAGAGATCAAACAAGTACACTACCACATAACTTGGTTATTATTATTATAAAATAAAATATATCATTTTTATATATATAAAAAAAAAAGAACAAAATATTGTTTTTAAAGTCATCTTATGAACAACTATTTTTGAAGTACCCAAGTGTACATAAAGTATAAATACCATAATAATAATAATAATAATAATAATAATACTGTTCACTTCATTTACTCTCAACTTTCAGTATTTTACCTTTTCTTATAAACAACGTGTTCGATAAGCTCAAACATGAATTATTTATATTCGGAGCTATAGGTTAGCGTAATATAATTGCCTCGCAGCAACCATAATATAACGAAACAGACGATAATATTATTATTATACTCTAGCGTTATTGAAAACGGCCTCCCCCGGCGAAACAACCGCATCGATTTGAATTTAATCGCGTCCGTGTGACGGCAATACAATTACGTGTGGTCAACGCATATTATAATATATTTATATAGCTGGTAGGCACCTATAGTCAAAACAAATAAACGCACATTTACGGTGTGCAACGCGTATAATATAGGCGGGCGGTCGATGGTCATCTGAATAACAATCGCGATTGTCTTGCGTTTTATAATATTTTCGTCGAGACCGGATACGCATATTATATTATACTCTTCGGTATAGGTACCTATAGCTGCGTATACCGCGGTGCGGGTAACCGCAGTGGCACACTTACAATAATATATATGATATTATACCTACATTGTAGGTACCTATATAATAATAGTGTCGTATATTTGAATGCGCAAAGACATCCAGCGATTTTCGCCGCGCGATCGTTGAACCCGAACGGGGAAGACACGCCGAACGTGGGCAATACGCGAGCGGCGCCTGTTTGTCGCGTTCGAAAGTTTCTTTTTTTTGTTTGTTCGTCTGCTGCAGCAGTTGTTGTCCCGCGGCCGGCGCCCTCTTTTGTTTTTCGATGTAGGTATACGTGCACCTATATGTATATATACACGCGAAACGCGCTCGAGCTCGTCGTGTAATGGCGCAAGTATTAAGTACGCGAAATACTTTTTTTAAGACACGGCGAACTTTGGGTTCGCGGTGTTCTTTTGTGGAACTCGGTAAAAAGTGCTGCGACCCCGAGACAAAAGACCGTATTATACCATTATGGTGGTTTTGTACCTATATATACATATATATATACATACAATATACCGGACGCATTATAAATATATACCTGTGTGGGGCGCGAAAGGTACACAGAACGTTTTGCCGTATAAACCGTATGCGGTGCTGATGGGGTGGGAATGCGAGGGGTAGGTTTTAGTTGTACCGGGGTGTAGAGAAAAGCTGTGAATCATTGCGAAAATTATCGACTGGGGCGGCTGGAGCGTTTAATGTCAGAACGGCTGGCATGGATGAATATAGCTGGTTAGTTTTCTGCAAACTTTGAGTTTTTTTTTCGGATTTTTCTCGCGATGGAACACAATAATATTATATCATACAGTAATTACACCATTGATATCGTGTTATACTCAGCGGGTCGCTTCTCACGACTGCGCTTTACGATTGCAAGCAATATATAAGCCTATACCTGCGTGCGTCTATCGATTCGTCGCCCCCACACACGACGACGTGCTTCATATGAAATATTGCGTATAATGAACGACTGCACTGAGGAACCTCCTCGTGCGAATTATTTCGATTGCTAACGAGCAATATAATAATAATAATATTAATATTATTATTATGTTATTATACTGGCGCGTAAAACTCATTAACGAAATGCATCGGTTGCACTACGGGTTATAATGACGCACACGCGTAAAAACTTCTCGAAACGCTCACGCACTGCACAGAGTACCCGTATTATAATAGGTTATATTGTACATATAGTGTTGATACGGCGTCAAAAGTGGGTACATACGCGTGAATTGACGACAAGTACATTTATATATATTATTATACACGAGTAGGTACGTATATATAGTATACATTTTCCTCGCTCTCTTTTCGTACTGCGCATACAGTGTACACGCACGCACTCCGTCGCCTTTCTCCATTTCAATATTAATAATAATAATAATAATGGTAATATATAATGGGTGCGTTTATTTATTCCTTTTTTCGAACCGAGGAAATATTTCTCGATCGATGCACACGAATAGGACACATTATTTTATACGATATACCTACCTACTGCATGTGCAGCAGTGTATCATGAGATACAGAGGAACACCTATCTATACCACCCCTTGCAACCCATATAAGCCGTGTGTAAAACGCGTCCTGCTACAGTGCATCGTGTATACATAGTGCACGTGCGCGGGGTCACTATATAGCCGGCAACGATTGAAAGCTCTCCTCTCTAATTGTTTCTACGCGAAAACGAAAACAAAAGTCTGTCGACCCTCGCTTTCACCACTGTCCCGGAAACCCGGCTATATATATACGTATGTGTACTATAATATATATTAACTGTACCTATATATAGCGTAATATACAACTGTATAACTGTGTATAGGATAGGTACCTATACAAAGTTATAATGTATACCTATATATATATGTGTGTGTGTGGTGCCAAAGCCCCCGGCTATGACGATGTTCTGCAGCTTATAATGAACGTATATACACACACGCATTGAAGTAGGACCATGGTACTGCAGAGACCGCCCGGCAACCCTTCGTTTTCACACTTAATCAACACCAGTTTTTCCTAGGGGCTTTTTTTTCGTTCCGTCTCCCCACTCCTTACCATCCCCCTTCGTCGCGGACCCCCGCCACCGCCTCTTACGTCACTCGCACACTAAATAATGGCCGCCATTCCGTCCCCGTGCACTCCGTGACCATATAGGTGCCTATATATTGTATACCGCCTCCTCTAAGTGTGTAATAATGTATTATATAACGCACAGCGACTGCCACTGCACTCACCCCCGGACGCCGGCGACCCCCTGTATCGTCAAGGTGTCGTCGACGTAACATTTGACGCCAACCGTTCCTCCACGTCATACGAGTTCTATATTATATATAGATACAATACGACGTGGCGAATATTATAATAAACTAAATCTCGGAATACGATCGCCGAGCCACGCGAAGGGCGGTAACCGGACGCGACCGCCCATATCTCGACAGCCGTAGCCGCCATAATCATAGCACCGGACCGCGGTCAGAGGAGCACCTTTCCACACCCCACCTACCCCGCTTCTGTAAATATATAGTGGAAAAACAACCACTGCGAGTTTTTGTTTTTTTATATCCCCTAGACCGAGGGGGACATTCGATACGTACTGCGAGTTTCACAGGTTTCCCCCATCATGTCCTCCACCTCCGGCAACCACATCCATAATATATTATAGTATTATATTATATACCTATATGTATTCATACGGCAAGCACGAACGGCGACTTCGCCCGATAAAGGATATATATAATAGATAATAATAATAATATGGTTTTTGTTTTTTTTAAATGTCGGCCACCTTAAGCAGCGTGTCCATGAACCTTATATGGTTCTGGTATCCCCTAGACGGTACCGCCCCAATTATCGTCCGAACATACATATTGTGTATTATTTATCGTTATTTTTATGTATTCCATGAAACCGACATTATGTTTTCACAGAGGTACATCCGTTTAAGAAATTAGGTATACGCCTATATGTCGTTTCAGGGTTTTGTCCTTTCGCCAACAATATTTATCGTTCCGGGGGAAAGAAAAGATCCACCTTGCATGCCGTACCAGCAGGGCTACACTATAACTACTTCTATAGGGCGTTATTTTATTATTTCATTCGCTTTTGAGACAAAAAACTGCTTTGAAAACATATATTATAATATACATAATACATTATACACGTTGCGCTTGTTTCTCGGAAAGCTATATATTTGCATATGCATGTGAAAGCGTCCGCCTAAAGTACGAACTCCTCTTTTAGTCACGATCATCGTTTTCTCCGTTTTTGACTAAACTCGAACGTTTTATCGAGCGATGACGACGCAGGTATTTATCCGTATAATATATTTTATTTAAGTGTCACGACGACTGGTATGCATTATTAATCGCAACCCAAAAGAACGCGATTCAAATTTTCAATAGCATATTATTATATTACATAAACGTATCACGGTTTAAGATGTATATGGCTAATATACGACAAAGTTAAAACGCTGACGGTGGCACATGCAATACGCAGACCGAAACGACGACAATGTCAACATTCGTTCGAAAAAAATTATATTTCAAAACGTGATTCGAACGCGCACGTAAAACGAAAATAATATATTATGAGTATAACATAATATTATAACTATAAGGTATATATTATATAATGATATGGCAGTTGTGCGCATATATATATATATATATATATAGAGCGGTGACAGCGGGATTGTTTTTCGGGACGAGTAATTTAGCGTTCGTCATTATTAAAATTATGTTTGTTTAACTTGGCTGATGCATCATTTGACGGTAAACTGCAAATGTACAAACTATGTTATATAATATTTTCCGATCAATATAATCGCACCGTGTCAAAGGCAAACGGTATGGAGAAAAACTATATAGACACGTAGCATCATCGTACTATATACCTATACTATATAATATTCATCCACGTGATCTTATGATTTCATAACATCGCATTATCGAATCCCATTATATTATATTATTCGTTACCGAGCAAGTGTTTTCCAGGCACCGATCTAAAAGCGCACAAACGTCCATCCGTGTCTCAGTAACACTCCCTATTTAACGCACGTTAGACGCAATCGCTGTGATTGTAGCGCCGTTTATCACTTTTCCCGTCGAAGCTATAATATTATGTTCATCGTCTTCGTGATCTTAAATCATTATTTTATATTTTTTTTTATCACCCCCAATGTCAAACACGACTGTGCATCGCACCATAACGGTTCGTTCATCCTCATCATCGTCATCATATGACGCCCGTAACGCACTCGCACACATACCAACAATGCACTCTGTCCATTATATAGGTATATGACATATGTATGCTGTAATTTGTATAAAAACAAAATCAAAAATCTGAAGAAGGAAAAAATATGTATTCCGCGCCGGCAAATCGATTCGTTATGACCTCCGCCGCCGTTGTTGTCCGAGCTGTCCGAACGCGTCTCTCGCGCAATAATATTATATTATTATATCTGGCGTGCCCTGACAATGACGATGACCAGACACATTCTTCGATCGCGCTTACCATATACAGAAGGGCACCCATCACGACGTGTATGAGTACTATATATTCAGTTGGTGGTCGCGTTGCACGTCTTATATAGGTACGAGATACATATGAGTGTAATAAATACGGTTGGCTGTGCACTTATCGACGAAAACGGGAGTCGGCAAACGGTCGTTTAATAATAATAACAGCAATAAACATTTATGTCTTTTTTACGTTCTTCCGCGTATAATGCACGCGTACTGCAGCGACCACCGTGCGTAAGAGGCCGTCGTTATATTATAAAGTTAAGGACCGGCAAGAAAGTTTATGGTGTCGGGGCTATACAGACAAATATAATAATCGTCGTGATGAATGTATAGAAAATATTTCCACCGTCATATTGATAATATGGTACCCATATCATAACTGATGTGAAATCGTTCTCTGCAGGAAAATTAGTACAAAATAATGCTGCTACTGGCGGTTCCGATCTCGCGTCGGGCGACACAGCGGAAACCGTAAAAGTATAATATAATAATATTGAACAATAATAATTAATGTAATATTATTGTATATACATCACGCCCGAACCGGATGAGTACAGTGTGTGTGCGATGTCATCGCCGCCGGAAATTACGGAGATAGTCAAAGGCTCGGCGGGGGCCGTTGCTCTATTCGTTCGTCGCGTGATATTATGATATCGTAGGATTAGAAATCTCTACCGACAATAATGACAATAATAATAATAGAAAACCCTCGTTACAGTATATTAATATCATACAATATATAGTGCACGTCACAAACGGCAACACAGGTGGAGACAGGATGGGTCGTCGCAATGTGCCCAAAATACCCCTTTGAGTCGTCTCTGCTCGTTCAGTCGTCGACAGATACATATAATGTTATATTATATTGTACATATAGTGTAATATTATTAATTAACAATTACGAGTGCAGGGTATACAGCAGGATTTACAATCCTTGTACACAGTGTATATTGTTATACATATATATGCTTTGCAGTAATCCGCCGCCGTATATCGACGTTTCGCGTAAATAATATAACAGACACTGCAGTATAATATGTTTGATATTATATATATTATATTGTGCATATAACAACAATGGTCTATGTGGTACGAGCGCTCTATATAGATGTATATCCGCTTTCTAACCTGATGCACACTATTTTGTCTCGGCGCGTACGATCGTAGGTATTGTGTATATTTCAGTGCCTATATATATTACTACACAATAAATTATACACTATAATATTATATAGTGTCATATTATATTTTGTATGATATGCGAGCTGAATAGAGAAATTGTGGAATTTTGCTAGGTATCCCGCTATATGGTCTACTCCTCTCCGCTCATCTAAACTTAAATAATTGTACATACAAGTACCTAATAACACATTAACATAAAACACAATATTTTAAATTTGAAAAAAAAATGTTGTCTTGTAACGAGTAATAAAAGTTTAAACTGTGTAAAAAAAAAAATAATTATACATTTTGAAATAGTATCTGTATAATGCAGTGAACAATATATGCGCGAACTCTCGGATAATTAAAATCTTAACTAACCGATTAAACGATATTGTTTCAGATTCCGGATAGACAACACGGACCACATAATCGACGTGAACAAAGGAAACCAGCCTTTCGAATACGACCAAGTGAACATCGTGTGTCCCGTATACGCACCGGGCACGCACGAGTCGGATGCCGAAAAGTATATCATTTACAACGTGAGTACCTATATATATACATATATATATTTATTATCATTTATACCACTATATAATACCTAGACAATACATTATATTTATTCTACAATCGTCGTTCTACCAATGCGTTGGATATAAAACATTACAATACCTAGATCTGCCCATCCCGTTTTCACCGCGGAAGTGGCGAGACAGGAGTGTACAGAGTGCTGCAGTTTATCTCGCACGTGCAGTATGTTTCCCAATCATAGAAATGATAGATCACAGAAATTATCCAGCTTGGGCGGGTTATATATATATATTAGGTAATAATATGTAGTAAGATACACATATCCAAACTAGGCAAGGTTTTTCAAATTACTTCGTAGTATAGTACGAGTATACATGAGCATTATACGAGGGCGTCGTATAATCGCACTAGAGTCGAGAAAGTTTTACCCCTGTCATACCACGGATACGCACCGTTTCGTAGTACATTGTAGTTGTGGTAATAGCACGCCTGTATAATAATATATGATATTATACCTACCAATATTATATTATACTCTATTATTATTTATTTATTTCCACTGCAGCGGCGGACAATAGGACCATTGTCTGCGGCCGCCAAGACGACCTTTAACTCGGTCGATTTCAACGACTCTTATTAACGTGGCGTGTGATGGTAGTGGAAGGTTTAGGGCGATGGGGGTGGTGGTGGTGGTGTGATTTGGTACAGGAGGTGCTGCAGGTGGTAGCGGTCGAGAGATAGGACAGTGAGGCGCTGCACGCTGCTGGCGCGTCAGCCGAGTGGTAAATTTGGCATTAATAGCAGCGGCGTTCGTCGCCGCCGAGGCGCATATAACTTTTCGGCCTTTTCAAACTCCCGACTAATTGACGGCGGCCACCGACTTTATTGTTGTAGCACAATGCTGCCGCTATATACCACGGCCGATTTACAAGTTTTTGTTTGCCAGCGTCGACGGAGAATTTCAGCACTGATGAGCTATAGTCTCTCTCTCTCTCTCTCTCTCTCTCTCTGTCTCTCACTCCGTCTCTATTCCTCTTTCTCTATCAAAAACGCCATTGCAATATATATACGACCCCTATAATATAATATAATATTATTCGGTACACTCGAAAAAGCTGCATCGTCCAACAAAACACCGGAGTACAATGGCGAAAGCGCCTCGACGAAATTCGTTTCAAAACCAGAAATCGTAGTAGGTAAATGAGATTTGAACTCGTTTGCCAAAAAAAAAAAAAAAAATCCGTACAAAAAACAAGAAAACCCTCTACACACCCATCTATAATACCTATATGTCCTCTAATAAAAGGTTTTCCCGTCAAATGTATCGTTATATCAATCTTCTAAAACGCATCACACATTATACTGCAGCATGAAATGTATAATTCTAAAACTGTTCCATTTTTCGTTTCCAGGTGTCCAAGGAGGAATACGATATGTGCCGAATCACTAATCCCAATCCGAGGATCATAGCGTACTGCGACAAGCCGTACAAACTTATGTACGTCACCATAACGTTCCGGTCGTTCACGCCTCAGCCCGGAGGACTCGAATTTCAGCCGGGACAAGACTACTATTTCATTTGTGAGTATATAATATAACCTGCTATATATTATAATATGCGCATCCGTCTAATAAAATATCCACGTTTAGGTACGCCGTAAACGTACAATGCATATAATACGCGAACCGGCCAAAACGGTATATATATACGCGTTGTTATTCTTAAAAGCTTTAACTCGTCGTAAAAAAATGAGATCCGGGGATGATGGCGATAAACTCGTCGACGCGTAATGACGCCGCAAAGGGGGCTGGTGCCATCGTTTTATTACCGGCCGACCGAATATCATAACAATATATTATATGGCGAATCAATATATGGAGGCCGTTTTCGGTCTGCGAGATGAACGGCACCGCTGGTCGTCCGGTTATTAGGGCGTGTCGTTTTTTAAAAAAAAATTTTTATCATTACACCACGAGAGTAAAGTTTTGCACGTCTCGAAATTAGATCATATCTGAATTCAAAGAGAATCGGTATCGAAATTCTTCTGAAAAAACATGTTTCACCGTAGAAGTACCATCTGGTCGATTTTAATACAACCACTAAACATATATGTATATATAATTTTATAGAATTTAACACTCGAGTGTATTAGCTGTATATGGAACAATCTGGTTTGCATTACGATAACTGCAATTTTTCGTGCTTTGAAAATATACGAAATAGTTATATATAGGTTCTTTATTTGAAATTTAAAATAAACAATTAATTCAAAATTATAGAATTTTTCGTTATTTTATGATTTTATTCGATAAAAGTACTAGGACTATTGTGCAGGTTGACGAATACATCGCATACACCGTTACATGTTACATCGTTGAAATTTACCATTATTATAATACAAATTTCGTACGTATTTTCTTTCAGCCACTTCGTCCAAAGACGACATCCACCGCAGAATTGGCGGCCGCTGCTCCACAAACAACATGAAAGTCGTGTTCAAGGTGTGCTGCAGACCAGAAGACCAACAGAACAACCAGAGTGAGTACCCTGCAAATATCTACCCAATATATAATTATACCAACTAGCACACAGCTCGTTATTTTATTATAAAACCAGCGCAGGCTTGTTGAAATCCGTCTATGTACCTAACTTGTTATACGGTTAACGCAACCGACGGTGATATAATATAATTATATTATTAATTACTTCTGCAGACCCAATAGTTATCGCTATTTTAATATATCTTGTAATTGCAGCTGCTCGTTTAGTTGTACTTGCATTACATATATTATATATGTACATTATTGTAATCATTATATTATGTAAAATTTACGATGAACGTTCGCTTTTCGCAGACTTAGCTCCTCGACCAACGCAGAACGCCGGAAACCCTCAGCGGCTACCATTCCCGGGCAGCACGCACGGATATCCGGCCCGACCGCCGTCAGTGTACGCGTCGTCCACACAACAGCCATCGTTGGCCGGCAAGCAACCTCCGTTCGGCGCCACCGGACCGTCCGTGAACAACAACAAGCCGTCACACAAAAAATCATGTAAGTAGATTTTGATTAAGACATGCATCCCTCCTTTGAGACAGGACGTGTCGCGGACTCGGGACGAAAGAGGGTTCTGTCACGATATTGTTTGAGACATTTACTGTCGAGAATGACGCGAGGGGGAAAACTCGTTCCGACCGGAAACGTGTGCGCGTTTAGATTAATTGTAATAAGAATCAAACCCCATTTTGTCGTACGAGTCCGCGATAACACATTTCAAAATATTTTTTTTGAGACGTCTCGAAAAACGTATTCTAAAAAAAAATTGTTCAAAAATTTTACCATCGCGTTTTCGCACGTTTGCCCTTAGCCGAATACGACAAGCATCCCAACGAAGTGGTCAAGAACGAAGAGCTCACGTACAACGGTGCCGGTGCGATTGCCGCCAGCATGTCTGCAAAGGCGTTGGCTATTCTAGTCCTCGTGGCCATCGCCGCAGTCGATCGGTTGATTTTATATCGATAGGCTGTCACCAGAGTATAGCCCGGAGTTTCGCCGGATCCCCTACCCCCTCATCAACCCTCCCCGGCAAACGTATATAATAATATTATGCGACATATTATTACATTATTGACGACACACTGTGTATATACCTACCTAAATGGTGTTTTTATTTTACTATATATATAATAATATAATTATTATTATTATTAAACTCTTGTAAATATATATAAAATATACATGTATATGTATATATATATACATATATATAATATTATAAACAAACACCTCCGATAATAACGATAATGATAATCCTCCCCTCCCCTGAGTAATTATTATTATTATAATTATTATCAATATTATTATTATCTATTATTATTATTATTATTATTATATTATTATTATTATTATATATTATTATTATTATTATTATTATGATCATTATTACTATTATTATTTGTACATAACAATTATATACGCATGTATAACGTAGGAAAACGAGTATATATATAATATATATACACGATAATTGTATTCAGACGAATAATCGAGAACAATGTTTAATTTTTTTATTTTTACCGTACCGTATCACTTTAGACAGTTCGAAAAATCTCCGGACCTCGAGATTTTTTTTCGAAAACCCTCTTAACGTATTATTAGTTTTATTATTATTATTAATTGTATAGTTTGCCATAATAACATAATAATATAACAAAACGTGTGAGGCAGCGGCGGTATTGCTATATATTGTGTGCAGTGAATTTTGAAAAATTGTATCATATGACGCGGTCTTCTCTCGCCATCTTGAATACGGCCAAGTGCCATTTTGCCAGTTCCACAATATTGTTTGCGATACTTTAAAGATCCATCGTGTTAGGTATTGCCTCCGCCGTCATTTCATATAATTTATTTAATATTATTATATCGTATACCTACGATCGATATAATAATCAATTAATACACTCTCTTCATTATGTAATATAATTATTATAATATGTCTATAATATGTTTTATAGAAAACTAAAAATGTGAAATTATTAGGGTACCTATAAATATATATGTGTGTGTGCGTGCGTATACCTGCGTGTGTGTTTAATATTATATTCTCGTTCTATGTATTTGTAATTTAATTTCTGTGATCGTTAATTTTTAAAACATTATAATATTATTATTATAGACACTTTGACCATACTCGTAAATCTATATAAATTTAGTTTCTTTTATAATATTATATTATATACCTACGACGAGAAAAAGTATATATATATACGTATACATACATACCTATTTATCTTTGGTTGCGTACGAGTGCGAGAAATATCACACACACACACGATATACTTATATATAACATGTTTTATTCTTTCCATCCGTTATCTAATTTATTTTTATTTTTTGTCATCACTTCATAGTATTATAATAATGTATATGTATTTTTTTTTAACGTTTCTATTACGTTTGTGTGAAAATAGTTTTATATATAAATATAAATAAATATATAATAATATAATGGAAAATATTATTTTGTAAAATCGTATATTGTGTACATATATATTATAATAATGATATTAACTATACATAATAATATATTATATAACGTGTATTTCATGTCACTGTATTAGGTACACGCGCATTCAATAAAATAGTTTGTATTATATTATTATCATAATATTACCTATGTAACACGTATTAATATGTTATTACGATTTAAGGACAATATTGTACTCGAACGAAATTCGTAATATATATATGTATAAAACTGTACTTAGCTGCCCCTCTCACTCCCGTAATAATAATAATAATAATAATATTATTGTAATAGCCGGTATATCCGCGACTATGGCCCCGCCGCCGCCGCCACCACCACTGATTTATTTTTTTTCATAAATCGGCGCACCACACCTTGCGCATTTCGATTCCCGAACATCGGTCATTAATAATAATTATTGATAAAAAATAATATATTATTGTACTTTCGGCAGCCGTCCGGTGTGCGCCCGAAGCGAATATTTCGCAAGCGCTCCGAAGGAATGTGTCTCTACTACGAACGGTGTTCGTATTATATTTTTACCGTATTAAATTCATCCGTGCGGACTGCTATGAATTGCTATAACATTATAATAATATATTATAATATTATGCCGAGCGACGTGTGTACACTGCTGAGCAGAGTTAGACGCACCCAAAACATTTGCCGTGGCGGCGTTGTAAAAATGATATTAAAAAAAAAAATTCTATTTAGTTCTAATGAAATGCTTTAATAATTATATTAACGATATGGTATAACTCTTTTATACATATATATATATATATTTCAAAAACAAAAAAAAAAAATAATAAAAAAATATGATAATCGTTTAATATTCAATATTTTGTATAGTGTGTAATGTTAGGTGTTTTCTTTTGTACTGTTTCTTTTCCGTCGAACGGACGGACGAATAATAAGCTGTATTATTATTATTATTAGGTACTGTGTACGTCGACAACTCAGTATTATATATATATATATATATATATACACTGTACTATACATTATAATATTTTGGTGTCGTCGGTGAAACATGTTTGTACTCGTATTACCCGTCGGACCATCGATTTATTATTATAATAATATCATTATTTATTATATATTACGATTATTATATTTTGTACATTTTCGATTTACTCGAACGTCGTGTTCTAAGCTCTGTACACCGCTGACGAACGAAAACCATAACATAACACTCGTCTTCTCCTCACATCGCCGAACCCCCCCGACCTCCACGCTCCCATATGTTCAGCCAGTAATATTGTTCCATTAATTTTATTTTCCGTCTTAAATTTGTCTCTTTTTTGTTTTTTTGTTTTTTTTATATATACATCTACTACCTGTGTATAATAATAATTTTTGTTATTATTATATTAACGTAGTACGCTCGACACACGACGACATAATATCTCGTATATAGTCGGTGTGAAAATTTTTTTATTATTTAGGCGTATTTTTTATGTGTTCAAGTTCCTATGTTTCAATGCAACTTAAAATAAAAGAAAAAAGTACAAACGAGAGAAAAAAACGTTTTTGAATTTCTAAAAATAAACTATTAACTAAAATTTACAAACAACTATAATATTATTATTATATCGCCGCGTAATCACCTGTTGTGTTTTAAAATGAAAAAACTGGCTGAATGTTCGAACAATTACGATTTAAGTATAACTTCAAACCTGTATGTTTAATAAAATATTTACAGGATAATATTATAATAATAGTAAGACGCCGTGTGTTTATTTAATTTTTTTTTATTTATTGTATTTTTTTTAAAATTATTTTTATTTTATTTTTTTTTTTTTGTGTGTAGTTTGTTAGGATTGAAATACGTTAATATTAGTTGGTATTTATATATATATATATCATATATATATTATGTATGTATGTATGTATGTATGTATGTATGTATGTATGTATGTATGTATGTATGTATGTATGTATGTACAAATGTGTGTATATATATAATACACAACAATATAAAATGTAAATACGTCCTTCAATTGATTGCCATAAACCCGCTGTATAAATGAATAAATGTCAAAAAAAAATAATAATAAACGTGTATTAGCTTAGAATTACCTATGTATGAATTTAGAACAGGGCACTTAATACTTAGAACTGATGTGTACTCCTATTTGTGCTGTATGTACCAGTTAAATATAAGGTTTATGATAATAATGAGTCTTGTTTTTTTATTATTCACTCGTCGAGTGATGGTGTTACCTACCTACGTTTTGATGTACTTTCCTGCTACCTACAAGTATACCGACGATCCTACATCTCACAGGCAAATGTTTAAGCTCCGATTATCCTTTTTGTTTTCAACCTCCGCCTGGTTAAAGCGGGTAACGAAAAGGTTGACTGCATAATCTAGGTTAGGTTATTTTTCCAAATCTTCCCATATCATGCACAAATATACACAAATACACAATTCCGCTCCTCTCAATATCATGAAGTAATCCGTCATCAACAAATCACTAAGACACATCGGCAGAACTGTATTAAAAAAGCAGTATTGCAAGATCAAAAAATCAATGATCTGAAAACAAAATAGTTAGGTACATATTAGAAATCATACTTCAAAAATATAAAATAATAAAGTAAGTATATTATTAACAAAAAATTAATGAATACGTGTAGGTAGGTATACGTACATAGCTTACTATTTTAAAAGAAATGAGCACATCGTTAAATATAATCATCATACTTTTTCACAGATTTATACTTAAGTATATTATTACGACTTTGTACACTTATTTACAAGTGTGTTCGTAATTTTTTAATAAAACTAAAACGTTTATAGGGGATAATGAGAATCACAGCCTCTGGGATGTAATGTTAAATTATTCTCAAAATAAAAATTGTAAGCCTAGTTTAAAAAAGTCAGGGTTGAGTGAACAATCACCCCCCTATTACGCTTCTGTTTTGCAATCGACCGAATACGCGCTTCAGTCGCTGTCGTTAGAGCAAAAGTCGTTACGTAATAATAGTCGGTTGTTTCTATTCATTTTTTGCACATGCACAAATAAAATTACAAAGTTTCTGATGTATTTGTAAGTTCAATAAAAATATAAAATAAAATTAGGTAAGTGTCTATGATTACAACGCTATATTTGACAAAAAACGATTGAAATTTGTAAACGTAATTATAACGAAAGAGATAATTAAAAATAATTAATACCGCAAAACAAAACACAACTAGTAACAAAATATATTATAAACTATTAAACAAAACATTACGCAAAACGAAATATTTTAAAATCTATTTATTTAAAAGGTCTATTGGTTTCGTAAAAACATTTATTTCATGCAAACAATCTAAGAATTGATTATATTATATTCCGTTTCCGGGCCATTACCTACCCGCATTAGTTATTATTTTTAAATTTAATAAGTATTAGCACTATTTTAAATAACGATAAACTCAAAACTTGTATAACGTTTTAGTTCTAAATAACGATAAGCGCAGAAATTGTGTAACTTTTTAATTGTAAATAACATAAAACAGAATTTTTTTTAAAATGCAATCCTTGCTAAAAATGCATAAAAATTTTAACCTATAAAACCTAACAACATAATATTAACTGTAGATTCTAAAGTTTAAGACAATTTTACCTGCATTTTTTAACACTACTGTTGCATACAATATAGTAATATATTAAAGACAGTGAGAGACAAATTCAGCAGATAGCTGAGATCGTATTAAATCGTTTGTTTCGCATTCTCAACCATTGCGGGTTTTTGCAGCGACCCCATAGTAAAACTAAACAATGTGGACGACGCGTGTGTGGAATATAATTTATTTACTACATCGACTTTGGCTGCGATTCTCGACACCGAGGCGCAATAGGTACCTACTCACATTATTTTTTATCGTTGTGCAGAGGATTTAAAATGTACGGCGTGGTAGATAATAATGTACGAGTAGTAAGTATTTGGTATAGCTGCGATACCATCGGATTTAGCAAAATTGAAGTTATGAGATGGACCATTGGACCCGTCACGGCAGTGTCAACGTGATCAGGGTTGCTGACATATGATATATTATTATGCTTTTATTTATAGAAAAAAAAATGATAAAAGTAGGTTAGTCATAAATAACGATTTGTGCCGTTTAAAAAAAATATAAACCTAACCTAACAACAACCCCGCATATTATGATATCAAATAAGTGATATAACTATCATTATGATCCTCGTGAGGATCGTGTTACGGATTACTTGGCAGTTGTCTGCGTATGTTTCACCGTATTCAGTCTACTGAAGTGACCTACGAAATTACGGTAAATACTAAAAACTTTTAACATATTTTTTGTATCAGCTACGACCCAGCTAATCATGCATGAGACAAAAATATTTTATGAATAATAATTGATGCGAGATGACTGCGAGGAAACGTACATGAAATATAATTTTGATACGCGTTCAGATATAGGTCGTCGTCGTCGAAGTCGTTGTTATAAATCTAAATCGATCGGTATTCATTCGTCGGTACAGTTTTATAGTTGACCTAGCTATATGTACCACGGCTACACACAACGAGACGTTGCTCACGGCAGTATGATTTATAGAGTTGGAGAATTTATGTAAAAATAAATATTGGTAAATTTACCGGTAAATTGTACGGTAGTCGGTAAAAATGGGAAAATAGCTAAATCGTAAAGCTATTGTTATTTTTTACTATTACACATTAGTAAATACGATTTGTATTGGGTACCAATGTTGTATACCTACTTGTTAAATCTAATTCTTTCTAATAATAACAATAATTAACAAAAAATTTAAAATATGATAATATATATTATCTATTGTTCTGTATTAGACATTAGTAATTATTACATTTTATGAAATATGAATATTTAATTATTCATATTACAATTAATAAATAATTTAAATTAAACTTAACTATCAAAATTCACATAACCTTTATTACTTATGTCAAAACATGTATATTTAGACTTAACTTTTGCATTAATAATAATTAATAGTATATTATCAATACCTATACTATATAATATATAATATATATTATCATATTATCTGGCTTCTTGGTATCTGCTATCTGCCTATATAAAATATTTCCTAATTACCTACTGATATTTAATGTTCTAAAATATAGTAGGGTTGGTAGAATATTGATACTACCTATAGTCTATAACAAACTATATAAACAATAACAAGTATATCAATATTATAAATTATAATATCACTGTATCAGTTGATAAAAAAGATATCTCTTTACAATTCAGACTAGGCGTTTTTGATTTCATTTAATTAGAGGGGCAACACAACATTTTTTTTGGTAAAAATTAATTTACCGGTAAAAAAAATGGGTAAAATTTACCTGGTAAATTTACAGCACTCACATCTCTAAATTGATTTATATCGATATTCCTTCGTAATGTGTGTATCCGAGGCCGCATCCGTCTTCATACAGTAGTAAGATCTTCAAGCTGCAGAAAAACCTAAACATCCAACGAATTAAGACACTCCAGTGCTTTACCTACACTATAAAATGGGTTAGCTTTCAATTTACAATTCGTTATTACTATTTACTACCGCGATGACGTATCGTCGTATTGTCGATGTCCTAGTCTTCCAACTATAATATAATATAGGTATACTTGGATAATTTTATTTTAATATATAATAATATTATGGACGAAAGAGAAGGCTTTTTTAAAACTGAATTATATATAACATAATTTGGGTCTATTTATCCCCTCTGTGGTTGGCGTCCACATGGTAATTTCATAATAATTTTAAAAATCTATAAATTATTATAAAAGCGGTACTATATAATATATGGTTTTATATTATTATACTCCCGTATAGTTTTAATTAGTTTTGTCAGGATCGATATTGACTGGGGACCGATAAGTTTTTATTAAAAAAAACTAAAATTAAAAACACCAACCATAGCGGAGAAATCGATACAACCCCGAAAAAAAATTATTCAATTCCGGGAACGCCGTACCTATATAATATTATATAACGTATACGTTACAATACCTTCGGGCGTTTTAACGTTGCAGCCGCCTCCAAGGTGTTTTGTATATTATATCATAGGCGTGTTCAGACCTTTGACGCAGAGGGTGCAACCTGGCTAAAGCCCCTTAGCCTCCCCCTTTTTGAACAATTTTTGTTGGCTGTCGAACGATTGAGAACGTTATACCTTTTTGGCTGAACGACCGAACACTTACAATTAACAAAGAACTTACAGCTGACCAAAAAAAAAACCCAAAAAAGAATACGATTGAGAACGAATTTACATGCAACGTTGCCATATCATTTATTTGTCTAATGAAAGATTCATGTCCGTATGCATAAAATAAATATTCTTGAAAAAAGTCATCAATTAATAATTATAACCTTATACACATATATGGGCACCTAATAATATGTACAAATATATGAATAAAAAATGTTAAATAATAATATGTATAATTTATAAAAATATGTAACATACAGAACGATTTTTAAAAATCTTTACCAAAATGTATTTATTTAAAAATACTTTTATTCTAATTCTGATTTTAAGTATACCTGAAAACCATAATATTTTCAAATTCCTGATAATTTTTTACTACTCAATAAATGTCATGTGACCATACAAACTTAAATTATTCAAATGAAAATCCCAATTTTTTACTGTACATTATTAAGAGGGCGATTCTCTTGAAAATGTTGAAGTCTCTAAATCAAAATTCTAATAAGTTTTTTCTGAGTTATTAAAATATTCGTACGAAGGATAATGAAACTTAAATATGGTTTTACAAAAATATAAAGTATATGTAATATTAGATGTAAGTAGTATTCGTTATACTTAAATCATTTTTACAAATTATTCATATTGATAGATCAATAGTAATTATTAACATTTTCAGATCATCTAAAGCCCCATATCATCTACTTAACATATTGCCATAGGGCATGGACTTATTATTCTTAGTACCTTGACCCTTATTATCGTAGCTATTTTCAATATTGTTCCTGCTTGAGTTTCAATTGGAATTTTAATAACAATTAACATAATATATTAATTGGATTATTTCAATATCAATAGATTATAGTGCTCAAATATTATTGTTCGATTAAATTTGGAAACGTTGGAAAAAAAAGTAAAATATCGAGCTTTCTCAATCGTGTTACCAAAAATGCCGTTCTCAATCGTATTTTACCGTTTTTGTTATTTTCAAATTATAACTAATATGAAAAAAAAAATGTTGTCCCTATTTCAGACTGTTTACGGACACTTTCGTTTTCCAATTTTGTTTATTTTTTTTTCTATGAATGTCGATAAAATGTTATTTGTTCTATAAAGTTAAGTTAATTTCTTTCCTAAGCCACAGGTTTAAAATTAATTCAATTTTGTAAAAATTAATCTTATAAAAAAAGAATCCGAAATATTAAATATATTAATTAGTAAATAATAATTTATAATAATAGATATTATATTGCATATTCACAGAAAATATTATATAACTATATTATAGACGGAAATGTTATAATGGTTACTGTAAATATTACTTTCATACAATATTGTATCCTACCTATATTGTTTGAAATTTAAAATAAAAATAACTATTAACTATTAACTTAGCTAATAGTGACACATCTCATTCAAAATGGAGACATTTAAATAAATATTTTAAAGAAACGTCGCGGGCCTCGAAAACTGGCCGCGGATCCATGTACAGATAAGTTTATATTCTAAGTATAACAATTAGTATACAAATCGAAAATATACTGGTTAATAAAAAATTAATTTTAAAAAGAAAAAGATTTATTCTTGTTGGCAATGCACAATATCCTATAAATTGACCAGTTACAGAAGTATTAAGTAGTATAACCTTGAAACTTGAAAGTATTGTGTTTTGAAATGTTTAGTGAATTATTATGGTTTTATAATGATTATTAAAGTATGAATATTGAAAAGCTTAGTTTTGGTTGCATTATTTTACTTTTGATATTCATATGATATACCAAATACAGCTCACTAGGTACTGTCTATTAAAATGGTAAAATACATTAATATATAATAATACAAAGTTTGTAAATATTATGAATACAGGGGGTGTGGGGGGGGGGCAGAGCTCCCCCCACTATTGAGTTCAAGTAAATTTTCAGAACCCACTCCATAGATAATTCCTGAGAACACCACTGACTAAGGAATAGCTTAGTTCCTGCCACCTGAAATCGCAGGGGGTGCAGATGAATACCCCGCACATCCCCCCCCACCCGAGAACACGCCTATGCATTATATGACAGCGCAAATACGCAAATACACGATGTTTATTTATTTTATTATTTTTTGTTTTCAATTAAAAGCTAGTCAACGTAGCACGGTTCCTGAAGTGCCTATATGGTGAAATGTTAAGGTAGGTATTAAAAAAAAAAATTAAAAAAATGTTTCTTACTATTTCGCTAATGCAAACAATAAATTATGGTGTTGATTGTAGCAAATATTGCACAATAATAATAATAATTCCGCACTAGGACGTGCCTTCATAATAATAATATATCATAATACACAGCTTATATAGCTATAGGTAGTTACTTATACTTAAACGGACACTATTTTGGTCTGGCCAAAGCGACGGCCACCTCACGATTCTTAGCCACATAATATTATAAAACGACTGTCATTTGCATCGCTGTTCGCGGCCACTCTCAACTCCTGGTACGTAATATATTATATTATTATATTAGTATATACGTGGACCTGTCGGCGACCAACGCCATGTGCCCACGCATAATTTATTATTATTATTATCATCGTCATCGTTGTTATTATTTGTCCGTAACGATAAATCGTCTTATTCGGTCGAAGTGCATACGGCGAGTACAAAAGTAGGTACAGCACCCTTTTGTACACGGTGACATTACTGACATTGTTGTTATATCAACTATTTGTATATGAATCTACCTACTTCACTATGTATTTAACTTAAGACACTATCATTGTTTCAGGAAACGCTAACGTTTTTGACTATATTTCATAATTTAACTTTTAAGTCGTTACAAAACAACACTTTTGAAAAGAAATTATATTTTTTACTGTTTTTAAGTTTTACTCTTTTGAATGACAACCATACATTTTTATTTCATATTTCGAAGGTCCGTGTCGCTGTCACTCCCTATTCCGACTTTCGATAAATTTCCTTTCGTCGTTAGTGCTCATTCCCTTAACATTTTATTTAGTTTCCTACAGGGGTGCTGAAGACATGCTAATTTAGATTTCTAATTTGGGGTTTAAAAATGTTTCTTTAATTTATACTTCGTTAGTGCTTCACCGTGTTACTTGTCTTGTCGTTAGTGCTCCATTCTTTCAAAAGGTATTGGCATATTAGGGGAGGGGGTTGCTGGAGACTTCCTAATTCGAGTCCAGCACCTGGAGATTTGTCTGAAACTCTTCAACACACTTGGGTAAAAAAAGATCCTTGGATGCATTTCAGATAAATCTCGTTTTTGGATTAAATTACATAAATCTGAGTTTTATATTTTTACAACTATTAAGTAAAAAATATATGTTTTTAAAATTTCAGATACATAGGTATTAGGTATGATATTTATATATATATCTATTATTGTAGTGAAAAGTATTAAACACAGGTGTTGAAACAATATTGTATTTTTTGTAATAAAATATATTTTATTAGCACAGATACTAAATAATCTACTTAATAATAACCCCCCTTGGACTTTCGAAACAAAATGAATTCCATTCGTTTGTGCTGGTTTGTGCTTTTAACCCCGTCGTTTGTGCTCAATTCTTTCCAAAGTTATCCTACCTTGAGAGTTGGCAGTTAAAGTGTAATCCCAGGTACTCAACTTTGTCTTGAAAATCTGATCAAAACTGTCCCCATAATTATTTTTACCTCTATGGTGTTTAGTCGTAAAAGATTTGGTTTACCCATATGATTTGGAATTGTAAATCCATACACTTGTGGATTAGAAAATTATTTTTTTTTTTTTTAAGTTTGTGCCATGTTTGGAAAAAATTATTTGTGACCCAACAAATGGACTTACAGCCTAATACTAATACAGACTATATAATTGTAATACAGGTGGTACTTTAAATACATTCTATGTATTTTGGAAAATCAAACCGATGTGGATTAGAAAATTTTTATTATATGTTCATGATTGTCGAACGTTAAAAAAATAATTTCGACTCAATCAATGAAAGTATAACCAATATGTATATAATATTTTTATAATAATTATATATTATATTCTATACCCAATTTCATACCAGATAAGTACATTTCTAACTAATTGTTGTTCCTGTTATGTGCCAATTGCAGTGATTGTATTAAAAATAATATATTTAAACATAATTTAACTATAATTAATATATCTATGCATTGTAATAGTAATAGGTACTCTGATATAGTGATGTATCACACCGATACAACGTTTGTGAAGAGTTTATTGTCCTCGTTATAGTTTTTGTAGTTTATTTACCTGCAGGGATCACACTTTAACCGCCAACTTTCAAAGTTGGATAACTTTGGAAGGGGTCGAGCACAAACTACGTAGTTAAAAGCACAAACCAGCACAAACGAATGGAGTTAATTTTCTTTCGAAATTACAATGTGGGGGGGGCGGGGACATGGAGCTTTAATAATATTTTACCATGGAAAGGATACAGCACCTGATTTAAATTATTTGAAGTTGTAAAGAGGTATTATTTGTACTTCCATATTACACTTTTATAAATTTAACATTATATATTATAAGATTTGAACCAATATTGAATGACCAATATCTTACCATATCTGCACATCCATTCCAATGTAGTAAGCATAAATAGTCATAAACTACAATTTTCAATTTCCTACATTTTTTGGAAAATTATATAGCAATAATGTTACATATAAAATATACAATACACTTAAAAGTTAGATGATTATACATTTTAACAAATGTTTAACATATAGTTCATGTTCATATAAGCTTTAGGATAAAGAGTTGTTTGCATTCCATTTGGTGAAAAAAATTATTAAAATCAACCTTTTAAATATAGCTAATAGTATTAGTTTGATTACTAAACTTAAATAATGAATTAACTTAATTTATAATAAAATTAAATATTTAAGTTAATTTATTTAATGATATATTTTAAATACAAATAATAATATTAAACCATGATGTAAATATGTTTTAATGTTTTTTTTTAGATTGAAAAAAATTAAAAGCTATTACTATCTTCAACTTCGCTTAATATACCCATACATATTTTAATTATAATACTTATTATTTAGTATATTAAGAAAATCTTGCTTCATACCTTATTACTCTTAAAAAATGTATTAAGACTCAATTTATGATATGCCTATTAATTAGTATAGGTATTAAGCATTTTTCATGTTACTCATTTCTAATATTTGAACTTTAAATAAATGTTATCATATTCTAAAACTGTTGCTTAGAAATGAGATCAAGTTAGTACAGGTACATAAGTTTTTACCAGATTGGCATTAATTAAATCAAAACAGTAGTTAAATATACGTTTAGTAACACATTTTAGATAAAAAAAATGTATACATTTACTTAATAAAAAAATATAATTAAAAGAAAAATGTAACTTTAATAAAAAATCTAATTTAAATAAAAAAAATTGAATTCATATAAAATCTTATTTGGATAAAAAATATATTTTGAACAACAAAGGGTAGTCCTAGACAAAAAAATATAAATTAAATAAAAAATTTAATTTGATCAAAAAATGTAATTTGAATAAAAAGAGTCTAGCTGAAGAAAAGAATCAATATTTAACAAAAATCTCATTTGATTCAAATATAAAAACTGTATAAAAAATGTAAATTGAATAAATAACTCAACAATCAAAAAACTAAATTAAATAAAGTTGATTAAAAAAAATCTTTATTTGATGAATATCATTTAATTTGAATAAAAATTCTGACTTATTTTTATGCAAAATAAATTTGTTTATAAAAGACGGGGTTTTTATTCAACTAGGCTTTTTTTTATTCATTCAAGATTTTTGTATTTAAATTACTATTTTTTTTATTAAAATTAGATTATTTATAAGAATTCAATTTTTTTTTCATATTAGATTCTTTTATTGAAATTAAATTTTTTTTATTAAATATAGATTTTTTTTTCTTAAACTTCGCTTTTTTATTCAAATTAGATATTTTATATTTTATATAAAACAAATGGCACCCCGACACAAAATCTAAATCAAATATTTATAAAAAATTAATTTGAATAAAAAATTCTAGTTCGAGACAAAAATCTGTATTTAATAAAAAGATTTATTTTGATTAAATAACGTGTTTTTTTGAGTAAAAATTCCTGTTTTTCCTTAATTTTTATTTTGTTTTTCCGGGCGCTTTTGTAAACTATTGGGAATTTTAGACTTTGACCTCTCAAAAGTGCCACTATACTTAGATCGAACAAGATACTGAAATTGAAAATCGAAGCATTATTTCGACTACCAATCGTGTACACAGACACAAAAATTAAAAAACACACATCATTGTTAAAATCAATACATTCTGACATCCATCGTTCAACTCAGAATCTAAAATAAAATATAATTAATAAGCAAATTCTAAAAAAATCTAATTAGAAAAAAAATAAGCCTAGTTGAATAAGAAACCTGTATAATAGAAGAACCTAATTTGAATAAAAAAATGTCTTTAAATTTTCATTCAAATCAGATATTTTTAATTAAATATAGATTTGTTTAATCATCTAGACTTTTTATTTTGATTATTTTTATTAATTTATTATTTTTATTCAACTTAGATTTATATTATTAAAATTATATTTTTTTATGAAATTTAGATATTTTAACAGATTTTTATTCAAATTAGATTTTTATTCATTTGAGATTTTTGTTCAAATTAAATGTTTACATGTCCCCAGTATACCCCCCTGTTCGAAATGCGAATAACTTTGGAAGGGATAATGCACTAACGATGAGATAAAAATTACTAACAAGCATTAACAAAGCAAAAACGATCTCCCCGGGTATGAACGATATTATTGGTGGTATTTCCAAGTTTTTATTGGTTATAACTTATTAGTATTTAAAGGTTAGTTACGAATGGAGTAGATATAGTGTATACACATTTTATGTGTATAACTTACTGTACCACTGTGTAGTACTAAATTCGATTTTAATGTATCGAAGTACATAAAAAAATATTTCTTTTCTAAATTTTGAATAGAGAATTAAAAATGCGTTTGATAATAATTATGATAAAATTAGAATAATAACTTTTTTCAATGACTAAAGACTACAAAAATATATTTTAAAAAACGTTAATAGCTTTTGATGTATAACGAACGACTAGTACTAGTAAATAGAACACATGGTGTGTGTGTGTGTGTGGGTGGGTGTGTCTATTGTATAGATTACCTATGTATATGGTTATATTATTAGACATGCCATGTGACGATTACGACGACACGCCGAAACCTGACGATTGCGCAACGCTCACGCAGCATCAATCACATATTATTTCATCGTTACCGCACAACGAGCGAGCGAATATTGTATTGTACACGCTCCACCGGACTGGACGACATATTCGACGGGGACGAGGACGGAATTCGCTATACGACAATTATTATGGTTTTACTATTATATATACGCTGCACGTTGTGCGCCACGAGACTATACGAGAGATATAAATTTCCAAGTGAAAATCTCGTCACCGTGTATATTGCACAATATCGAAAACGTTTGGAGAAATATTAAACACGGTGCTTTTGACAAATTTAATAAAATATTACCGTATATATTAGTAATATCAGTGTCCTGCACTTACTCAAAAATCGTTTTTTTTTTTTAATAGGCACATGGATATATCTGTATAGTTTATATTATTATTATCTATTCAAAAAACTAAATACACCTTTAAGCTTATTTAATTTTTAATTTGGATGTCTTTTTTGAGGTTTCCTCAAATAATACTGTGATATTATAAATTATATACCATATCATAATATTATGTAGTTGTAATTTAGTCGGCTTTACATTTACGAGTTAGAGTAGTTTATACAGACTGTATACTACATACTATAATAGTATACAGTACTAGCTATTAATAATGTTGAAGATATAAACTTATTAGTATAGTATGGGTAGTATAGAAGTTAAAACTCGCTAAGAAATGTAACATTTATAACTTGGTTTTAACTTTTCATTTATAGTGTTTCCATCTGTACATATTTGGTATTTACTTAAGGTGTAAGAGATTTGCTATTTAAGCGTTAGTAAATTATTTAAAAAGTTATAGAAAGGTACACGAATAATATATAGGAACGGGCAAAAGTCAAGGGACTCGTCCAGATATTTGTAAGTGAATAACATTAACCTATAGGCTTAGATGTTCAACCGATATATCGCTTTTGCGAACACATTATTTTAAACGCACGAAATATAGGCGAATTTCAACATCTGTAAATTCATAAGCTGTAAATTTGTACTTATCGTCGAGTGGTATAATATATTGCCACACAGTTCGTGTGCATTTAAATCGTCACCTGTTAATCGAGTTTCGCGCGTTATGACACTGCACATGGCACTGTATGTAGATGAGGTGAGTGGTGACTAGGTAAGGTCGTCATTAAAATTTTCCAGTAGTTTTTGTGCTAGTCACAAAGACCAAGAAAGACTGAACGAACTTCATAGTCACGTGCAGTCGTGGAATTGTTTTTCGAACACAATGATTTGTCATCGTCTTCGAAACACGTACGAATAAGACACCCGGCACAGTATAATAATATACCTACAGGATCAGGGTGATTGTTTTATTTTGAACCCAGTGGGTGGGGCACCTGGACAGTTTAATGGTGGTTATATTATTGTGAAATACAATCGACTCTTGACAATTTGAATTTGCAAGTTGAATAAAAATAGAGTCGACTTATGCAAGTATACTTTTCGAATTATTTACCTCAAACACAACTCAAAAACACTTCAGTGGCAAGAAAAAAATTCGAGTTATCGAGACTCGACTGTATTTGGTTCCAAAAACCCCAAACTTATGATTTAGATTCAAAAAAGGTCTATAGACAAAAACCACACTTTATAATCAGCTCATGTTGTATAACAAAATACCACCACACGATTTTTTAATAAAGACGAGATGTATTCCGATGGTAGAAAACTTTTACCAAGCTTATTTTAAAGTTTGAAAGAAACACTACATTTTGTTTTAAATTGTGATAAATTTACCAAGTACCCAAAATAAAATTTTAAATGCCTAAAATCTTGCACACCCGGAAAAAACTGAAATGACGCCCCTGGTTTTACAAAATATAGTAAAATATAATTTATAATTATAAATGTGTTATCCTGGCCATGTGTGGAGTAATCCACAAAATCATATTTAATTGTTTAATTTTATTTAAAAAACAATAAATTACTAATAAGCGTATCATGGAAAAATGTTGTTTGATTCACAATAAAAGAATCACCCTGAATATTAAGCCCCTAACCCATAAGTTCATGTATCGTCGTGCTTATTTTTTTCCAGCTGCAGCATATTGCACATCTTAAAGTTATAAAGAAATGGTGCATTAGATTTATTCAACCTCTGTTGAACTTAGCAAAAATATTTGAACAGAAAAAAAAATGTCACGATTCATAAAAAAAAATACATACTATGTCATACTTTCGTTGTATGACGTATGAGTATACTATCGAATCTAGCCCAGGGGTTGAATTATTTAATGTATGGTTGTAAGAACTCGTGTATTTATTTACTGTGGCTATATATGGGTTAGTAGACGATATTACATATTAATTGATACTCTGATGATCTATAGTAATTTATATTACAATTACTCGGTTTTAGCAATTGATTTTATAAGGATGTGTTTTAATTTTTTTTTCTGTCATCACCTTTTGGGACAATAAAAATGGTTCAATTTTCAATATTAAGGGTGGTTTCTATTAGCTAATAGGATCAAGATGGTACTTTGGAAAAGTGGGGGCTACAGTAAATACCCAGTGCTTTTAAGAATAACCAGAACACAAATACGAAGAACACGAATATCTGTAGATACTTGAAATCAGAAATTTTAACCAAGTTTTCGTATTATTATTTTCTGCACAAAGAATAGCTCAAAATGTTAGCAATATTAAATAAGACATTTGATACTATTTTTTTTTTATTAAAATTTAATAAAAATGTTGCCGTATCAAAAACCTTAAAAATGAAATACAAGATTCATCATGAGTTGTTCACAAACCAATAAAAAAAATGAAAATACATAGTCTCAATATCTATTATTTAGTTTATATTGTTTATAAGCGATTAAAGTTAGACTTTGAGAACATTATAATTAAAACCGTAAAAACTTGCAAATTATTTTGTATTTAAAAATTCATACCTTTAAGAATTTCAAAATGTAATAAAAGGTTCCTTATACATTGAAAATTGGTATTATAGCAATTTAAAATATATATTAAAGATACAAATGCATGTTTGTCTTTTATAAACACTTTAATATGGGTTCAAATTATCACGAAATTCGTCAAAATCATCAACATTTGCAAACTATTAAATAGGTAGTTAATAATTAATTTTTGAATTATAAATGTTTAGTTTTATAATGTTGCCTACTATAGATTTTGATTAGAAATTTAAGACAAGCTCTCTCATAAATAGTTCATACGGAAACCAAAAAATATCTAAAATATATTTACACTAATTTTTATAGATTTTTTAATAAGATTTAACGAAGAATATCAATTTATTAATTTTGTTTTGATTTAAAAATATCATTCTTGAGTAGGTACTAGAAACTTTTAACGTATATTATTATATTTTATGAGCATAATGATACTTTCAAATTACATGTTATTTGCAAAATATATTAATTCAACCTATCATGTTACTGATAATTGTAAAATAAATTACTTTAATGTCAATATACATATTATTGTATCATAGGTAGAAATAACATTAGGAGCAGGGCTTGCAAAAGTTATAATAAACTTATGATTATAACGTTATATTTGACAAAAAAAAGGTTGAAATTTGTAAACGTTGTTATAAAATCGATAATCAAAAATAATTGAAAACCGAAAAACAAAACATAACGATTAACAAAATATATTATATATCATTAAAGAAACCATAAAATTGTATAACATAATATGTATTTTATAGAATATTATCATTGAACGAAAATTAACGTAAAACGAAATATTTTAAAATCTATTTATTTAAAAGGTCTATTGATTTTGTAGAAACATTCATTTCATGTTAACAATCTAAGAATTGATTATATTATATTCCGTATCCGGGCCATTACCTATCCACATTAGTCATTATTTTAAAATTTAATATTTAAAATAATTATAAACCGAAAACTTGTACGTTTTAGTTCTGAATAACGATAAACGCAAAACTTGGATAACGTTTTAATTCCAAATAACGATAAACGCTAAAATTGTGTAACGTTTTTAATTGTAAGTAATATAAAACCGAAATTTTTTTTTCAAATGCAAGCCATGATTAGTAGTATAATTCGCACAGATAGTCATTACTCTGAATAATATCTTTTCGTATTCAATGATTTATCATTGAATTAAAATTTAACTCACATACGTGATATATCTATAGTGACTTACTATACTATACTGACTTTCTCAACAGCTGAGCAGTATTTCTTTTTTGGTCTTATTGTTACTAAATACTTAAAATGTAGTTGATTAAATTTTTCATTGTCGTACAATAGTCTTGTAATGTTTGTGTTCACGAATAGAAGTAAGTTTCTTGTACATGGATGGTGTGTGTTGGTCAATTACAATATTAATTGTTTGTAAATATATTATTATATCTGCAGTCAGTGGTTGATCGCATGCACATAATATACAGTTAATATATATTATATACTAGACATTATACTATAATATTAGTACTCATAGGTATAATTATAATATCCAATAATACAAATAGACTGTCATATAGGTGTCATAATGATTGCTACCAACTAGGCTGACATAATGTTTTCTTCTTTTGATTGGGGGACTATCTTTATTCAAATTAATGTGGACCAGATTGGATTTACATGCGCGTACATACAGTTCCATTGGTTGGAGGGTGGGGTGTTGAAATTTCTTTGGGCTAAGTACCCGGAAGGCTCTCCCCTTGGTGCTCTACTATGATTGTAGCACGTCGATTTAATGAAACTTTTATTTATTCACAGTGATAATCATTTACTTCTCCTACAAACATACCGCGTAACACATACATAATTCAAGATTGCCTATATAAAACCCCTTAATACATTACTGGTTAGACCAATCGAGTTAAAGTTTTTACCAATATTCCAAGTTCTTATACCTTGTTGATGATGATTCAAGAAACACAATGTTTCTTTAATAATGTTTTTTAACCCAGCCCATGATTTACTTCAAATGTGAAAATAATAATTCCTATGAATAATATAAAAACTAGAACACCTCCACAAAGAGAACTGTAAAATATTATATACGTTGGTAGTGTTCCGAATCAAGCTCTATACTATGGGGTCTATGAAATTCACGTATATTTTAAAACTAATTTTAATATCAACAGCAACTCCTTCTTAATAACGTTCATCGAGCACATTATAACTATTATTTCTTTGCTACAAAAATATTAAATGATTTTACTCCTAAATGGTTTATGTTACAAGATTCTGGTTTATTGACCGATCGTACAATTATAAAAAAAAAATAGAAAACTCAGTATGTTACCTAAAAGCGTATAACACTGCACAGTAATCTTCACCTGAAATTACTGAACGTTTTCTAAAATGTCCTAAGTTTCTAAATCACTGGAGAAATGACGACGATACAATATGTTCAACCTTTTTGAACAGTATAAAATATTCGCTGACATTATTTTTACGCGCCTTCTGGACGGCCATTATATCAGTAACTAATTAAACGGATTATTATTATTTTTTATTATTATTATTTAAAACAGCCCGCATTCATTTCCAGCGCCCGCATCCCGAATAAAATAATCGATAATCTCGGTTACGCACACAGCACATAACGTTGTATAATGTACCTACCTAGCATGAATTTACGCCTACGTCTAGTGGGCGTTGATTATAAGTAAATGCATACACCACCCCACAGTTATAATAGAAAGTATTCTTTTTTTTTAAAAAAAGATTTGTGTAAGTATACGACAGATTTAAAAAAATAAATATTTAAAATACCTTTTTACATTGCTTTTACCGAGTGTTTATGAAATACCTACTGAAAGTAAAACACAAAAGCAATTTACATTTTTGTTTTCTTATGTACTGGTTTTTGATTGTGAGTAATATTTTCAGAAAGTGAAACAACTTCACAAGAGAACCGAGTTTATTTTTAATATCGAAGTTCTAGTATGCAATTAAAACTGTTTCATTTACTCTGCTACCACTAATAAATAATAATATTGATTCATACAATAATATTATAAACGTGTAGGCTGTAGGCTTGAATGAGAAATCGGTTGTAAAATTGATTATAACGACAAAAAGTTTTCTTTCCTGCACCTATGGGTTCAATCACCAATTTCCATAAAAGATCCATTTCATTTTGATACTTTATTGTACTAGTATACCTAGAGTACCTCTATACCTAGAGTTTACGAGCATATAGTTAGAATTTTCATTTTTTTTATATACTTTTGTAAGAATAAATACATTTACTCAACATATCTTGGTGGCGTTACGTTATTGAATGTCGGAATCGTTAACTTATGCGGTTCGTTTGTTGGTATAACAAGAGTAAAAAGTAAAAACTGTCAACCGTTACACGACCTACCGCTGTAATATTATAACACGAGATAAAATCGATCGGCAGTCACACTTTATGAGTAATCGTGTCTTTTACGTTTTACGATATTATTGTATAAATGTATAATATTATAATAGATAATAATATTATAATATACGCGGTGGCTCGAAAGTGGTATCTACATATTATTAAAATAATAAATGCTTAATAGTCGTGGTTGTATGACCCACCGACTGCCTGCACAACTTGTATACAATATGATGCCCACCTGCATTATAATAATATAAAAATTGAAATAAATTATTGTCGTATACCCAAGACTTGACTATTAATAATAAAACATTCAAACGATGCAACTCACGGCAAACACAAATATCGCAGCGTTCCTACATGTAATTCCGTTTACAGGCAACTTACAGACGCCAACGGTTGAAAATATCTATTATTTTAAATGTTGTACCTAATCATTATCATTTAGCCTTACCTTTTTTCACGCGGAGTTAGAACCAAAAAAAAAAAACAAAAAAAAACAGATTGATTATTTACACTTCTCTCCAGTATTTCCGAATTCTTATAATACAAGTTCCTTTAAATATAGGTAGGTACAGGTATTCGTATAGTTTGATTTTAGTTTTCAAATGAAAAGAAATAAATATTCATCAATACCATATGTACATAATATATATTATGTATATAAATGTATAATACATATAATATTATATGCGGAAAATTATTGATTTTTAAATATACTAGTTATAAATTGTTATAAAAAGTTAAATGTTTGGAAAATTATTTCAAGTAATTCTTCATTAGTAATTTTTTTCTTTCCATGGTGTTGTACAGGCTCTCTAAAATGTAAGGTCCAACCTCGTGGTTTTAAAATTGTTCATAATGTATGAATAGTGTATTCTCAAATTTTACCAAACAAATACTAATTGCGATTGCGATCGTGCAGGTTGATCTAAAGTATTAAAAAATCTAATCTCATCTTCTATAATGTATTCCTCAGGTTACTTTCACAGTACAAAGTGTCCGCGGTATGCAAATTAGAAAATAGACAGTACTATTTAGTGACCGTTTACCTCATTGCAGAGATAACCAGCATATTCGAATAGGTCCGTGAAGTTTACAGCACAATGTCAAAATTTAGGCTCCAAATTTTTTCTATAATTTGTAAGTCATTTGTAAGTTTATGTAAGCACAATTTGGTAATTTGGAGTTACATAAATTTTCAATTACCCTCAAAAGTTTACATCACGGCTAACTTCCTTGAAACTTGGCCGTTTTGGCATTTCAAAGTTTTTGAGAGCTACAAATCGTCATGCGCAATTTGTAAGTATTTGTAAGTCATTCCTCCCCAATTTATTCCCAAAAAGAAGTTAGATTAGAAGATACAAGAAGATCATTTTTATGTGGGCATTACTTCCTCTCTACAATATTTTCTGACTGTTCACATATCTAAGTCGCCAACGTATGTAATTTTTGCATATAGATACTCCATATAATATTTTGATTAGATGTTTACTCTTATATTTTTATTTTTAACTACTTTATATTTTGTTTGAATATAATACGTATAGAGGAATACCTATACTAACATCTACATTATACATTAGCGTAATATTCTGACTGATTCAGGATACAATTGGATGATATATGGTTGAATGACACTTGACACCTGACTACAGAGCTTTTGCTGTTGATGCCACTAAAGTCGTACAAATAATCCATGGCATAGACATGTTATAAATTAATAAAAATAAGCTAGATCAAAATTATATAACGGTTAACGAGCATCGTTCCCAACATACTGCAGCTGCCATCAAAGTATACTTTTTTATAATCCCATTTTCTTCAAATATCGGTAACATGGAAGACCACTTGTAGAGCAAGGTGAGAAAAATTGTCCAATAAAATATATTATAGCAATTATTTAACAGTAAAAGAAATGCAATTTTTGTACATGGATTTGTCTGTCAGATTAAATAAATAAATGGTTGAAAATAAATTAACCACTTTTGAACATACTGTTTCACCAATAATAAATTGTATTGCACGTTTATTATTGCTATTGGATATAAGTACAAAGAAAATAATAATTATATTATAGGTGTTGTATAGAATAATAAATTGCAAAAGTAAACATAGAATAGTAATTTATAATGATAATTAAATGCATATTATACATTTTTGATTTAATTAATAAAATGTATATATTGTGTATTTGTGTATAACAATAAGTATGTAAATATCAAATTGTTTTTATTGTAAGGAATAAATTGCTTTTAATATAAAGTATGTTCCTACATTGATTGGTATATTATATTATATACGATTCGAATCACGTGCTCATAACCTAGATTTGCAGTAATTGTTTTCTTCGGTGAATGTAGGAATTAATTGTTCAGTTATGTCTAAATGTTTAATACATATTTTTACATTCAAATAGTATAGTTTTTACATTTCTATCAAGGGTTTTTAAATTTAAAATAATGTTATTTTTTAATCATAATATTATGTAAACCGTATATAATATAGTGGCTACAGAGTTCCATACATTCAAATCTATGTCGTTCATATTTAAATGAATCTCTGTACCTACTAGTAAAATATTTTATAACATTTACTATTTTAATTGCATGTACGACGGACTTTACTATAGTTTAGTAATATTTTCCATCAAAACATAAATACAGCTATAAAGGTAAAAATATTATTCAAATTGCATTAAATCATTCTGCAGTTTTTCATAACTCAAACTCTTTTGAACTTTCACCATTAAAATTGAATAGTTATAATACATTATTTAACATCTTATAGGAGACACCATAATTGGCTTTTAAAAAATTTTAAGTTCATAAATCAAAAACTTTGAATTTACTGAGGGGTCACATTGTGTAGCTATGTGGTATACTGGTACTTTGTACCATTGATTTTATAACAGTCCATATACTGTATGAAATCAATATTTCATACTTGTCTTCTACTAATAAACCGTTACTTTAGTGGTTATTAATTTAAATGTATTCGAAATATCATTCCACTGCCAAAACCTAGAATAAGGTAGTTTTTGATAATATTTGTTTTGAATTAAATGCACTAATTGTATGAAAACGTTATTTGATAACAGACATTCATATAAACTTTGATAATATCGTATAGACTATAGAGTATAATATACTGATTATTTATGAAATTTTGCAAATTATTTTGTAATTAAAAATGCATAATAATTTTTATTTTAATACCTATACCTAAAGCTTGAAATATGAATATAAGGTTTAATAAGTCATAGGTTGTCCTTAATTAAAAATTTTTTTTCAGTTAGTGAAACATTATTTCTGGGTCAAAAAGCTTCCTTATAAGTTTTTCGTATAGTAATTTAAAATACAATTTTTATGTGTATAAAGTTTTTTACAAAACTGAAAATAGAAAATAATATCTTTTAAATATGTATTTATGTCAGGGCTTACAAACGTTAAAATACCTAACGTTATATTTGACTAAAAACGATTGAAATTTGTAAATGTAATTATAACAGAAAGCGATAATCAAAAATAATTAAATACTGCAAAAATAAATACAACGATTTACAAAATATATTATAATATATCATTAAACAAAACATAACTCAAAAGGTAATTTATAGAATATCATTAAACAAAAAATAAAGTAAAATTAAATAATTTAAAATAAATTTGTTTAAAAGTTATATTAGTTTCGTAAAAATATTTATTTGGTGCATACGGATATTATAAAATTGATTAGATTATATTCCGTATCCGGGCCATTACCTACTCGCATTTTTATAGAGTGTTTAACACGTTCAGTGATAATATTTTTATATGATCCAGTGGTACAGTAGAGCAAATTCTTATGATTTTTTTTGTTTTAATATTATGGCTTATAACATTAAAATTAATATGTTCTTATAAAATTCAACAAACCCGTATTAGTAGAGTGTTTTAGTTTAGTCCTTGTTGACGTACATAAAATAACAATTGGTAAATGATGATGGGTTCACGATTGGAAAACTATACAACGTCTGGTGCACGCGAGTTGCTATACCTACACATTATTGTAACAATATATGGTGTCCTCGCGTGTTATTTAGATACGGTATTGTGGTACAAGGTACACACAATAATAATATAACCGCTTAGTGTTTACGATCAATACAAATCCACGGCCGAGACTAAGAAGCTGCCTAAATAATGCTCCTTAAAATCGAGTGTCGTGAAATCCACTTCAGAGCGTCTCGTCGGCATTAATGAATCTGTTATCGTTGTCTTTCACACGACTTGACTAATAGTTAAAATCACATTCTGTGAAATAGAAACAATGAACTTTTAGATTAACATAATATTATTGTGACATTGTGAGCATGTCACCAAATTTAAAAGAATGGGATATATTAATATATTGTAGAACTTAAATAATATATTTATTTATTCTATTGAAAAATTATATTTCAGAATTTGACTGGCGTGATAAATGTAACTGTTGTTTTACAATGTGCGATCTTTATTTTGTTCCTCGCCTCAACTTTTGGAGAAGTAAAAAAAGATTCCATCTTCAACTCTTAGGGTAGGTATGTAGTTTCTGGAAGAAAAGTTTCTAGTTATGACTTTTTGGGGGACGGAGTGAGGGGTAAGTGGGTAACACACAATTCCGAGTAGGTAGATATTTTACTATTTAATATATCAACTGAAAAAATCTAATAAAGTAACGGTGAACAAACTGGAACATTCACTTGAAAACTATTTTGGTTTTTGAGTAAAAAAAGTTTGAAAATGTAGTACACAGTTCCTCATAAGTATATGTTGTTAAAATAAGGTCCTCGTAAGCATTTAATTCTGTAACCAAAAAATCTAAAAATATATAAAAACACAGTTTTTTTTATAGGTATTTAAAGTTCAAATATGGATGAAATTACTTATTGAATAACCTAGAATAACAATTTTAGTTATTTTTTTTGTAATTTTATAATGTACTTACCAGCTACCGTATTAATAATAAGTAATAACAATATAAATATTATAATATAAAATATCCTAGACTGACAATCCGTCTCCGCTGAGAATCGTTTTTCGTATACAAAGATATTATATCATTAAATTTAAATTTAACAGCATCCATTACCCACCTGTAACCTACTGCACAGCAGAGCGATATCTACCTAGTACCTATATAGCCGCTTTTTAATTTTAACGCCTATTGGCCAAAAATGTATTAAAAGATACTTAATAAGTTTTATCAAGGTAAATTAATAAAATATTTAGAAAAAAGTCACATTGATTTTTATAAATGATTATCAAGTTAAAATTATGACGACTTTGGATTTATTCAATATTTATTACCCAGAAGTTATGGGTTGGAATTTTATAGCATTTCTTATAAAATGCTTAAGAAATAGCAGAGTAGGCCTAAAATTTGATTCATTATTCACTGAACTGAACTAAAAATTTAATTTTGCATTTTTGGGAAGTTTTAGAATTTTATGAGATAGTTTTGCATTTTCATATGTTTTAAAAAAAACGTACTTAATTTCTGATATAATATTATAATAAATGGGTTTTTGATTATTGTTTTATTTTACAAGTAAATGGGCCGACGAAAGTTAGTAGTGGCGTTTATCATTTGGTATTTTGCAGGATACAATTAAAACTTTAGCTATTTGCTGAATGATGCCCCCCTGCCTTTTTTAGTCATTTACGTCTGCGATTATCGTCGAACGAGTGTTGAAAGCGTGTTGTATACTATGTCTGTATTAGTACAGTTGACTCGTGTACATAATCGTACTATCAGGCACGTATACTGTGGGGGGGGGTCACCCACTTCACCACCCTTTTTCTTTTTTGTTTACTTGCCAAGTCTTGCCTGCGTACTAGTTGCAGTGTCTTCGGTTGAATGTGATGCTGTGGTGATTCTTTGTAGCTCCTTAACATACGTACCCAAAATTGTTTTAAAATTATTGTTGTTTTTATTGTATATTTAGCGAAATTTAACGCATTGTTAATGCAATTTTAGTGCTATAAAATCCCAACCAAACTTATACAATTTCTTGAAATTTATCCTTTTTGAAATATTTCATTTTGATGATAAATAAGAAATAAAATACACCAATCATGCAGTTAATACCACACCGGCTGTCACTATTTGCACTTTTTTTGCTTTTGTCTTATATGTATACAGTGTGATTCTTTTATCATTGAACACTCATTATTTCAAAAAGTATTAATGTTTAAGAAAATATTTTTTTACATAGTTTCAAGTTGTTAAAAAACAATATTTTTATTAAAAAATTATATTTTTAAATATTTTTTATCCTTTTAATTTTTTAAGTTTTTTACTTTTTTGAATGACAACATGTAATTTTAATTTGATATTCAAAAACAGAATATTTTTCTGAGTATTTCGATACATAAAAATTGAATTTAGGGCAATTAGTTTATGAGTTATAAGTATTTAAAGTTTAGATGAGCGGAGTAGAGTGGTACGGGGTTACCCCGCGAAATCTTTGTCCACTACTCCGCTCATCTAAACTTTAAATACTTATAACTCATAAACTAATTGCCCTAAATTCAATTTTTATGTATTAAAATACTCAGAAAAATATTCTGTTTTTGAATATCAAATTAAAATTACATGTTGTCATTCAAAAAAGTAAAAAACTTAAAAAATTAAAAGGATAAAAAATATTTAAAAATATAATTTTTTAATAAAAATATTGTTTTTTAACAACTTGAAACTATGTAAAAAAATATTTTCTTAAACATTAATACTTTTTGAAATAATGAGTGTTCAATGATAAAAATATCACCCTGTATACTTAAATGTGAAATGTAAATAAAATAGATTATGTTCAATCAAGTAATCTATTTCATAAAATGTACATTCTTGAAATGATCTGTCTAAACAATATATTTACTTTGTTAAATGTTAAGTGGAAAATGTTATAGAAATATTGCTTACATCGTACATTATATAAATTACATAATTATAATATTGATCTTATATTTATCTTATCTACATCGTGATCGAAAATTAATTATTGATAATCACCAATCAGGTATTAAATAAGTCTGACCATCTAGTGATGATTTTATGCTTTTATACAAAAAAAACACAAAGTTAATAAAATATATTTTTCAGTATTTCATTGAAATATTTCAAGAAGTATGAAAGTTTAAAGATTGAAAAGATTGAAAGATGAAGCCAGAACGCTTTATCCTCAAACCAATTTTGTTTATCATAAGACAAAAATAATTAACCATTAATACTTGAAACATTTCATTACCTACTACTTAAACTATAAATGTCTATATACAATGAATTTAAAAATATTTGGACTAATTTTTAGTTATTTTTAGGCATTTGAAATTTTCGATTTTTTTTTATAAAGTATTACATTTTTAGAGTTGGCAACCCCAACCTTAACAATTATATACACTTTTTTTTATACAATTTTTACATTCATTTGAATATTTAAACGATAAATAATGATTTTAGTTGATGTTTTTTTAAAGATTAAAACATATTAGTGGTGACCTTACATTTTTCGTAGATTTCTTTATTTTGCTATACACTATGACAATAATTCTAATAAATTGAGAACAATTGTTTTTTTATTGTTTCCATTTATACCATGGACCTATTTACACCTTTCTGCGGTAAGTCGTTAGTAATTTAAAACTTTTAACAATAATATAATTTGATATAGGTAAATAATACAAACAAATTGATATAAGTACGATGCTTTAGGCAAAAATTAATTCAACTAATACCATAGGTACTTACTATACTAATGTCTAATAGGTAGTGATAAATACTATGGATAATAGCAACATAAATACAAAATATGCTTAGTAATATTGGATGACGGAATGTCTTCACACAGAAACGTTTTTTGTATGCAATGATTTATCGTCGGATTTAAATTTAATACATCCATTACAGTGACTTGCTCGATGACGAGGTGCACTCGACACCAACTTTATATGGCAGAGCGATTTCTCACGTTTTTTTTTTACTTTTACGATATATCTATAAATTATAAGAACCTAACTAGGTACCTATAATTTACAATTATTTTTAATTTAATAAGTTAAAATATCATTATAAATATGTTATGTTTAAACGTTTAATAATATTATATCTTACATAATATTATAATATTTGTATATTATTCTTTTAAATTATTCTGAGTTAAGTTATTACGTATTATTTTTATTAGTTTTTTGTTTATTACAATTTGGAGTGCATTTTTTTTATAATTATTCAGTGTTTATCATAACTATAATTCATGTTGTGGGATCCTCTTTACAGTTAAATATATTTTAACTGAATGTATAATTTACTAGTTACAACAAGGAAAGTAGACAATGTCAAGTTCCTAATCACCTAGTTGAAATACTCAACCCTGAACCCAACAACGTCTTCAATCACATATAGTTCCTATCAGAAACTCACTTTATAAATAAATTGTAGATTGTATATATAATACTTAAATTCATTGTTTTTCATTATTTGTGTTATTCCCAAAAATGTTACTTTGTTTATTATTAGTTTAGTAAATTTAGTATTTATTTAATGTATTAATGTATAATTATGTCTAAAATGTGTTTATCACTTACATCCAATGGCTACAAATGCCACGAATAGTTTATTTAATAAAAAATAAAAATGTTTAGTTTTAGATTAAAAAAAAGTCCATAATTTATTAAATATTTTCAGGGAAATATTAAATGTATTTTTCGAACAGAAAACTTCATAGTTTCAATTTATGTGATACAGTTTTAAAAAGTGCAAATTTATGAAATGACAATTCATGAATCGTGTACAATATGTAAAAACCAATTTTCTGTTCAACAGCACTACCTATATCGTTTCCAGTGTACCATCTTTGATAAAAAAAAAAATTGATTTTAAATTTATCTTATACTTGTCTCAGTACTACACTGGTTTGTGCCGAGCCGATCGGATCGAGTCGAGAAGCGACTGATGTCCAAACAATAATAAAGTCTTTGAATCCTGACCTTTATTATAATTATTTTAACTTAATCCCACCAAACATTTGAACATAATAATATTATAATTGGATATCGACCGCGTATGGTTATTAAATTTAAAACGCTTAAGGTTTTGAAGGCGTTTCATTAGTTCATTACAAATTGCATTAGTGCAAACTGCAAAGTATAAATTTGATTTGTGCGATACCAGTGCATATAATAATTATATATTATATCATAATAATATACCATGTACCAGTTTAACAATATCACTCTTTCCTCTTCCTCCTCCTGTCAAAACTTTAAATGTTTATTATAGCCGGATAACTAACTGCCGCGGAACGCACACGCGTGGTCAAATGTTTAATAATTATGACACATAAAACATTTTCTGAAAAATATCCCCTTTTCAGAAATTAAAAATACTACGTATCGTCGTTTTAATAATATATGAGCGTGTACATTAAAAACTTTTTAATTTGTATAAAAAAAAGTCATTACAAAACAAAAACATATTTTACAATATTTCACAGTAAAAAAAAAACCTAACCGTAACCGGCATGAAAAGGATAAATCAATACCGATCCGTTTTAATAATCGACACTGCCAGACTCCAGATGCAGTGTATAAAATATATATGAAAAAAAAAAACAGAAAAGATAAATTAACGTAAAGTTCTTCGCACGCATAATAATAATAGTAAGAGTGGCACGTTTCGCAACATGCAATATATTATTATAATAATACTATGTAGGCACTTAAATATACGCACACACATACTGCACTATTGTCTCGAATCGCACATCACGAAACAAAGCTGGTCGTACACACATAATTGGACTTTTCACTTCCAGAAATTCCCGGGAATAGATACCAAATAACCAGGGCTTTGCAAACGAATCATCACTAAAAAATAAAATAAAATATTAAAACTTATTAGTTATTACTTAGTACTTACTTAGTACTTACTCAGTCCTTTTTCTACAGAAGAAAGTTCTCGCTTATTACATATTATAATTTTTAACTAAACATATTTTCGTTATATTTATTTTTGATTAAGAATGTTAGACAACACAATTACTATTGTCTATTATTGAATATTGTGAAATGAAATAAAACAAGCATCTAGCATCAAGGTCTTTTTTAATTTTTAATTAATTATTTTTAGTTACAAAAAAAATATTGATTTATCCGTTACACACTTACATGACTATTTCTTATATTCTTAGTCGCGTTAGTTGCAAAAATACATACAAAATAATATGCCACTCAATTTTCAATAATTCGGGTTTCCGGTAAACCCAAATAGAAATTCGGGTGTTTTTTTGGGTGTTAATTATTTCAATCGGTTTTGTATATACGGGTTTTGGGTTATGCTATTTTTTTTAGGTTAATTCGGGTTTCGGGTTTCGGGTTATGTTCGGGTGCAAAGCCCTGCAAAAAACTGTCAAAAATTACAGTTTTTTCAGTAATTATTTGTTGTTATTATAATATACGGTCCTCTCTTGATTTATGTACATTTTATACAAGTATAATAGACCAAACAATATTATATATTTTAATAATTTTGAAACGTATTATAAAATACTAATTTATTACATGATATTTAATATTTATTCATCAATAGGTAGCCGACACAATTAATTAATAAGCAGAAAAAAGATTAATTTCGTTCAGAAAAATGACCTATATAGATTTTTCTACAACTAGATTACTGATTAATTTGTTTTAAGTAGTTTTAGATTCTGCGAAGATTAAACGAAACAAAAAAAAACTGTAAAAATGTTCACACTTTTTTTGGTTGTTTATTGTTATCCTAAATTCCTAACGCTATAGGAACGCCAACCTGAATATATTCATATAACATAATTACTACATAAGTAACTAACCTACTTAGTATAATATAAATATAATAACTCCTGTATAGGCCAAGTTCTTAAAATGATCAGACGGGGCGTGTCCCTAACATTTTTATCAGGATTTCGATATGTCTAAGAAATATAATTCGTTATTATAAATTCTTTTTGATGTCAGGAACTTGATATCAGAAATGTCTTTAATTTAGCACCCTAGATTGGCATCATCGAGGTCATACGATTTCATCAAATACGACCTACAGTACCTTATAAGTTACAAGTTTATAGCCAGTGGAGATCTGATTTCATTTTTATTTTATTTTAGTGAAATTATTAAATTTATAGTCCTATGAAATTCCTGGTATTTTTGGACTATTGAAACTCGATTTACCGCTAAAAAATTAGATGATTAATTTATTCAAATTGAAAAGTAAGTATTTACAAACGCTTTAGCAGGGATCCGTGGCTTCACACTAATTGGGAACCATTAATCTTACCAATCCAAATATCCAATATCATCTAGGTATGTTAATTGATAGTAATTTTCGACAATTATAATGTATTACCTTTACTATTAGTGTAGGTATGGGTTCTGTGAATTAGTTACTGCCAAGTGCTGATGACAAAGTTAGGTTTATTATACGGGTCCTCACAAATTAAATAATATATTTTATTTACTGTTAATTAATAATTATACGATGTACCTTTACTCATAATAATTCTCATTTCTCAGGGGCGACACAAGTTTTGACCCACTTTTAATTTGACGAATTGAAAGTAAATTAAAGTATTTAAACCTTTTTATGTTTTACATTTTTAACATTTTCATTTGTGTATATTAAATTGTATAGAAATAATATCTATGTATACATATATAACAGATACGATCATATATATTTTTATAGATCGCGATTATAATTATTTCTTTTGCTATCCATCTTAAATCATGGTAACTAATTATAGGCAACGTATTTAGAAGCTATTATTTTTAATAATCAACTATGTATAATTTATATTTGCTTATGTTTTGTTGTATGAGAAAATATGATAATCGAAATTAAAGTAAGATACGCAGATAATATTTAAATATTTCCCCCTTAAATGAAAGTTAAAAATAAATGAGCCTCCCCACCTCCCACATATATTAGAAAAAAATCTGACGCCACTGCCAAAAAAAACATTACTAATATCAAATTGTATTATATTATTCTTACTATAGTTTATTACTTAATATAATATAATATAGGAACATCGTTAAACAATCGTCTGGAACTAACCATGTAAATATCTGGGGAGTACTAACAAATTAACTATTACCAGCGTTTATAATATAGTATATTATATTTAGCTATCAACGTTGTAATAATAATTTTCGGGAAATGTTCGCAACCTAACATATTTTACTGAAAGTCTGAAACATATTATGTATTATATTTAGGATATTATTATATCAGACATACACCTAAGCGGGCTAAGCTATATTATATTATACAGTTTCTCAGAATTCGCGTGGATTTCTGATCGACAACTGGTCGATTATCAAACCCAAACGCATCAACTCGGTAACTATGGAATACGCGTACCGTTATTAATACCCAATACCAGTCCGGTAAGTTCGGTTTAAATACCCACTGTAAGTCAGCCGACTTGTCAATTTTGAAAGCAATGATAAATCATCATCGCGTTAGCCGCCGTCGTCGAGTATGACGTAAACGCATTCGAAAAATGATTCCGACCGGAAATCGTCTAACCGTTTCTACCTATGATATAATATAAAATACTATTTTATATTTATTATAGTGTACATTGTATATTATTGTGTAATGTATACTGATACGTCATGGTGTTTTCAAAACTGTGAAGTGCTCACATAAACATAAAAAACATAAATGCTTTTATCGAATCTATTTAAAAGACATATATTTTTGCTTCAGTATGATGAATAAAATATTTAAAATTATAGTTTGTCTTGAGATTATAGCAAAAGATCCAAATTTAGTTAGATTTTACAAGGTCAAAGAAGTTTCATTTTACATGATATGAATGTATGATACTATATGACACCAAGTCACCCGTCAAACAACTCATTATGTCTATTCATGTCAACTGATAATTGGATAACTCAATATCAGTTATAAATTATAAGCTATAACTTACTAATATTTTATATTGAATATAATCATGATTATAATATAACAGATTTGACTTAGGTACTAAATATTTATTTACGTAATACTTTTACTACGTTATAACATCAATACTAGTGCAGTAGTGCAATTATATAATATTTTAATGCAATCGCCACCAACTGGTACTTTTATTTAGTAGTTTAAACTAATTTAAGGTAAAAAACTAATTTTGAAGTGAAATTATTACCTATAGAATTCAGTTAGAATGGATTAAAATTATAGTTGTCTTAACTTTATGAAGTATTTGAAATGTAAATCTGTTAACTAACCAATATTTAGTAGTATTGACTATAAACTTTTAAATATAAAATAAAAGTATCAAGGATTAAAAATATTGCCATGCCATTATTATAGCTAGGTGACTATAATAATTTACAGATAAAGAACCTAAAATTGAAGTTAGAATAATGACATTTTTTGAGTAATACAATAAACATATTATAAGAACATGTTTTCATTACGTACATCCCCCCCCCCCCCATTGGAAGAATTTAATTTAGATTTCTTGTTTTTATAAATTCCCATGTAACGCGATGCAATATTTGTTACGATAAGTGGCAGATAAAAAAAATGTACGCAGATAAATTACAGTCGTTAAAGAGAGATTACGTGTGGGTATATCAATAATTGTATTATTATAGAACAGGTTCAAGGAAGGATATAATGGAGTGGCGCTGTGCGGTACCAATCAGCATGTTTTGTCTCTACTATCCGCTCATATAAACTTTAAATTTTACTTATAACTATTTAATTACTAATATAGTTTTATGAAATTCTTAAGAAAACCTAAACATTTTTAGAAAACAACTCTTGTTTCAAAAACTGTTGTTAACATCGAATTATCTAAAACGAAAATATTTGCAATAAAGTTAAAACCTTTCGAAATAATGAGTGGTGGACACTACTTCAATACTCTTTAATTTGTCGTGATCTCTTGTAGGTATGAATAATTTGTTACACATGTTGACATGTATTAACTATTAGGAGCCAATGAGGAAAAATCGATAGTCGGGGATACAGAGTACAGACCACCTGCAGATTTAATGGCCACCATATTTAACCGACGTCTGGCATGCCTATGTAAGCTGTTGAGCATATAATTATACCACTGTTATAAATCAGAGTTGAGATGTTTAAACAATTTTGTTTTGAGCTCTTGTTTTAAATATCTAAATTAATAAAATTTAGTTTTGTATAAAAAGTTTATACCTAACTAATGATTTTTTAAAAAAAATATGACTTTTGGTTTATTAGTACCAGCTACCTAATAGGTACTACATTTTAAAAATGATTGAAGGTGTTAGTTAATTTTTTGTTATTGTTAAACAAATTTTAAAATTTTAATTTTGATTTTTGTTTACCTATCAAATAATTATTTGTTTTATTTCACAAGTTACACCAAACCACACCTCTCTCGGATCTCGCATAAATATTATGTCATTCATAAGAAATTTAATAACAACTCAAATCAATGAAAATATATATTAATAGTTTAACTCTTTAGATGATAAAATCGTCAGCATTTCATCGCATTTTAACCATAATAATAATAATTATAAATAATTATATTGCAATATTGTTCTTAATTCTGTGATCTACCTATAATGTTATTATGTCATTTTAAGAGAAAAGATAATTGTTGATTTGATTATTAATTATTACTGGTAAATTAAATTCTACTACCTATATAGTATAATTATACTTATATGGTAATTAACTATTATATATACGTCAATTATTTAGCGATTGCTGATCTCAACGTCCAAACATAATTTTTGTACTGATTATACTTAACTACTAATTACTAATAAGTAACTACTTATATTTAAATATACTTCCGCAAGTTCATATATTATATTACAAATGTATTATTATTATTATTATTATTTTTTGGTGCACCAGTACCAATCTTCTTATATTCTATTAAACATTAGATCATGTTTAAAACAGTTAAAAAAAAAAACAATTAAAATAACATTTTTTAAACGATTATAACAGTTATGTATCAACTTTGTTATAAATACATTTTTTTACATAGCATTAAAAATATCAGAAGGCTGTCGAACTTGTACCTATCTATAAACAGAAGGAACTAAGAAGTACATAATATATATTATTATATAAGTAAGTAGGTGTGGATACAATATTATTACAATATTATTACGATTCGAATTGTACGTAAATTATTTTTAATACGGCGTACACCTTACAGTCATGCGTTCTATTGGAAACCACGGATATACCTAACGTATAAATTCAACAAGACATCAAAGCTAGTAGGTACTATTCTTCATCAAAATCCCGACTCCCCGAGTTCCGTGAAGTTCGCCGCACAATGTCAAAATGTTGGCTCCAAATTGTGTCAATAATTTGTAAGTCATTTGTAAGTTTATGTAAGCACAATTTGGTAATTTGTAAGTACAGCCGTTTTCAATTATCCTCAAAAGTTTATGTCAGGGCTAACTTCCGTGAAACTTATTTTCTATACAATATGCCTTTTTTTTAAATATTATGAGCTGTTTAGGGATATTTTCAGTCTACAATTTTTTTAGTTGTTTATTCTATAAATATCAATAAAATTGTATTTGTTGGGTACAAAAGCTTAAAAATGTAATAGTAGGCTCCTAATATATTGTTTCAAAGACAGATGAAAAATATTAAAAATCCAGTCACATTTTTTTTTATAAGCATTTAAAGTTCAAATATTGACAAAATACCTAAAAATGACAAACATTTAAAAATTATTTTGAGTTAGGAATTCATAAATTTTTTTTTTTAAATCTAAGATTTTAAAATGTAACACAAGATTCCTCATAAGTTGATCACCTTTTAAAAAAAAAATGTCTACAAGCAAATCAAATTTTTATGAGCGTTTGAAATTTATATTTTTAAAACATTTGATATTCACTCGATTTCTCATGTAACGATTTTCTTATTTTGTTGTAATTAAAAAACGAATGACTGTAGATACTTGAAAATTTCACCAATTGTTTTTATTAATATTTTCTATACACGATAAAATTTTGAAAATAATTTGACTCTTTATTATGGACATTGTCAGTTTTCAATATTTTTAGGTTTTTTTCTATAAATATCAATACAATTTTATTGCAGTTGGCAATTATTAAAAATACATAGGCATAATTTTTTTTACAAGCATTTAAAGTTCAAATTTTGACAAAAATATTATCATATTTAAAATTTAACAATTATTTTGTAGTTAAAAATGTATAAAATGTTCAATTTTTATAGCTAAGGATTGAAAATTTAAAACAAAGTGTCCACATAAATAGGTAAATATTTAAATTACTTTATCCACAATAATATCATCAAATGTCTTTAGTAATATCATAGGCTGACTGACCGTTTTCGCTCAGAATCGTTTTTCTTATACAATGATTTTATATCATTGAATTTAAATTTAACACCATCCATTACAGCGTCCCACTTGTAACCTACTGTACAGAAGAGCGACATCCACTTACCCACCTTTTTTATATATTGATCTTGTATTTTTTTTTTAAATTTAACTTTGCTCCTTTTATTAATATTTGAGTTCTCATTAAGGGGCTGGAGCGTGATTGATTTTCGGTCGAAAACATAGCTCACGACTTCAACCACTACGCCCAATATAATGTTCTGATATTAATTTTGAAAGCAGATTTATTTTGAATTCGTCACTGAAATATCTATAATTTGAAAATTTCATTTTTTTTCATTTTTATTTTTTTTACTTAGAAATTTAATATCAAAAAGAGTAAAAATAGATCATATTCATAGTTGAAATTTAAATACATTGATATAGAATATGAAAAATGTACGACAGTCAAAGCATAGTACATTTAAAGGAGAATTCAAATCTGTTTACAAAATTTAAATCGGAACATCCTACTGAGCATAGTGATATGTTTCTAATTTTATAAAGTAATATGTAGTGACATGTGCATGCGCGTAGGTAAAATGACAGACATATTATGGTGCCCCTATACAACGTGATTGGTTCTACGAATTACACACAATAATGTTCATTTACTTTCAACACATTCACAAGACCCATATGAACTAAAATATAAAATGCCTAGTTTTTACTTCTTGGAATGGATTACGCTCCAGCCCCCTTAAATAAATTTTTTTTATTAAACTGATTTTTTTATCCTATTTAGGATTTGTAGATTTTAGTTTTTTTTCTTCTTCGGTTTTTTAATTTAACTAACCTTTTTTTTTTTATTAAAATAACATTTTATTTGATATCAATTTTTATTTAGCTGATTTTTATTCTATTTAAATTTTTTATCCTATTAAGATATTTTTTAAATTTAACTAGGCTTTTTTTATTAATTTTGAACAAATTCTTTTTGTCAATAAATTAGAGAGGAATGACTTACAAATTTTAAATTCGTACTTACGAATTGCGCATGACGATTTTAACAGTCTAATCTTTGAAATGCCAAAACGGCCAAGTTTTGTTGAAGTTAGCCGTGATGTAAACTTTTGAGGATAATTGAAAACGACTATACTTAGAAATTACCAAATTGTGCTTACACATCCGAGCTTGACAATGAATTTGGACAAATCAGTCAGCAATCTTATAGTTTTAAGCACACTCAGGAGGGTACACATTAGGAGGCTAACAAGCCGAAGCCCCCCTCCCATTGCCCTTATTATTTTCTTTTTTGGTTTTTTATTTCTCAACTTTCCACCAGAGCCGTGCTATAAGGGGTGGTAAATTGGGCAAGTGAGGCAAAACTTATAACATTTTAAGGGGAGGTAAATGTTTAAAAATGTATGTTTAATATAGAGGTGACAAATATTATTGTGAATGAAAGTTGGCACAGCACTGGTTTCAAATGTATAGTAATTAGTAAGCCTATAGTAAACAACGGCCAATTACTATTACCTATATATTCATATTACACGTCTGAACGGATTAACTATAACCCGTATGAGCTTGGTAGTGCAATCTTAGCAGATATCCAATTAATACTACTCATAGGTACTACACATTTGTTGGTCAATATGTTGGACATTATTTTTACCAGTGGGCCAACTTTCAACTTTTCCCTACTAAGTTCAACGCAAAATCGCACATATTTGTTAGGACATGTTTTTTTAAGCTAAACATGTTATTATAAACGTGTTTTTATAGCCAACGTAAATAAATAAAATGAACAATTAACAGAAGTTGAAGTTGTAAAATAATTTTTAAATAAGTACCTCACCTAAACGTCTAAAACTATTAAACTGGGCAAAATAAAATTGTACTTTGATCAGTGGCGTCATTTAGGGGAGGGCAACTGGGGCATTTGCCCCAGTCTAGTATTTACATCAACCTTAAGTCGGCACATTTAGCACACGCCCCCCCCCCCTGTTTACCACTATGGCACTATACCTATGCTATGAGAATCTGAGTGAAAAAAATGTTGAGTCGGAAAAGCAGTGAAAAATTGCCCTAGTCTAATAAAAACTGAAATGACGCAACTGACTTTGATTCTCATTATAAATCTGATAAAAGTTTTTTTAAATATGCTTTTTTTTCATATCAGTAGTTAACTAAAAAATCATCATCTTTATTTTTCAAACCTAGTTTCATGGGTTTTGACAACTTTAAATTTTCAAGCCTCCTCTTAACTCCTCATTAAAAATCCTGAGTATGCCACAGTACACACACGTCTATATTACACGGCAAACCACAAACAATCGGTATAACTGGTACAATGGCCGTGTCAATAAATTTCTGCTGATAATATTGCACGCGTTAAGCTGCTGTAAATTGTTACAATATTCCACAGGTTCAAATTTCGCATATTATGTATATGCTATACCCGTACATAATAATATTCTATGTAAACAACATTTTCATTCGCTGTTTTTCGCGAAACGACACGATCACATAATAATAATAATTGATAGGCCATAGGCACCACGTGATTGTGTGTATCTATTATTAGGCGGCGACCAAACATTTTTCCGACGATAACATTTTTTCACAATCCGTCGAATTATAATTATAACATCTCTGAGACCACGATAATGTATATTTTTTATCGACATTTTTCGACAACTTATAGGTACTTGTTGACGTGCTGGACTCACGTATATTTTGAACGCACGTTTAATATCTAAATCGAGATAATATTATAAATTGAACATTACCTAATGACAAATACCGAAACAAACACTTTTATTCTGCAGTAACTATTACTGGATCAACGAGACAGAAAAATAACGACCTATACATACCAGAAACCAAGCTTTTAACAAAATTAAGTAAAAAATAATACAAAGGTTTACAAAAATGTAGTTGTATATACGACTTGTGTATTCTCATATATCTACAATATATTTCAAATAGCATTGATTACTAAAGCAATTTTAAAAACCCAAGAATAAACACGGAATGTTAAAAACAGTATAGGTCACACCTGCCGTATAATTTGTATGATTACTAGGTACCGCATAGCTTGACAAAAATAACAGAAAATTGAAAAAATGTATTTTCTCAGAAACTTTTTCCGAAACATGATTTCTATATAATAAAGTGGATGACGTAGAATTTTTTTGAATTTGTACAAAACCTACAGCTGTGTTCAACTATATTATTTTTTCGAACTCTATTTTCATTAAATTAATGAAAAATGCAACCATAGGTAAATAATAATAACTTTATGTTTATTGGAAGGTTTTCCCGGGACCTAATTCGAAAATTTGGGTTAAAAAATATAACTTACGAATGTGAATATTGTGCGTAGTGTGTACCGTAGATATACTGAATTGATAAGGCAAACCGAGGCATTAAAATCATAATAGATTGTGTGAAACCTCAAACCTTATAAGTATCGACATTTAAAAAAAAGAAAACACTGTCGAAGGCTTGAAAAAAAAAAAGAAAACACTATCGAAGACTTAGATAGCTTTGGCCGTTAAAAAGGTTAAACGATCGGTTCGTATGATCACGTTCCGACGCGGAAGCGTTATATATATTATAATATTTAGGGTCCGTTTAATATTTACCAAAAGACTTATAAAAAGTATAGGATCGCGTGCAGATAAATTTCATAAGAACCGAACGATTTGCACGTAAGTACATTATAGCGGTTATTTATGTATATTATTATAATAAAGTGGTCGGAGCTATTGCGCAGGACGTGAGTTCTGTCGCCGTCACGTCGTCCTGAGCGCCGCGAATCGTGTAATTTTTTCTACGGTTCTACGGCACTATAATACAAAACGTCGTATTAAATTTTTTTTTTTTAACCATTCTTGTAGTTCCTCTAACCAGGGATGGAAAACGTTTTAAATTTTTTCGTATTCGTTTTTGTTTATTGATTAAAAAAATTTCGTATTCGGTTAACGTTTTTAAATGTTTTCGTCTAAGTTTTTAAATTTTAGATTCTGAGTGAAACTATGAATGCATTGATTTTATATTATATATTATATATTTTAAGCAATGATGTGTGTTTTTTTCTTTATTTTTAATTTTTTAATTTTTTTTTTTGTGTCTGTGTACACGATAAGTAGTCGAAATAATGCTTCGATTTTCAACTTCAGTATCTTGTTCGATTGGAAAGTGAATATCGTTGGTGCTTTTTGAAAGTCAAAATTTAAAATTCCTAGTAATTTTCAAAAGCGCCAAGAAAAACAAAAGAAAAATTAAGGAAAAATAGGAATTTTTACGCAAAATCGATTTTTCACAAAATTGAATTTATTTTTTGGTGTAACTTCAAAACAAATGACCTTAGATACAAGAAATCTTCACTGGTTGTTTATATTTGCATTTTCTATACACGATAACATTTTCAAAATACTTTGATTTATTTTGAACTGTACATTTGAAACTGGACATTTTAATTTTTTTTAGCTTTTTTTCTAAAAATATCAATAAAATTTTATATATTGGTTAAAAAAAGTTAAAAATTTAATTGAAGGCTCCTAGTATATTGTTTCAAAGGCAGATGAAAAATATTAAAAATTCTTAGTCACAGTTTTTTTTTACAAGCATTTAAAGTTCAAAAATTGACAAGATATGGAAAAATCACGAAAATTAGAAAATTATTTTGAGTTAAGAATTCGTAAAAATTTTTCTGTTTGAATCTAAGGTTTTAAAATGTAATACAAGATTCCTTATAAGATTATTTACCTTTATCAAAAAAAAAAAATGTCTATAAGAAAGTCAAATTAAATTTTTATGAGTGGTTGAAATTCAAATTTTTACAACATTGGATATTCACTCGATTTCTCATGTAGCGATTTCCTTATTTTGTTGCAATTCAAAAACGAATAACTGTAGATACATGAAACTTCAGTACTTCACTGAATGTTTATATTAGCATTTCCTATACAGTGTATAGTATACACCATACAATTTTGAAAATATTTTGACGCTTATTGAGCTGTTTACGGATATTTACAGTTTTCAATTTTTTTAGTTTTTTTTTCTATAAAATAAATATCAATAAAGATTTATTTGTTTGCCAAAAGTGTAAAAATATAATACAAAGCTCCTGATATATTGTTACAATATCAGATGAAAAATATTAAAAATACATAGGCACAATTATTTTTTATAAGCATTAAAGATTGAATTTTGACAAAATTTATCAAATTTAAAATGAAATAATCATTTTGTAGTTAAAAATGTATAAAATGTTCAACTTTTATATCTGAGGATTGAAAATTTAAAACAAGATTTCACGTAAGTAGTTAGTTCTGTTACCAAATATCTAAAAAATACAGAATAACAGTTTATTTGTATAGACATTTTAAGTTCAAATTTGGACGAAATTACATAAAAAAAACCAAGAATAACTTTTTTAGTTTTTTGTTGTGATTGTATAATATCATTCGTAGGTACTTGAAACTTCTAAGGTACACTATTATATATCTGTGATAGTATCAGGGTTTGTTGTTGATATATAACGCGTTACAAGTACCTAATGGATATTGTGATATGATTAATTTGGAATTTATTATAAGTCAATTTTTTTTAATACCATAGATATAAGTAATTAATATGTCTTATACTTAGACTGACATACCGTCTCCGCTCATAATCGTTTTTTTTATACAATGATATTATATCATTGAATTCAAATTTAATACCATCCATTATACAGTGACCCACTTATAACCTACTGTACAGCAGAGCACCTTTTTTTATATTGTTTTTAAAAACATTATTTTCCTATTGTTTCCATATAACGTTTTTGATAATATTATTTTTTTTTTTTTTATATTATATTCTTATAACTTATAACTTTTGACTTTTAAGTTATAATAGTAACGCGCAATAAAGAAATACACTTTAAAGTCTAAAATTAAAATTAATTATTCTTAATGTTTAAATTTTAAATCAAAATTATCATTTATATAAAAATTATAAAATTCAAAATTTCTGATTTTAAATTAAAATGTTTTTAAATGTTAAAAGTGCATTGGTAAAGATTAAAAAGTAAAGACTTAAGTGAATTTATTTTCAAAATGTTTTTTTTTCGTGGTAAAATAATTTAATAATGTATGATATTATAATTTATTTTCGTTATCGTTTTTGATTTTGTTATTACATTTTTTTCGGTTTTTTGGGATTTTTTTGTTATCGTTTTTAATTTTTTTTTCGTTTTTTGTTTTTTTCCTTTTAATAACTTTTGTAAAAACGTTTTCCATCGCTGCCTCTAACTGCATCATGCCGTTTTGATGATTATTTGCATGCACATAATAGATGCCCATAATAAAAAAATATAACTCACTCATGTGACGTTGCAGGATGGGCTTTCGGACATTAATAATATGTGTACTTACTACTTATACCTATAACCTATGTAAGACGATTACGCCTAATGAAATTACATTTTATTACCGACAGTATCAGCCGTATTAAAGCTCGTCGGATAGTTGCAAAATATATGGAAACCTAAGTATACTTACAATATTGTCTTATTTCAGACGAATTTAGCTCGAGTTGCCCAATAAGGTCAACTCATGTATCTAAGCATTAAGCGCATATTAAAACGTATTATAATATATTGCTATTTTATGTATTCCTACCTATAACTTTGAACCTATTAAAATTTTTTTGAACATATATCCACAACTCTTTTACCTATGTGCAACGTTATTTCACAGATGTTTGCTTTATAAAATAGCACAATCATATTATATTAATTTTACCAAGGTGCCTACCTTTGTCGAATTTTTACTCGGAGGAATTTTGTGAAAATTAATAATAATAACTATTTATTATACGAGTATAAACATATTACAAAGCTAAACAGCACTATGACGTATTTATAATTATTTTGATTTTAGAACATCACTAGAATACATTATATTGTTATATTGTATTGTGTATGACAATACCACAATATATAAACAACAACGGATAGGAACGTTAAAGTAGTATATTATTATGTAATATATAATATATAAACAGTGTTTCACCAAGCAAACTCACCCCCAAAATATTAAACTTTAATACGAACACAATTTCATTGAATTTTTTTTCGTTTTGTGATTTACGGATTTTTTAAATACTTGAGTGCCATATTTTCAAATATTTAGATTTTTTACATCGTATTTTGAAGAGTGGCGGTTCAAACTTTCTTTCTCTCTTCAAATGTGAACTAACCTTTTTACTGTAAGCCAATGAGTAGTTGATGCTTTTGAAAATGTCGATGTATCTACATTATTAAAATATACATACTAAGAATAATAGTCCTTAAAAATTAAACCCTATATATCTATTTCAATCTAAAACGATGAAATACTAACACTTCAATATAGTTGAACAAACATTGATAAGTATACAATATTATTAACGATATTGAACAACCTCAGACGTCGGACATAATACGGATATTATGTTTGGCGACTGGTGTTGATCATTAGTGTATCGATTGGTACGCTTCGGTGAAAACCATTGTTGTGTTATTTATTTAAAGATTTAGATAGACAGTGAACGATTGCATTAAAAAAAAAACCCAACACAGCTTGTGGTGCACCAGAAAAAAAAACTGTAAAGATTTTGTTAAAATTACATAAAAACGAGCAAACCCAGTAAACGCAATAGTAACTGTTTTTTTTTTTTCTGTTTTCCCAATGCATTTTTTACACTACCAAGCTACTACTAAGCAATTCAAAAAGCGCTCGTTCTAAAATACTGTCTGTGGATTCAATCGATTGAATAGGCTTTTAGTGTTTTACTGCCATAAAGAACGTGTTCGTAGAAGGAAACTCCTTATAACTTAATAATAACATAATTGTAAAGCCAATAGATACTTCCCTTATTGACAGAATCTAAAACAGTTACGACTTTCGACTTACGATATATCCACGCAATAATGTTGTATAGGTACCTATAATAGGCTTTAACACCACATTATTTTTATAGTTAGGTCTCTGCAAGTTTACTTTGATGTGACTATGTCAGAAAGTTTTGTCATGATGAATTAATATCATACATTATACAGAGTGATTTTTTCGTGAAGTTGTATACTTAAAATTGACAAATATTAAAAATCTTATTTTTGAAATTTTTAAACACTTGAAAATTTTTTTTCGTATGCTTAAGATTTTTTGTACCACTTAAGGATGATCCTGCAATGATATAAATTTCTGCTTTTTAAAATAGGAACTTTTTCAATATTTATAATTCAGCAGATTATTTATTATAATTTTAATGTAGGTAGGACCTACCTAGTTAAATTAAAATTAAAACTAGTAGTTTTTGAGTTATATAACTTTGTGTGCCTACCAACTACTAAGGATAATATTATGTCTATTCAGTGGCGTATCTAGGATTATGAAATGGAGATGGGGTTTAACTGTAATTTAAACCAATTTTTTTACAGTTTTGGTAAATAAATAATACATTTATTAGGGTGAAGAATATTAAGGGGGGATTAGGAATTACTATTGATCTATCAATATAAATAATTTGAAAGTATATCAAAGTATAATAAGTACTACATCTAATATTACATAATTTATATATAGCTTATATTTTTGTAAGACCATTAACGATTATTATTCTTAGCATAAACATTTTAATAACTTAGAAATTACTCATTAGATTTAGATGCATCATAATTTCTAAGAAAATCCTCCACTAAATAATTGGCTGTAAAGAAGGTAGTTTCCATTTGAAAAAAAAAGTTAGTAAGTAAGCTCCATATGTATAATACAAAAAATATCAGCAATTTTAAAATATGGTTTTTATAGGTATGCATATAAAATTCTAAAAATCAGAATTCGAACAGAATATGTACCTCCTATTAATGGGAAAAATGGGAGTGAGCCTACTTAAAAAAATCATCCTATATATGTACATTTATTTAAAGCAGCGATAAGCCGTTAATATTATAATACAGTGAGACCCCTCCAAACTACACCTACAAATAGCGGACAACATTTTAGTGCCCGAGAATGTCCGGTATTTAGAGGTTTCACTGTATACTTGACTAATATACTGCTATGAAGGTAGTAGTACGTAATATCATTGATTTTAGAATATATTCTGAAACCAATGGTAATATTGATGAAAATACATCTTGGTAATACGTAATTCAAACGGTGTCAAATTGAAAACTTTAACCATATTATAACCACCGCCGTTTTGTAAAAATAATATGTTATTTACGTTGTGTGGGTGAGTGCGTGCTCCCAACTAGCTGTACACACACGTTTCAGTGTTTTATTTAACACAAACGATCATTATTTTATCCGTGGTTTTTTCATGCACCTATGTAGGTATATATTATAAATTAAGTTTTTTAACGCACGTATGTATAGGTGCAATATATGTCAGCGATAGCTACCTGTATACCGGCGTTCAAACAGAAAAAAAACTTCCGGCCATCCAAGGTCTTTGTAACAGTAATTAAACCGACCTCACTTAAATACATTTAAAGCGTGATGATGCGTGCTCGTGACTGACAGATATTAGTAAACGTAATTAGTAATACATAATGCTTTTACATTTTAGTATTGTATTATAAGGTGTGTAATCGCCAATCATGATCATGAATCGTTGAGTCCAAGTTTCTGTTACAAATTTATTACAAATATTTCGATCGTAATTAAAAATGTTGAGTTTATATTTAAAAAAAATGCGTGTTCTTAAATATTATATTTATTTCTTATCCGAGTTAGGGTCGGCATTATACTATTAGTTAATTATAAAAAGTAGTGGACAGTAATTTTCACAAACATTTTAGAATGTTGCTTTGGAAAAAAAAAATGTTAGTGAAAAAGGAAAACGTTTACATTTTACATGTAGATATTAAATATTTTTAAATTTAAACAGTGCTGTCGGCTAAAAACAACTGCACATGGAGTTACACAAATAAAAACTGTAATGCAAAATCATACATTATCGGCGAAGACCGTATCATTGTGTTTTTACGAACGACTAATAATCAAACAAATCGTGAAGCAGAAAGTATTCAACTAATTAATTAATAGAAAAAAGTGAATGAAGCCTTGAAAAGGAAAACTGATGTCGTGGAATCTTAATTTTTGGAATAGATGAGAAAAATACTTCGAATATGGGTGGTGAAGGATGTAAATATTTTGAATACGATAACAGGTAGAGAAATGATCGCATATTATGTAAATATATAAGTATTAGGTACTGTAAGACAGTTTATAACACAAATTCCCTCAACGGATCAACATAATGTAGTAAAAAGATCAATATTTAAAAACTACCAGCCAATGACCTCAGATGGTGGAGCCTTTTTAACTTGATAAAAAAATTTAATCAGTAAATAAATAAGTACCTATATCTTAAGTTAAACACAAAATAAATACTGTTTCTGTGTGTTTACAGTTCCAAGACAACAACCTAATGATAATTTTTTGCACATGTCATTGTAATATTCATCAATACAAAACTATTATTATGAAATAAATGTTAATATAAAATAGCAATCGTTTTATTAGGTAAATGTAAATAAAAAGCAAACAATATTAATATATTATTACCTATAAATTATGAATTATTCCATTTGAAAATGTTATTTTGTGTATATTATAGGTAATAAATTGAATAATGTTTACATTAAAATTGTCTAGTACCCACGGTCCACAAATAATATTATTCAATTCTAACAAAATAACTAAAATTGTTATTCTTTGTTTAAATATTATCTAATTTCGTCCAAATTTGAACTTCCGAATATCTAATTAACCAAAAACTGTGTTTTTATATAATATTTTTAGATTTCTTGGATACATTATGAACTACTTATGAGAAACCTTGTTATAATATCTAATCTTAAGGTATAAAAATTGAACGTTTTATAATTTTTTAATTAGGTACCTATAAAATGAATATTGCTAATATTTGTGATTTTGATGAATTTTGTCATCAAAGTTATATCAATATTTTGCAACTTATTTGCAACTTTAGGTAACCAGTATATAAAAATTTGCTACCTTATATTATTTTTGCCTTAATCCCTAAACAAAAATTAGTTTTCATCTCTACTACATTGTCGGATCAACCTCGAATTGTTTTTCATATTTTAGCCACTAATTTACAAATTTAGGCAACCTTAATAAAAAAAAGTAACTTTGTCATTACGCATCGTGCCTTAAGGTGGAGCGAGGGCCTGGGGACAATTTCTGAGAATACAATTGTTATAATGATCTACATGTACCATATTTTTAGATAAATGGTTGGAGGAAGATACTTGTAGTGATCTTGTTAGTATTTTTCTTTTCGTTTCCGGTGCTGTAACATTGTATTATTTTATGTATAACTTATACATATCTACCAGTTAATGTACCACATAAAATATAAATATCAATGTCAATAAATTGATACATTTAAATAAATACCTACCTATCACCTATTATGTAACGAATATTAATAAGTACCTAAAGTAATAATTAAATACCCCTATGTAGGTATATATTTGTGTAATGGTCAATAAATCTTTTGTGTGAGTCAATGGTTATTACATAAATCATAAATCTGCAATTGTTCATTAGATATCACAATGTCGTTCTTTGTGCATCGTAATGGAACTAGTCCGCACCGTAATAGTCGGTCGTCTGTTTGACTCTCTATAAGTCTCTGGCCTCTTCCCCATTTAACCATGTTATGCTTTGTTTTGGCCACCCCAACTCTTAATCTGTTTAATGTTTTTCGAAGGGTCCATGGTAGGTTTCTACCAGATGATGAATGTTCAATTGGGGATACAGGCGTCTATGCTTGAAATAATTCTCCTCTCCAGCCTTGTATTTGGAAGTGCTCCTGGGGTATCATTATATGCGTCTGTTTGGGTACTTTCATAAAGCTTCTCCATGATTTGGGTTCCTATACATAGGGTCATTATTAGTTGCTTGTTTTTTTCTTTCCAAACACATTGTTGTATAATATCTTCTTATATTTGGTGTTGCCATCCCCACTAATGTCATTAGCCTAATGGGTAGATTTTTTTTCCAGGCGCTGTTTCAAGACCATTAATATTCTGCATGTTCCGTTGAGTGCACTGACATCGTGCTTAGTACGTCTTGACTCGTTTCATATTGGACAGCCATACTCTTCAGCAGATAAACAAAGACACTAAGACACATAGTGCTACTGTTACTCGTACTGTATTCGGTTTGCTCCCGATTCGCTACCTGCTCATCTTAAGAAAATGTCATGTTTGTTTCATTATCATCATTTTCATTACTTTGTTCTTAAAATGCTAGAGTCCTACCTACTGTGACCCCGGGGTATACCAGGTAATTAGTATTATTTAATAATTATTCTCCAAGCCAATACGGGTTTTTATTTTTTTCAGATTTCAATTGATTTTGATTTTGTTTTCTGTGTCAATATCAATTTCGGTTTTTAATGGTTTTAACCGGTATTCAAAATCAGTTTCCAATATCGGTTTCAAGCCCTGTTAAAAATTATCTATTTAAAAATTTTGTTTTTTACGTACCTACTTTCAATAATGTAAAAAATATTGTCATAAACGTTATTTATTTCTTAAAATAATAATTGTATTTCGTTAAATAGATCAACCAGTATACCATGATTAATAAATTTATATTGTTTAAGTTTAATCATTTTTTTTTTTTTTTAAATGTTATATAGATATAAATAATATAATAATAATAAGGAAGAAGGCTTATATACGCAGTATAGTAAAGTTATCCGGGTACACACATTTTGTACACACACAATTGTTAGCATATAAAAGAGACACCCAATGTTAATTTCGTTAGTTCCGGGACAAGTACAGCCGTCCGCCACTACGGAACTCCGAATGACCATACTATTAGTAAGGCTTTCGATATTTTGTATTTAATAAATATTGTGTATTTAATGAGTGTTGCGTTATAATAAAAACATATCAACTAGAACTTAATATTTGATCCTTCCTGAAGCTCCTAAGTTAAGGTTAAAATATAATTCATATGGCTCTGAAACCCCTTACTGAATTCCCCGACCCGTTACAATTGTATATCAAGAAAAAAAATATGATATACATTTTTAAAGTTCTGAATTTAATATATTGTAAAATATGGAAATTATTAACCTACCTAACCTGCTAACATTACAGAACAATATATTTTATAACACTACAGCTGATATACCTATTAGATATTATATACATATTATTATTTATATTATATTTAAATTAATTTAGGTTAATTTAAATTTTATATGTGGAGCATTTTAACAATTTTACCAGCATTTTAAGCTTTATAACATCATAGATTATAATATTGATAACACAGCAAATAGATAATTAGATTGTATATTATAATGGTAGCATATTATTCTGTATCCATTGATTATACAAAATTGTATAATATGTATCTTATATTTTACTATTTATGCCAATACTTAGTACATGCTTGATATTGTTTTTGTATAGAAAGTCGTCCAGCAACTTTATCTTTAATGTTAAGCAATTATTCATTGAGTTATGGTATAACATGCCACATGGTCTCACATCAAAAATACCGTCTCAATTTTGCACGATATCATATGTAACATATTATATATTTTGTATCAATATTTAGAGTGTTCAAGAAGTAGTAAGGGCAAGCTGTACATAATTATATGCGTCATATATATAATATATGGTAGGTACTAGCGGTATAGGTAACCTAAACGAAAGTAATAAACAAACAATTTATATTTTGGACATTTGGAAATGTCAAGGTCATAAAAATATATGAGAGTTGTGATGAGATAAAGTGCATTCACAATCTCTATTAAAATAGATACAAGTATAGTGTATATAAACCTATAATAGGATAGTTGATGGTCAATCAAAAATAATCGACCATTATCGGAAAGCAATGCTTATCGTAAGTTATAAGCTAAAATAGAAAATTTTAAACACGAATTTTAGTATTAACAGTTTTTACATTTTCGCACAATACATCATTATCGTATCCCCATAATATATTAATGTTTTTTATAAGTTCACGTTGCCCGTGATCAATTTGTCATTCTAAAATTGGCCAGGGCAACATATCAAGACGTGTTTAAATAATTATTAATGTTGCTCAATATATATTGTAATATTGTATATAGAATTCCAGGATATTCTATATTGCCCGTAATAACATGACTATTTGTACAAACTTTAGTTTATTCAAAACCATATCGATAATTGTATGAAAATCAATTTATTATCAAAGTGCAGGTGTAACTGTTTAAGTAAAAAGTGATAAAAAAAAATATTTTATGATATATTTACATATTATTACTATTACAGTAATTTAATTTACTCTAAGTTAGACACTATACTGTAAAAAGGGCTTAAAATTAATATAAATATTTTGAAAATATCATTGCATATAGTGAAATATAAAAATATATCTATGTAAAAGTTTCAAGTACCCATAAATAATATTTTTTAATTACAAAAAACTAGAACTTCAAAAGTATGTGAAATTATACTTGTATATTTTTCAATATCAGTATGAACATGTACGAGGAACCTCGTATTCAATTTTCAATCTTATTGAACAAGATAAATACATTTCATCGACATTTAGGTTAGAAATAAACTAAAGAAAATACAAATTTCAAATGTCTATAAATAGCTCAAAAATTGTTTTTAATATTATGAAAATAATACCATGTTCTATAGAATATGTTATAGTTTAACTATTTGGTGAACATTTCAAGTATTTACAAAACTGAAAACAAGATAAGAAAATTGATTTTATCAAAAACTACCGGATTACCCTAAATTTTTTTCGATTTTTCCCAATTATTTGAAAAGTACTAGGAATTTCCCCAAAACTCCCTAAAATTATTAACTAGATTCAATTTTCTATCAGAAACCACCCTCAAATTCCAAGATAAAACCATTTTTTCCACAAGCAATGCACTATAGGTACCAGCTAATAGCTATTATATATTATTTAAATGGAAAATCAGTCCGAAAATCTGTCCCAGCAGGCAGCAAGAATATGTAATTACTATTAAGAGGTTAAAATGCATAATATTTATCAACTGTATATAATATATACGACGTATGTCCAATAGTCGCTAATTATATTGCATATTTAATATTATTGTAAAACTTGTTCGGTGCAAAAACTGCAAAAAATGCAAATACTATGAATTTTAACGCTATTTAGATAACAGCTATTAATTATTATACATTGATACGGTATGACTTTTCAATTAAGCCACATACCACTGCAGAATATAATAATATATGCACGTGAATACTTATACTTTACGTTCTTTATTGCCACTGCAACAGACGGTGTCGCGTGCGTCGTCACAATAACCTGTCTACTAGAATGTAGAACACTTTAATAATTGTGCCCATCATATAAATTTAATAATAAAATATACGATGTTTGCTGATATTAATATTATAATGTGAATTGGTATAGTATGCACGTGCACGCGTGGAAACAAATGTCGAGACGATAAATAGGTACGCACGCTCATCGAAGCATCACATCAATAAAAATATGTATTAGTATTAAGTAGTGTTATGTATATTTATAATATAGGTACAGTCGAGTCTCGATAACTCAAATTTGTTTTAGTCCCTTTAAGTGTTTTATGTTGTGTTTGACGTATATAACTAGAAAAATACATAAGTGAAATTTATTTTTATTCCAGTTGAAATTCGAGATATTGAAACGCCACAGTAATATTATTATTTCACTTATTCGTTACTTTAATAGTAGCATTTCATCTAAATACCTACCTATAATATGATTTGTGCGTTTGTATCGGATCGATGACCCTAAAGTCCATAAATAGAGCGAGCGAAGGTGGGCATAAGTATTAACTGGTCAAAAGTTAAAAAGTCACTTTTAAAATTATCATTAACTAATTAGGTAGTTAATCGTTAAATAAAATTAACAACTTGACTATATAGCCATATAGGTAGGTAGTTAAAGTATCCATTGCATCTAATAAGCAATAACTTGGCATTTTTCCATTTGATTGAAAAATAATACTTCATGTTTAGATCATATTTATAAGCGTATTTACAAGTGTGAGCTAAGTAATTAATTTTTGTTTAGTTACCCTGTAAACAATGATTTTAAATAATATCAAACAAATGAAATATTTAATATTCCTTGGTTCAATACCAATTTAATTGACATTAACTTGTGAAAAACCATATTAATTATACAGGTAAAATTATAGTGTGGACTGTGCAATATAGCATCTATAACAGTGGTAGATCCAGTGTTTAATTGGGGGGGAGGGAAGTACAATACAATTTAAATCATCAATGCTTGATACATCAGCTAGAGTGGAAAACACAGGCTAAAACATAAGGAAACTACTGTGCTTAGGGGGGGGGGGAATGCCCGCTGCCCCTGGATTCACCTCTGATCTATAAGAAGTATTTTTAACAAAATATTTAGTTTTAATTTAAAAATGTTGACGGTTTCCCAACAATCCCAACGATATATACCTGTAGTTCAGGCTGTAATTAATATAAATGAACTTCTTTTTAGCAGAGAAAGATGAGGTATATTTTTCTCCATACCAACTTTGGACTTTATCGGTAAAACGGATTGTTTGTTAACTTCTAACGTCCTTATCTTTGACTTTACGTAATTCGAGTAAGTTGTTTTCACTATAACTTTACCCACCTTTGGGTAACCGACAACCGCGCCTACGCTTCTTCCGGATGGAAACTTGCCGAACAACAGGTAGTAGGCGTATATAATATCTAACCTACGTATACAATAATATTATGTCGTATAATGTATTTAATGTTTTCTGCGACTGCTATACGAGAGGGAAAACGCGCTGCAAAAACGACGGACGGCAATAACAATATTATTATAATAATAACATCGTTTTCGTCTTGGAACTCAAAAAACCGTGTGCACATATTAGGACGTATAGTGGTACTTATTATAATACAATATAATATAGACGGTGACGAGAGGACATCGCAGGTTCTATGACGTCTATCGGCGGTCTATACATATATATCGTACTCATACATTTACGTCCGTTATGTGTATTATATATGTATTTCGTATAAACCTGTGCGGCGTGGTGCGTGCGTGTGTGCGTGACGTACTTTGGAAATCGTTATCGTCGTAACAAGGCGACACCTGTGTGCACCCGCGTAGGTTAGGTAGGTGTACGTACGATAATTCATGCCCGTGTACAGGTAAATATCGAAACGCACGTCTACTTCAATGTGTATAATATAATATATATATATATATACCTATCAATATTGTTGTACGACTGTCGTCGCCGTCGCGGTCACCGGCGCCGCCGCAGCCCGCAATACAGTCTTCGCACGACGCGCGTTTCGTCTCTGCGTGCTCGTGTCCGGCTGCACACGGTTTATTATGATATAGTGTAGACACCGGAAAAATCGATAAAATAAAAAAATATCATCGCGCGATAATGTGCTCTCGCGGGACTATTACATTTCACTATATAGTCGTACTTCTAGTTCTGTAAAAACAGTTTGATTTTTGTTTAAACTCACCGCCGCGGTGCTTTCTAATATTTATTTCTAATATTACGTTTTCACCTATACCCCACCACCAAGTGTGTCCGTTTATGTCACTGTGTGTGTGTGCGTGCGTGTGATCATGGATAGCTGCTCTTCTCGCTTCGTTGGTGAGTAAACTTTATATTATGTGATTTAATTTATTGTGAATTATGCGAATATTATTTTGGCTGGTCGTCGAAAAATATTATAGGTGCCTACCTATGTTCTTTCGTTCGCGTGACTCTATTTCTCTTCAAACACCCGTCATCAAAAAACCATAGTGACGTACGTCCTTTCCACGGTGAATATTTTATTAGTATCTGGATAATATATCATCGTTTTGAATCGTTTGAAATACCTTCTCATTCTTTATTGTGTTATATGTATACGACACGCGTGTCGTGTTTTTGTGATTTTGTGATTCGATTTCATTGTACTATTTGTGTGTGTGTGTGTGTGTGTGTCAGTGTTTGTGTTACCGTAAACTCATTAAAAATACGATTATTATAAAATGTATAAAGGGTAAAATGCTGAATACCGTGTGAAAGTTATATCGACAGAACTTGTCCGTGTACAATTTAAACATTAAAGCGACACGCGCTTTCAATGGAAACTTTTCATATTTGCACGTCAGATATTGACGGAGTAGATATATAGAAGTATTTTTTGAAGTTAAAAAAAGATCGTATCGTCAAAATGAAGACTGGCGTGATATTATCTTAAGTTAAAAGTCCAAACCATAGTTGTAATAAAGATAACAAGCCCACAAAATATAAAATTAAAACGTGTTTTGAAAAATAAAAATGTCTGCACAGTTAAAACATAAATAATTATAAGTAGGTAAATTTAATACGTTTAGACCATCAAAATATATTTCGCATTTATGTTAGAATAACCACGGGGCTCTCCCGGATAGGGGTAGGTATGTTTCGGTGATGTGTTACTGTAGTGAGATGATGGGGGTTGCTCTATAGTCCCTGGGAATGTATATTAATATGAATTCTACTCAAAACCAATACCTACGGGTATTTTTCACAGTGGACAGTTAAATTATTGCTCCCCTAAAGAGTATAGACGGACGAAAAATAATATATTATAATTATTATTACGGATGTGAATAATATATAAATATACTACACAAAGCCTCATTACCACGTGTGCGTATTTATTAACATTGTAGCCAGCAGATAACGGTATTAGCTCCATACATTAAATGGGTATACTCCGACCGGAATTTAAACCGTCAACAACTCTCCTCATTCAGAACAAAATATAATTATAAATTATAATAATATTAATGTAATGTGTTCTGCATTCAACACGTCTGGTCGAAACCACTACGGTTTTAACCCCACCACGGTCGTCCCCATAGACCTGACGGAAAATAATATATAGGCATATAATATTCGAGCTCGCGAAATTCGTATTATTATATACCCACTCCATGTTGTATCTCGTTATCCCCCTGCAGTGCCGTTCGATTTTTCATTTTTATCTCATTTGTGCCGATTTCTCGATGACACCGGTGACTTATCGGCCATCGGAAATTTATTAACCGATTTACCGACGAGTTTTCCCCAAAATCTGATAAAAACAAATTAGATTTTCGCCCAAATGAGATATTTGGAAATGTCCTTTCCGTTTTCACCCTGCAGGCCAAACGTAACGATTTTTATATCCTTACAAATTCTACAAACACTTGAAAAAAATATTTACTTAAATGCTATCAATGTATTGTAGGTATTATCTATAGATACCCACAATTAATTTTTGAACAAGTGAATTATGTTAATTATTAATTATTAATACTTTTTTCCAATTTATCAAATACCTATATGCCAACTTCGCAATATGTTGTGCACTCGTCACGCTCTTTGCGGTCGCCTAGACACAGAGTAGTGGTGAATTGTGATAATATATTTAATAACATTTTAAAATTATTGCATTTGAAAAACTTGTTTCAGAACATTTTGACCGAATAGTTTGTCCTCAGTGCGTTTAGTGAAACTTTCGATAACATCTAAAAACGATCAGAGTAGGTACCGACGATATATTTGGATTGTCAATCATCGATAGACAGACGAATGACGATAAGGTCATGGCCTTTTTCAACTTATTAAACATGTTTAATGCATTAATGTAATGTAATACCTACATTTTTATAATTCAATATTTTTTTCTATTAAACTCTACAGTCTACAATATATATAAGTACATATTATATTATTATTATTATTATTATTATGTATGTATACATTTATTCTCTGCAGGATTATTCATCAACCACGATCGTCCTCATTTTATCCTTGAATAAAGTATTAATTCAAATTGTGATTTTTGAAATTACTCATTTGAACTTTGATTTAAAAACATTATTCTTTTGTTTTAAATCATCTGCTTTACAAATATATGTAAAAACAAACCCTTTTGAAAATAGTGTAGTAATATAATATTCATAATTAAAGGAAAAATTTAGGTGAGCGGTGACTATAGTCTATAGATAATCATGCATGGTAAATCACCCTAGTTATAATTTCATCTTCTATTATAAACGGGTACAAATAATATTGTTAGCGAATAAATTGACACAGGTAAATGTCGATATCATGTTAAATTCTAAAAATAAAAATGCATAATATGTGGTAGGTAGTTCCAGTAGCTGCTATAAAAAAAAGTCGCTTTAATAATAATAGTCAGTAACAGTAACAGCAATTAAAATTATTCACCCCTGTCCTTGGGGCTGAGAGGTGAATCCCCCAGGCCCCAATACATACGGTTAGTATTTGTACCGTAACAGGCAATGAGGCAACAATGCATTATATTGTGCAGAACAATAATACATGAGTAGTTTAAAAAATTATACCGAGCAGATGTGTTTCGAGGGGTATCAGTGGGTAGATATTCTCAAACGATTTTAAAAAAAAAATTATCAAAAAAAGTAAGGACATCACAATATAAATCGTATCTATATGGAAACCGAAAATATTGCTCAGTACGCCATGATAATCGTATTATGTAAATATAATATTATTTAGGTACCTACCCATACTACTTACCTACTTATCAATTTATTTCCAAATGTCTTTTAACACTGCTCATAAGAAATAACTTTGCATAGTTATTTTTCTAGGATCTCACCACGATTCCCTCAAACATTTTTTTAACGACGTGTTTGGAATATACCTAAGGAAGTTAGATCAGTTCTGCAAGCGGGACTTACTGCAGGACAGTGCAACATTTAACCAAAATCATGGCTCATGGTATTTCAGAGTAGACGTTCATCGTCAAATTCGTTTCTCTATTTCAATTAGGAACTAAATGGAATATACATAAATATAAAATTTATTTATTAATAATTACTAGGTTCAGGATTTTTATGTAAATACATAGTTGTATTCAATTTAAATTTCTTAACTATGATTAAAAATGAATACCATAAAAAAATAAAAGGTACTGTTGTTCATTATTATTGTCCCATATTTTGGAGTAAATAATATATTTCCTTAAATATTTCGTATTTTTATATTTACTTATTCACAGACATATTGTTAATAATCAATATTCTGTGGGAAATATGTTCAAACGGTCGTAAATCATAACAGAGAATGGTGTAGGTGATAAATAAGATAAAATAGATAAACGATTTTTAATATTGCAATATATCTGTTTAATTCTGTTATATAATCTACTTAGGTACTACTCTGTAACTAGTTCGTTAATTTATTTTTATTCAGTACTATTCTTTTTAATATGATTAAAATTTAAAAAAAAAAGTTTGGCAAGTGGTGTCACTCTGCTGTACAGTAGGTTACTAGTGGGTCATTGTAATGACTAATGAATAGTGTTAAATTTGAAGTCAATGATATAATAATAATATCATTGTATAAGAAAAACGATTCTGAGCGAAGACGGTCAGTCAGTCTATGATATTACTAGGAATTGATAAAATAAACATATTATGTAAATCTCAAGTGTCTACGGTGATTGGTTTTTGAATTACAACAAAACAAAAAAATCGCTACATGATAAATCCAGTGAATATAAAACGTTGTCAAAATTTGAACTTCAAAATCTTATAAAAATTTAATTTGACTTTCTTATAGATATTTTTTTTTTTTATAGAGGTAGATAACTGTATAATGAACCTTTTATTACATTTTAAAATCTTAGATTTAAGAATAAAAATATTTATGAATTCTTAACTCAAAATACTTTTTGGTATATCGTGATGTTTCCGTATTTTTTCAAGATTTCAACTTTAAATGCTTATAAAAAAAAAACTTTGACTATGGATTGTTAATATTTTTCAAATGTCATTGTAAGTTGTAACAATATATTAAGAGCCTTGTATTAAATCGTCATGCTTTTATACCCCACAAATAAGATTTTATTGACATTCATAGAATAAAAAACTAAAAAAATTGGAAACTTAAAATGTCAGTAAACAGTTCAAAACCAATAAAATATTTTGAAAATGTCATGGTGTATAAAAAATTCTAATATAAACATTCAGTCAAAATTTAATTTGTTATAGAGTTACACAAAAAACCAAAATCTTTTTATCAAAAATCAATTTTGCGTACAAATTCCCGTTTTTCCTTAATTTTCCTTTTGTTTCCGGCGAGGCGCTTTTGAAAACTACTGGGAAATTTTGAACACTTAAAGTACCAACTAGATTCACTTTCCTATCAGAAAAGGTACTTTTGAAAAAAATCTAAGCACTTTTACTGTTCTAAAAGGTGATGACAGACACAAAAAAAATAAAAATAAAAATAAAAAACACACATCATTGTAAAATCAATACATTCGAATCTAAAATGTATGTTAAACAACAACTTTACATTTTATGTTTTTTAATGATGGCTAAAATAATTAATAATCACATAAATATTTACACATTTTGACTTTTTATTACATAAAAATGCACTACCTACTAATTACTCTTGACAGACAAATTGAGGTTACGCCAGGTTCGTTTAATGTCTTATATCGGTGTGAATGCATTGAGCGTTAGCAAAATCAACCATTCACTATAATTTTATTATAATGCATAATATGCTTACTTTCTTGAACTCGACTATTGAATATGTTCATTGAATATGTATCCTCAAATTAAAACATCAAATTGATGAAAAATAAAAACCATTATTTATTTGAACATATATAATAATAGTATATATACCTACTACCTACAATATGCAATAATATAACAAGTGAAGATATTTTAAATAAGTTTTCCAACATTGGAAGAGCCAGCTGCTTTCAACTAGGTATAGGTAGTTCAACATATTGTTTTGTATTTGTTTTGTAATATGTATTATTATTTTATGTAGCCCAGTGTTGTAGATGGAAGATATCATATGAGGAAACATTTTTCTGATATTTGATGCTTTAGGGTAGGTATTTAGTTTTATACTTGTATTTTTTCATCAGACTTTCCAGAAATAAAACTCAGGATACGTGCCTGATGGGCTGGAAGTTCACGTTGGAATACAATAATGTGTATATTACCAAATATGTATACCTATACTAATGGTTTATCACTGCTTAACACAGTTATTTTTGTTGATTTATATTTTTATTCGTTATTTTTACTCTACAACAGTCATACACCTAAGATTAGCATTTCCAATACACTTTTATACACGAAAATGACATGAGTCATGAGCTCTGTATACGTCGCAGTAGAATTATCTTTAAAGATAAGTATTTATTTGTAGGAAAATATTTTTTTGTCTCATTAACTTTTTCAATTAGACATTAAAGATTTTTGAAATATAATAGTATGAATTAACGATTAGTGCGTGTATAAAATAATTTAAATTAGTTGTATAATAAGCTATATTATTACGTGTGATGTGTGAATGTTATGTGTAATATTGTGTTACCCAATCCGAAAACGTTGCATAGGAAATGCACATGAAATATAATATTATACTTAGGACGACCTTCTATCAATATCGCAAAACCCGGTTACCAAAATTATATGCATTTATTTGTAATACAATTACATAATATAGGTATAGTGTTTATAATATTATACTCTTTGGAATAAGAAATTAAAAATGTCTATTGTTTTTCAATAAAGTAAAAACTTGAAATAAAATAACGATAAAAAATATATACTTTTAAATGTTATTTTTTAACGACTAGAAACCATCTTAAAGTTTTTAAAAAACCTGTTTCATTTTTGAAACAATGAGTAGTTTATGATAAATAATCACCTGCCGACTGCCGGTACATAGGTAACCTTTACAATTAGATTTTAAATGATTAAAATTGCTAATTTAACAACTTATCTAGAATCGTGTGATATATTTTCAAGCTTTTTGAACAAACCTAAAATGTTTTATCAACAACTTTAAAAAAAAACACAAACAATTTCTCAAATTACAAATGCCTGTAAATATATTAAAATGAGTAAAAAACTTTTAAAAATGTCATTAAATATAGAAAATAATAATTTAAGAAATAATGGAATATTTCAAATTTCTATGATTAATACTCTAAAATTAAGATTGAAGTATTTTTACTGCTCCAAAAGGGGGAAGAGACATAAAAGGACACATCATTGTAAAATCAAGTCATTCATCACTGCACTCTGAATCTAAAAAGAAAGATTTGTTTACTATCGTCTATTATAAAATATATACGTAGTTGGATTGTTGGTTTCCGTGTTTTCAATTATTTTTGATGTAAGTATTTTTAATTAAAAATAAACTATTTAAATTCATTCTTAAGGACGCATAAATAGAACAGCATTCACAAGGGTATAAATGACTAAAATGTGTATACCTATGTATAACTATGACAACTATGTTGATATTTTTTGGTTATATTATTATGATGGAAAAATTAATATGATATTTTGAAGTAGCTCGACGGTGTGGGGAGGTAAAGACGAGGGTCGTTTTGTCGTGATTTATACGAATATCCCCCCTCCCCCATGAGAAAATCATGTGTACGCCCCTGGGTATACTTGTATATTTTCATCATACACGAGTATGTACTTATATATATATATAATATAATATAATATAGTTCCTATGTGCTCGGACGATACACGATTCCGGTCACCGTCGGTTTTACATCCCGTAATTTCGTGACGTGGAAGTAATTCCGAGATAATGGTCGAAAAGCAATAAAAAAATAATAAAAAGTCCGTGAAAATCTTCTACGTAGAAAATACATCGGTGCGATTCACGAAATCACCAACTAAACCCACTGCAAATGCGGTGAAAACGGTTTCATTTTATTTTTTACTACCCAGGTACCTAAATATATACAACGATATATATATATATATATACAGCACACACACTATACTATATAGGTACGCTTGTCCGTTAGTGGCAGTTTCGAATAAATAAAACAAAACGTTTTTCCTCCGTTTTCATTAAAAACAAATTTAATTCATTCCTACGGTCGAAAAAAAAATGCGATTGTGATGGGTTTTACTTCCCATCAACATATCGATATATTATAATAATATTATTTTATTGCCGAAGTTACAGCTCACCGAATGACTTAAAGTCACGTCCCTAGGGTCTATGATAAAATAATAAGTTATACGATGGAAATTTAATTATGATACGCATACCTACCACTTACCCCAACAGCCATAATTATCCAGTTCACCGATTTTCATTGGTTGTGTCCTGGTAAGTATATATCTACCTATACAAATATATTATTATGAGGTGAGCTGCTAGTTTAAAGATAGGTACAATGATATTTAAAAGATCCAACGATGTTTCAGTTACCTTATTATTTATCATGATTTGGTAGACCATAAATATTTAAATTTTCATCCTATAGAGTAGTCCATGGTTCGACTTTTTGTGGGTCTATCGATTAACTAAATTAATCCAGACAGAATTTTGTAATGATAATGTTATAATATTAATATAATAACGTTATACTAATATTACAATCCTGAATAATATAATTTTAATATTATAATAATATATACATATATACATATATACATATATACATATATTTGGTGTATGAACTGTAACTATTAGAAAATAATGTATTTATTAAGTATCCCAAATAATTCTTAAATTATCAGTCGATCAGACAGTTCCGTGAAGTTGGCCCCACAATGTCAAAATTTTGTCAATAATTTGTAAGTATTTTTAGGCACAATTTGGTAATTTGTAAATTGTAAGTACAGACGTTTTCAATTATCCTCAAATGTTTCAATCAATTCTAACTTCCACGAAACTTAGCCGTTTTGGCATTTCAAAGCTTTTTACTGCTCCAAATCGTCAAGCCCAATTTGTAAGTATTTGTAAGCATGAATTTAGAATTTGTGAGTCATCCCTTCCTTATTTTTTCCTTACATTTTTATAAAAATGCTTAGCCTATCAGGATATTTTTTTAATTTAATAGGTCTTTTCTTATTAATTTTTTGATTTTCATTAAATACTATACATTTTTTATTCAGCTGTTTTTTATCCATTTTAGATTTTTTATCCTATTAAGATACTTTTTAAATTTAACAAGGGTTTTTTTAATTAATTTTCGATTTTTTTACTAAATAAAATTTTTTTAAACAACTGATTTTTTTATCCTTTGTAGGTTTATTAGATTTTATGGAAAATGTATGGAAAACTAATAAAAAAAAACCTAGTTTAATTTAAAAAATTCGCTCTGCTGTACAGTAGGTTACAAGTGGGACGCTGTAATGGATGGTGTTAAATTTGAATTCAATGATATAATATCATTGTATAAAAAAAACGATTATGAGCGGAGACGGTATGTCAGTCTAAGTATAAGACATATTAATTACTTATATCTATGGTATTAAAAAAAATTGACTTATAATAAATTCCAAATTAATCATATCACAATATCCATTAGGTACTTGTAACGCGTTATATATCAACAACAAACCCTGATACTATCACAGATATATAATAGTGTACCTTAGAAGTTTCAAGTACCTACGAATAATATTATACAATCACAACAAAATAACTAAAAAAAGTTATTCTTGGTTTTTTTTATGTAATTTCGTCCAAATTTGAACTTAAAATGTCTATACAAATAAACTGTTATTCTAAAATATATATCTAAATAATATCATTAGAAAAACGATTCTGAGCGAGAATGGTCAGTCAGCTTATGATATTACTAAGTAGGTATATTTGATTATATAATTGTAAATAAAGTAATTTATATATTTACTTATTTATGTGGACCCTTGTTTTAAATTTTCAATTCTTAGCTATGAAAGTTGAACATTTTATAAATTTTTAACTACAAAATAATTATTTAATTTTAAATATGATAAATTTTGTCAAAATTCGAACTTTAGATGCTTATAAAAAAAATGTTGACTATGTATTTTTAATATTTTTCAACTGCTATTGTTACAATATATCAGGAGCCATTTTCAAGATTGTTTACCAAAAAAATAACATTTTATTCATATTTATAGAAAAAAATTGAAAAAAATAGAAAACTGACAATGTCCGTAAAAAAGTCAAAATATTTTCAAATTTATATGGTATATAGAAAATGAAAATATAAACATTCATTAAAATTGTCGTGTACCTACTCAGTTATTCGTTTTTGAATAACAATAAAATAACAAAACAGCTACATGAAAAATTTGATTTGCTTGAAGACATTTTTTTTTTGATAAACGTAGATAAGCTTATGAGCAGTCTTGTTTACATTTTCAAATCTTTGATTTAAAAAGAAAAATTTTTATGAATTCTCGACTCGAAATAATTTGCAAATTTTCGTGATTTTACCGTATTTTGTGAAGATTTGAACTTTAAATGCTTATAAAAAAAATTGTGATTAAGGATTTTTAATATTTTTCAACTGCTATTGTAAAAATATAGTAGGAGCCTTGCATCTTTACAGTAATCAATTTAACTTTGCTCCTTTGATTAATATTTGGTTTTTTATTAAATATACATTTTTTATTCAACTGACTTCTTATACTATTTAGGATTTGTAGATTTTTGTTTTTTTTTCTACTATGGTTTTTTAATTTAAGTAACATTTTTTTATTGGAATTACATTTTATTTGATATCAATTTTTATTAAGCTAATTTTTTTATTCTATTTATATTTTTAATCCTATAAAAATATTTTTTTAATTTAACTAGGCTTTTTTATTAATTTCGATCAAATTCTTTTTGGGAATAAATGAGGGAAGAATGACTTACAAATTTTAAATTAGTGCTTACAAATACTTACAAATTGCCCTTGACGATTTGGTACAGTCAAAGTTCAAAAAGCTCGAGAAGCACGGCCAACTTCCTTTTAGGGATCATTAAGGAAGGGATGACTTACAAATTCTAAATTCTTGCTTACAAATACTTACAAATTGCGCTTGACGATTTGGAGTAGTCAAAAGCTTTGAAATGCCAAACGGCCAAGTTTCGAGGAAGTTAGCAGTGATATAAACTTTTGAGGATAATTGAAAACGCCTATACTTACAAATGACCAAATTGTGTTTGCAAATATTTACAAATTACTTACGAATTGTTGTTAAAATTTGGAGTCAAAATGTTAACATTGTGTGGCCTACTTCACGGACCCCGGTCAGACTGTTCGGATTTCATGATTATTTTATATTTGTATCATTGTTTATACGTTATCAACTCAAATAAATACTGTTGACCACAGTTATAGTCATATTGAACTATGGTGCTAGTTTTCAAAAAACTAAAAACTTCTAAAATATTAATACCTTTTAATAGCTGAAAATTAATTTAAATATTATAAACATTTAATTGTGTACTGAAAATGATAATATTTATGTAACACAGGAATGTTTCAAGATTCATTTTTCTAAAAAAATTTAAGAAAAGTCTTCTATTACATTTTCCACTTTTGAAGCTTTAGGTATTTAAAGCTAAATATGTTCAGAGTTTAAAACTGTTGAGATTTTATAAAAATTTTAACTTAAACGCACAATCAAAAATTTTGATTGCATTTTCCATTTATTATAGTTTTTGTAAAAACAAATTAAAGGATCCTTGTATTATATTTTAACACAATATCAGCATAGCGTTATGATTTTTTTCATACATTTTGGTATACAAATCAAAGTAATAAATCTATTAATTACATTGACCCATTGATCTACACATTAAACACCAAACTTCCACACGGCCTCATCTTAAACTAGAACTGTTTTAATAAAATCAAAACCAAAAAATGTAATTTTAATAACTTAAACCGTCAAACCAGTACTGTCACCTTAAAAACCAAAGAGGTTCCAAGACCTGAGGCTTGTCAGTCGGCACTCGCTAGCCTATACTCTTTTGTTCCAATCAAGTTTAATAAGTAATGTTGTACATTATGAGTGTATGCAGGCCAGTCTTTAGATATTTTTAACCCTAAAGTGATACTGCTGTGATAGGTTATGTGTTTTGCCGCTTCAATTTTTTAAAAAAAATGTAAGCCGCCCTAAAGCAGTGCGCAACTTTTTTCTAGTTTAGCGACGAGCCTTCAGTATGTGACAACATGGACGTACTCATAGTTGGAGGGGATTCATGGGTTTTAATCCCCTCCATTTATTTTGTATGCCGATAGCCCCCCTACATATGTTCCTAGAAATTATCCACTTTAAAATCACCATTTGTTTGTGTTTTTCATCTCCACGTTCGTGTATTCGCCGTTCCCGAGCAATCAAACTTTTTGAGTGGAGCTGCCGGGGACATGCTCAGCATCCCCACTTCAAAACTTATAATTTAGACATAGAAGTGTAGAAATTTAATGATATAATAAAACTGACGTTTTACATATAAATAGTATAATAATGGCTAGTTTATTTCTAAAAAAATCTTAATAAAAATCATGAGGCCCGGCCTTGTCCACCCACTTCCTCTAAAGTTTTCTGTACATCCCATAATAGTACAGTGAATATTGAATAATGACAGATACCTGCACCGATATAAATTAGAATAAACAATAAAATATATTATAATGACACTCGGCGTCTTCAGTACGAGAACATGTAAATTTCATTACACAGACAAAATATGTTTTAAATTATTAAGCATGTTCATATACGATTACATAGCTATATTATACGCATTTGTATTCGAGCATTTTATCCGTCAATATATTAATATCCACATGACCGTGGTACATCAGTGTAGTTACTGGAAAATCGAAAACCTAATATACAATAGTATACCAATAACACAAAAAGTATTTAACGTCCAATCTATGAAAATGTAGAATTTTTTAGTTAAGTGCCTACCTACCACACTAATGTTCTGATTTGTGAAATGGTACAAAAATTATCATAGAATAAAATATGTATATTTCTGGTAGGTTTATAATCACCGATGGAATATGTAGGTAATTACAATTCGTTGGATTATAAATATACACTCCACGGACCACCGGTTGGCGATCGCTGCTCTATGCAGTATCTATGTACGTTGCATATAAGTATAGGTACTTACCTATATGTACGCGATGCTCTAATTATGAAATAGTATTATACATTTATACTGTACCCGCTGCAGTACTAAACAAGTATTTGGCTCAACATTGCAATCGTGCAGCAACCACTGTTCTCGGAACAATTACAGATTTTTTTTTAATACCTGTACATTATATTATTATTGTTACCGCGTTTTACGATACTTTTAACGATACTTTACGATAATTTTGCTACAGAAACGCTAAGTACCTAGGAAATCGATAACCATAATATGTGATTAAAATTCAACTTCAAAAACGTAATATATTATTCCTGTACCCCGAAATGTTAGTTCGGGCGGTGCCGAGGAATCGTGTGACAAGCAGCCACAGCGCTGCCGTGGGCGGTAATCGGTCGACTTTCAAAAGTCACTTTGTCAACATCCACCGAAATACCAAACAGGGATACATAAATTGTACAATGAACGAGCTCGTTCCCTGTTTTAAAGTTTAATTTCAAATAAAACGTCACTCCACACGTCTGCTAAGCAATGTAGCCATACATTTTATGGATTAAAATAGGTAGGTATGTAATATGTATCGTAGTGCTTTCGCAATCAGCTGCAGCCTGCAGCAATATTATTATTACAACAACAATATACATAATTCATGTAACAAAGGTGTATATTATAGTACCTACAAAATATCTAATATTATAATTTAACTGACTTTTGGCTTAAAAATATAAATATTGCAATTGGTTCATCTCTTTTCAATCGCTATAAATTTCGCTTTTAGACATTGAAAAACATTACAAATAAGCAATATAATAATTAAGTAATAACTATATATGTTATTAGGCAGGTACATAATATCATATTATGTATAAAACCAACCACCAGATGTACAAAATCAAATAATACACAAGTGTAATTTTAAAAATACCTTGTAAATTGTAATCACTCACCATATTATATTAATATATTATAATTTATAAAAGAAGAATAATTTTCCTTTAGTTATATTAATTTATAATTGTCATACATTTGTGCAGTTTAAAAACTGAACAAATTTAGACACTTTGGTATGATGCTTTGATAAGATTATAAATTTATTGTAATTAATTAAATATGTGGTAGCTAAAGTGTTCGTCAGAAAATATTTCAATTTAGTTACTTTGTAAAAATCATTAAAAATTTGGTATTTATCAATATGGTGGTTCTGGGTCGAAAAATTGATTTTATCCACTTTGTACCCACACATTTTCATAAGAATATTATAAAGATGTATAATATGTACCTACTCATAAACTATATAAAGCCTTCAGCGTCCTCCCAGACAGCATTTTGTAATGATAATATTTATAAACAAAAAATTGCTGTCTGGAGCTGGAATTCGAGTTCCAGCAAACGGATAGATATTTTATAATTTGTGTTTTAAATTGTTCAAAGCATCATAATTTATACAAATAATGTTGGTCAGTGTTGTACTTAGTGTTGTTTATCGACCGACATCAAACAATAAGCTTAATACTGTGTGAACACACAGGCTACCTACCTATCAAACTAATTTAAGTTATTTTAAACTCAAATAAGTTAATCTGATGAAATAATTGACTATACAAAAAAACTTAAAGCGGATATAAAATGAGTAAATAACCTGTATCTTGTTAGTTGTTGAGGGCATATATTAGTTGTCCTCAGACTTACCTTTTTTTTACTCCGATCACACCCCCCTCCACAAAATAAAAAATAAAAAAAGGTGGGCAAGTGGGTGTCGCTCTGCTGTACAGTAGGTTACAAGTGGGTCACTGTATAATGGATGGTATTAAATTTGAATTCAATGATATAATATCATTGTATAAGAAAAACGATTCTGAGCGGTGACGGTATGTCAGTCTATGTATAAGACATATTATATACATATCTATGGTATTAAACAAAAAATTGACCTATAATAGGTACCTATAATAAATTCCAAATTAATCATATCACAATATCCATTAGATACTTATAACGCGTTATACATCAACAAAAACCGTGATACTATCATAGATATATAATAGTACACTTTAGAAGTTTCAAGTACCCACGAATAATATTATTCAATCACAACAAAATAACTAAAATCGTAATTCTTGGTTTAAATATGAAATTTTGTCTGAATTTGAAATTAAAATGTCTGTAAAAAATAAGTGTGTTTATATATTTTTTAGATTTTTTGGTTACAGTATGAATTATTTAAGAGAATCTTTGTTTTAAATTTTCAACTCTTAGTTATAAAAACTGAACATTTTATAATTTTTTAATTCCAACGATTGATAATTTTCGAGATTTTGATAAATTTTGTCAAAATTCCAACTTTAAATGCTTATAAAAAAAATTGTGCCTATGTATTTTTAATATTTTTCAACTGATATTGTAACAATATATCAGGAGCCTTGTATTAAATTTTTACACTTTTTGGCCCAACAGATAAAACTTTATTGATATTTATAGAAAAAAAAACTAAAAAAATTGAAATCTGTAAATGTCCATAAACAGCTCAAAAAGAGTCAAAATATTTTCAAAATTGTATGGTGTATAGAAAATGATAATTTAAACATTCAGTGAAATTTTCATGTATCTACAGTTCTTCGTTTTTGAATTGCAACAAAATAAAGAAATCGCTACATGAGTAATCGAGTGAATATCCAATGTTGTAAAAATTTGAATTTCAAACGCTCATAAAAATTTAATTTGACTGTCCGGTAGAGATTTTTTTATTGATAAAGGTAGATAATCTCATAAGGAATCTTGTGTTTCATTTTCAAATCTTAGATTTAAAAAGAAAAATTTTTACGAATTCTTAACTCAAAATAATTTGCTAATTTTCGTGATTTTTCCATATTTTGTCAATTTTTGAACTTTAAATGCTTATAAAAAAAAATTGTGACTAAGGATTTTTAAAATTTTTCATCTGCCTTTGAAACAATATATTAGGAGCCTTCTATTAAATTTTTAAGCTTTTGCAACCAACAAATAAAATTTTATTGATATTTTTAGAAAAAAAACTAAAAAAAAATGGAAAATGAAAATGTCCCTAAACAGTTCAAAATAAATCAAAATATTTTGAAAATTTTATCGTGTATAGAAAATGCAAATATAAACAACCAGTGAAAATTTCATGTATGTACGTTCATTTGTTTTAGAGTTACACCAATAACCAAAATCGATTTTTTGGAAAACCAATTTTGCGTAAAAATTCCCGTTTTTCCTTAATTTTTATGTTGTTTTTCCCGGCGCTTGTGAAAACTACTGGGAAATTTATACTTTTGACCCCCCAAAGTACCAACTAGATTCCCTTTCCTATCAGAAAAGCTACTGATGAAGAAAATCCAAGCACTTTTACTGTCCTAAAACGTGATGACAGACACAAAAAAAAAAAAAAAATAAAAAAACACACATCATTGTAAAATCAATACATTCATCGTTTCACTCAGAATCTAAAATAAATACATATGATAGAAGAAATAATATAGTATTTTCAATGGTAATAATAAGCGGCATACACTTTAATTTGTCAAGACAAAAAATTTAATATACAAAAATGTTCGTTTCTAAAATTACTAATGTCAGTAATATTTCCTTTTCTACAAGGTGCTATACGCGTTGATGGCAATTGGTACATTTTTTAAACGCCGAAAACAGCCACTGAGTTAACTGGTCAACACTACTTGATGACTATATATTTATTGCGACTTATTAATAAAAGAACTTATGATATGTTTTTTATAGTGTAAAAACTAAAATTGCACGTATTCTACATATTATAACACTGCAGTTGGTAAATAGGAATCTATAGCTGACTGTCAAAAAATTGATTACATTTTTATTTATAATTATACTTATGTATTTTAACTAACGTCGGACATTTAATAGTATATTATTATGTATGGATAATTTAAGACGTAATATTTTGTTAAAAATAGATAGTAGTATTTTACAGAGTAGTAGCAGAAAAAAACTTAGAATCCAGTACGATTTGTAAAATTTCATATCATATCAGATACATTTCTTGTTTCAATAGTGAAGGAATATGTAAAGATTTTTAGGACTAAATGGAGGAGGAAGTTAGCCATAGCACATATGTAACGCGTCATAATGCTGAACGTGTTCTGTGTTCTGTATAGACGCATATAATATTTTGTGAAGTTATTTGGAAACGACAAGAGGCGAAATTAGAACGCTCGATATTATCATCCGGGCTGGTTCAGTACTTAATTAATTTCATTCTTTAATCTGGAGAGTTCACAATTACAACAACAACAATAATGATAATAGTAAAAATAAATATTTGTTCGAAGCTGATGCAGTGCTGCAGCTTTAGTAAATTGTCGTGCGTGGATAATAAGCAGTCGTGACGAAAAACCGCGGCCTGTGACTGTCGATAGTAGGCCTATAATATAATACGTATGCCAGTGATAATAATAATTATAATAACTATTATACTAAATCATATTATTGTTTAATTGTGTAGGTACGTGACATTTCCGGGACTCATTATCGCACGTGTCTGTGTCGGGTACATACGCACAGAGCTATAGGCAATCTCAGGTATGTATGCTATAACATTACAATGAACAATGAACATAATATTATAATAATATTTTTGTGTATCAAAGCGAATAACGATCAATATTGATTGGAGTAAGGTTTGATTTTGTGTCTGCCTATCTATTTATTGTATACTCGAAATTTCGGTAACCCGCGGACAGTTGGTCAAAAGAGACTATTCGTCAAAAAGACAATTCTTAAACATCTTTATTATCTATTTCTTAAATCCATAATTCATCAAAAATACAGTTGGGTCAACATCACTTATTTTTGACTTGTTTTGAAATTTCACGTTTAGTGTTCACATACAATAGTTAAAAATTAAAGACTGTTCCCTTATCTTCCCATTATTAGAATACGTCATGTAAGTGGCACGTCATCACGGTCGTGTACTATACTATGTATATATTTTGACCTAATAATTGCTGTTTTGTTTAGTATTAAAAGTATACAAATTAAAAAATATTTCTATTTTTTTTTTTAACAAGTGGTAACATGCATTTATAATATGATTACAACAAACAATATTATACTATATTAATTTAAACTAAGTAACCTACTTGTAAGACCTTAAGAAAATGTTAGATAGTACAAATGTTTATTTTTATGACTGAATTGAATATAATTTAGTTTTAATACAATGAATAAAAACCTTTATCGAAGTACATACAATATTTTTGTTATTAATGAAAATAATTTTGACAAAAAGTGATACAACTCCATCCCGCGTATGGGAGTAAAGACTTAGATAACGACTGTTATACCTTATAATGCATATTTGAATACCTAATCTAATACTCAATATTAGGTAATTTTAAGACTTACATTTCTTGTTTTTATTTTTCGTTGTGTAAATAATATTAACTATTAACACTGTATAGAGTTGGTATTTTAAAAGCAAAACTTTCATTATATTTGGCAATTTGTCCGCTTTTCGATGATAAACATGTTTTATGTAATTTGTTCTTTTGTAGAGGAAATTAAATTTGGTTTAAAATATTTTTTGTGAAAACGTCGATGCATAAATATCGAATATCTTGAGCCAAAAATGTACTTATATATTATAATATAATTTACTATTTATAAGCGTCTACTTTATGAATGTATGGTAATGGTATAATATGGTAAGATATGGATATCTGAAATCATATTTTATCGTTGTACCTACGCCCATAAATATTTCGAAAAACATCTCGTCTCATATAATATTATACATGATGAATAATTGTAATGTTTATTACAATGATAAGGATATATACCTATTAGGTACATATAACATAATAATATGTTTTTTTTTTACAAATCAAATGTCACCGTTATATGTATTGTTCTATATGTTATCACATAACCTGCAGCTAGATCATTTTTGCAGCCTTGTCACTCGGTTAACCCAATGAGCCCATGACTTTATACGAACGCAGCTATGCTATTTAGAAAGTCGATTAAAACATGTCTCAAACCTTCTTGCAAAAATTACATTTTCAAAAAACAATTTTGGAAAATATTTAGCACATTTAAAAATATTATCAATTTCAATTACTGACACATTTTTGTCAGTGACTTTTGTCTTTTTTCAATGAACCACTTGTCGTAACAATTAAATCAAAAATTATCAGGTAAAACTATTTTTGTTTTGGATGTATTATTACTATTATAAGTCTATTCAAAAAATACAATAAAATGGGCTAACTATCGTACTCTTTGAAAAACTCAAAATTATCAAACAACCTTCGCAACACGCATAGCTAACGTACTAGCTGCAATCGCATTGGTTGGGTCTAATTTACACAGTGTGGCTCGGTAACGTGTTGTTCCTGTAACTACTTCAAGGCACATAATGTGACATAAATGTATGGATATGATACCGGGAAATTCTGTAATATATAAAAGCTTCGGCGAAATTTAATTGGCTTCTAAATACATGTAGACAATATTTTATCCTTAATAAGTATCTTTTAATTGGCTCCCAAAGTCCCAAGTATTTAATATTGATTTTCAAAAATATATTGGTTACCAAAATGTTATTAATAATTTAAAGTTAGACGTTATTTCCTAGAGTAGTTGACGTCAGTGACACTCAAGATAACCAAATAAGTTTAGTATGATTCTTAGTCTTAACACATGGTTGTTGTCGGAGTTCATCGCACCCATTGACCATTGCACACTAAAAAGGTGGACAAGTGGATACCACTCTCCTGTACATTAGGTACCTAAGACGTGTTATTCGTTTAACTGTTTAAGCACCAACAGGGCCGGACTGGCCCACTGTGCTACTGTGCTACAGCACAGTAGGCCGCGGCCGTGATAAAAATCTTTGCTGAGATTACAGAATAGTCTGAATCAGCTTTTTGGAAATAAATCTAGTATTTACCGTGCGGCACTGCGGCGTGCTTAATGCATATCTTTTTTTATATTATAATGCTTTTGGTTATCAAATAATAATATGTTGTCCGAGTTTTCTAATGGCGTGCGCGAGAAAAACGTGCATAATAATATGATAATGTAAAATAGTGATAACACGTTATCGTTATGTCATATGGACGTCTACTGACTGTTCACTATTCAAATTAACTCATTGATTTATCAGTTTATTACATTTGTGTTTACTGTTTATTTACAAATTTTTTAGTTTATACAATTTTATTTGTATTTTGTTTTTGTAAATTATTATAACTGTGAGTCTGTGATACAATAATCATAAATTTTATTCAGTATGGAACCTTGTTTAAAGAAAAATGTTGCTAAGAAAGTATTCAAGGGTGGAGCAGAAAAAAAAAGGCTAAAAAATGAGTTACAATTAAAAATTGCTGCAAAATCATGCCAAAAAATATCAAATATATTTGCAACAAATCAATCAAAACCAGTAAAGGTACAAATATTACCTAAGAAATTATCAATCTATAGACAATAGTTATTAGTTAGTCAAAACTGAATGTTTCAAAATTGCAGATTACTGTAAATAAGATCATATTGGTTTGTTTTATATTTTTAAATTTTTACATAGGTCATTAATGCACAACAAAATGTATTACCTAAAAATAATTCACACTCAGTTGATGATGATAGTGTAGCAAGTATTGATTTGGATTTACAGAATGAAAGTAGTAGTGAAAAATTATTGAATGTACGTTTTTTAAATAATTATTAAAATGTTCAGCATTTTTTGTTATTTGTTAGTTGCATATTTTAAACATTTTGCATAGGTCATTAATGCACAACAAAATGTATTACCTACAAATAATTCACACTCAGTTGATGATGATAGTGTAGCAAGTATTGATTTGGATTTACAGAATGAAAGTAGTAGTACAAATTATTGAATGTAAGTTTTTTAATTGCTTTATGCTTTGCTTTAAAAATATTTATTTTATACATATATATTTGTTGTCTGTTGAATAGGTAGTTTGTAATGATATATGCTTATTCGATAGTGGTGACTGTGCTTTTGATTTTAAGCTTCCCAATAATAGTAATGTTTTTCAAAAAATCCAGTTCATTGAAAAAAATCATCCTAACCAACCATTACTGTTAAAAAATGTATCTTGGGATTTGCAGAGAATTTATAACAGAGTTGATTCTAATGGGAAAATTGTGCCCCGTAAATGGATTACAGTTGAGTGTATAAATGAAAATGTGGTAAAGGCTGTATATTGTACTATACATGATTTTATACAAAATTATATTGATTATGAAGACCTTAACCTCGAATGGGATTGTGAAATATCCAAGACAAGTATGTATACTATTTTATTTATATAAAAATGGTTGGTAAGTGATGGTTGATTATAATTTATAAATATCTTTTTTTTAGAATTTGAACGAAACACAAATATTGTACATAACCGTGATAATTGCTTGCTTTGTGTATATAAACTGCTTCATTCGCTTAATTTGCATTTGCCAACATATTCTAATTTATGTGCTACTATCGAATATGTTCTAACTTTATCCATTAGCCAAGTGAATTGCGAACGGGTTTTCAGTAAGTTAAAAATAATAAAAAATCGTTTTAGAGCATCAATATCGAATGATCATTTAGAGGCTTTCATTCTTATGTCAATCAAATATCATTGGAAGATATTATAGAGTATTTAAAATCTTCATCATCACTTATGTCTAAATTATTATCTCTTTTTTATCACTAATACAATAAATAGTTAGTATATTTTCAATTTTGTGTTATAATTAGTATTATTTATAATTATGTTTTAAATATTTAAATGATGTTTTTAATATTTCATGTAGGTACGTTTAATATTTGTTATAAACCTTTAAAAAAGATATTTTTAGTTAATAATTCTAAATAAAATAAATAAATTCACAAAAAATAGTTTTGCATTTTTAATAAACTCCACTAATTTTTTGTGTATTATTTTAAAGTGTATACCTTAAAGTACAAAGTAAATTTATTTTATATAATATCATGGGACATGGATTATGGATATTGGATAATATCACATAACTAATCATGATTGTTGAATATAAAGGTTATAAGAAATATAAGCAAATATCAATTTTGTGAGACAGACACATTTAAAAATTCCTGAAATAATACATTGTGGGCCGCCTGCTTACCTAGAATAGTAGGCCGATACCCTCCCAGTCCGGCCCTGAGCACCAACCTAACTCACATAAAATGTGAAAAATATTATTATTAATAAACGTAGGTTAGGTTAGGGCTTATACGTAGGTGCGTTCGTGCAAACTTAAGCTGTAGTATCATGGACTACCAGTCCACAAATGGATAATGTAATTTGAAACAATGCTCATGTATAATTTACATTTTTGTCACATTTAATAATCCTTTTGGCTACTTGTTTCATCATCACCAATACATATAAATCACAGACATAAAAAAATATTTAAAACATAATATCAAACATTATAATCGTCATTAGTATTCAACACAAGTAAATACAAATTACTTTTAATTACATAAATTTAATTAACGTTGATTGTTTTCAGTTCAGGATTTGTGTAAAACGTACAGCTATAATTAATAGTCAGAAATAATTTTGCAATGACTATAGATTTATTTTTAAAAGATAAATACAATTATGTCTGAAATAAACCTTTGTATCAATTTCCTCAAAATAAAATTGTCTGTATTACTTACCTATACGGCTATACTTTTAGAATAGAAGAACTTTAGAAGTACCTACTTTACATTCTAATTTCTTATTTCTAGTAGGTAGATTACAATTACATTAATTTATATAATACAATATACAGGATAAACCTAAAGATTCTGTACACATAAAACTGTGATGTTGTTTTGAGCACTTACAGTCTACACGTAACGTATAACGTGGTTCAAAAAGTAAAAACTATAAGCTATATAGCAGCTACGAAAGTACAAATGTACAATTAATTTATACTACTAGTAGTACTTAAAAATATGTTTACTGTATTCTTTAGGCACCTATATTACATTTTTTATAATATTGTTACTTAAGTATTCATTTTAATGCCATCAATGTAGGTACCTGAATGGCTCAATTCATGTATTAAAAGGTTGAGCACGTCTAAATTATAAACAAATACAGGGAAAACAATTAATTTAATGAAAAGTGACAAATTCAAATGCATTCATTAAAATTAAAATAAACATTGTTCTGAACAACTTAACTAGGTAGGTACCTACATTATTTAACACTAAAATTAATATCTGAATGTTTATGTATAATTTACCATTGCCTAAAATTCTAGTTACTGAAGCCATCGCAGGTAGTTAGTTAATATAATATCTACTAATTTGGTTATTACTTACCTATACTTACCTAAATCTTTATTACATTTCTAGAAATAAATTAAATCTGAAACATGTTCTGAAAAATACTTTTCATTTTACATGAATAAAATTTTAACTTAAATGGAAAGTTTGACAAAAAATCGGAAGATCAATATAATAAAATATTCACAAAAAGTGCGAATTTCACTCCCAGTAAAAAATAGTTGTATACATTTTACGAAGTACTATTTTCCAAGGTAGGTAATAAATTAACTAATAAACATTAAGTAAAATCGTTATTCTTCGTTAAAGTACCTATATCTAATTTTGTCCAAATTTGAACTTATAATATCTATAAAAAAACCTGGTTGAATCTTAGAGTGTGACACCGTTTTGAACACTAAGGGGTTGAAACTTTGGACACCTATCCCCTGTATGATGAACCGTTGTAGTACATTTTCAAGTTTTCTGCCAAAAATAATAATTTTGTGGCAATAATTGAAAAAAAAACTTTAATTGATCCAAAATTTGTCATGGCTATAGATAGCTCAAAAAAAAAACAATATATTTTAAAATTTTTATCATATATGAAAAATTGTCATAAACATTTAGTTAACATTTAAGTATCTACGGTTATTAGTTTTTTAGTTCCATCAAAAAAACTAAATATATTTAACCAAAAGTGGTTTTTTGTAAAAAACCCGATTTTCCTTATTTTTTTATTCGTTTGTCCCGATGCCCCAAAATACCAACTAAATGTAGTTTCTTACTAGAAAAGTTAGTGACAGACACAAACTGGAAACCGGCTTTATTGCAAAATCAATACATTGATAGGTGGTAGCTCTGTTCCGAATCTAATCGAAATTTATAAATGTCATTAAACGTCTTAAAATATATTTGCCTAAATACTTTTAAAATGTTATTGTGTATAGAAAATGATAATTTAAGTAATAATTTTTACAAATTTTGATCCAAAATCATTTAGGAGAGTTCGTGACTTACACGTTTGAATATCGAATATCGTCAAAAGGAATACCAAAACGCGCTTGAAAAATTTCATTGATTTATGATATATTTTTTTTTATTGATAATTATAGTTCGTTTGAATTGTTTTACTAAAGTTTATTTTAATTATTATTTTGATGAATTTAAATTTCGTTAAACTTTAAATCCCTATATAAAATATTTTCTAAAAATGGATTTTTGATAACATTTTAATATACAAACAAAAATGTTATCATCATAAATAAAAAATAGAAAGTAGAACATTTTAAATGTCTAACGTAAAGGTATAAAATATATTATATATAAAATTGACATTTCAATTAATTCAGTTTTCCTTTTTCATTTGTTGCCTTTTGTCTTTTAAACATTATAATTATATATACCTATAAAATATTATTATAAAAGGTCGTGTTTGCAGTAAATTGTAATAAGTACACAGACATTTACATACGAGTACACGAATACAATATATTACGTCATATAATGTAGGTTACAATCGTTTCAATTATACAGCCTTTTGCGTTTCGAACTTACTTCGAAATAAACTTTTATGTTAGGTATATGTATAGGTACTATATCATATTGGTGTATAATTTTTTGTAATTATATATTATTGAGGACCTATACGAACAGTTATTAGATAAGTTATTCGTGCACGAATAATGGTATCCGAGTCCGTTAGCAGCCGAAATAAAAGTTTAGATCTACACTTGTTGGTTAATTCTGTTGGTCCTATTCGGTATCCGCAAATAACTAGTTTTTATGTTTTTATGAAAAAAATAAAAATTTGCCAATCATAAATTCATAAACATTATTATATATTTGCAGGTGTGACCGGGTGCCAAAAGCTATTGTATATTATCCATGAAATATTTCTTAAAATTAACCATATACGATGTACTGAATTTTTAATAGATAGTTTATACATTTTTTTTTTTAGGCCTAGTTCAAATGTGGCCCACATTTCTCATTTTTAACAATGATTCGGCTTTGACATTTTTAAATATAACAATTGTTGATAAATTGTTGCTAAGAACGACTTAAGTGATGTATAATATGAATCAAAGACAGTGTCTAGTTCCAATAACCTATTCAATAGATTTATTATATTATATCGATATAAATATGACAATATTGTATACCTACTTGGGCCATCAAAGATGCGCAGTATTGTCATAAACATTGACGGTTGAAGAAAAATGTGGCTTTTGATTGTATGGTATATATGAGGGGTGTGATTGGAATTTGGAGATGACGGACGATCGAGACGTTATGAAAATGAAACCATATAGATAAAATGCACAAGAAGAAAATAATAATAATAAGAGCGGTAGCAAGGTTCATCATCAGCATTCCTGACTATTTAACATATTTTCGCAGTGGAACATTTTTTTTAACTACCTATCCACATGCTACAACTTCACACACACACACACACACACGCACACGCGCGCACACGCGCGCGTATGAAAGATTTATATATCTATATATTATACTAGCTGATCCCTCGAACTTCGTTGCCAGTAGAAAAATTACAACATTTAATAAAATTGTAATTGTTCAAACTCCTTTTGAGTGCAACTCAGCCCCCTTGGTAAGTAATCCGGATACTTCTCTTTTATATAAATTTATTAATATTTTTATTTATAAACAAAAATGTCCACTGTAAGTCTCAAAATCCTCGTTTGAGCCCCCCCCCCGGTGGAAAATACTTTAAGACCTATTCTCATACCTACCAAATATTTAAAAAAATTTCATTAAAATCGGTGGGACGTTACGAAGGAGCGCGACCACTAACAGTGTGACACTAGATTTTTATATATTAGATTATATTATTTTATTTTTAAAAAAATAATATTAATAATATTAATAGAAAAATAATTCACTACATTGATATTTTTTTTTTATTATTATTAAGTTCAAATCACAAAAAGTATAAAATATTTTAATGAAAAATATCTACTTTAGCAAATGCTTGTGTTAAGTACAGTACAGAAAATAAGGATGAACCCTATAATAAACATACATGGATTTAAAATAAAATAAAATATGACCTAAATGTTACATAGATAAATACTTATTAATACACTATATTAGATTTGAATAATGCAAACAAATAGATAGAAAAAAAAGACAAAGCCATGCATTTTATTAAGAAAGAATGGAGTCTGAATTTCCTTCTAAAGACAATATTAAACACTTATTAATTAGCTTTTAGACGTTATACTGATTACATAAAATTTTTTTCTAAACTATCAAAGGCAAAGATTTGTAATATTTTGGTGAAAAATAGTAAACGATTTTTTGACCGAATGATTTTTATAGTATGGCACTTTAACATCATATGCTGATATATGCTACCTGTTCTCTTTTTTGAGTAAATACTATCATTAGAAATTACCCAAAATGTTACATTTTTACCAAGAATAGAATTTCAATTTGTTTAAATAGTAATTGAAGTGGGAGGACATTAAATGTTATAAAATTATTGATGAGGCGCCTTATAAAATAGACTTACGTAAACATAAATGTACATAACAGTCAATGGGTAACTGTTTTAAATAAAATATATTGTGCCAACAAATTTATGAATTATTACATTTTCTATAAACCAAGTATACAAACGTTATTTGTTTTGTTTTTTTGGAAATATTCGTCTTCAAATTAGATAGTCGTCTCGTTCACAACAATTCGCTTGGGCTACTTGTACTCTTGATATACAATAATTTACTATATTATAAAACTAAATAATAAATGTCATAAAAATACATAAATATTGAAAATAATAAAACATTTGAACAAAATACCGAAAACAATTTTGTGTTTTTGAAGTAAATATTTTTTACGTTAGTTGAATCTACTTTATAAAAATTTGATGTTTTTCTTAATAACAAATATAATAAAATAAAATAAAATAAGAACTGCAAATACCTAACCTATAGGACGTAGGTAGGTACTTCTAAAAGAGCATATTTTCAAATACTTAACATTTGCATACCATTTAAAGAGTTTCTAGCACTCATACAAACATTCTATTCAAAATATAAAAACCCTTTTTTACTGTAAATTGTTTAGCAGATGGTTTTATTAAACTTTGAGTACTAAAATGAATGGATAATATTATAAAATCCATAATTAATAATATTGACGATTTTATATTAAATATAAAATAATATTTTTTACATATATTATATGTAATATATGTAATATTTAGTCAAGTACTTATTATAGGCACTTAGTAAATTTTTACAAATTACCGCACATTGGGTAGTATTATACAAATTAGCAGTTACCGCTTGGGTCGGACCCAGTCGACCTGAGGATATCGATATTATGCAAAAATAGACAATCACTATGATTTAAAAATCATCTTAACTCCAAATTTTTCTAAAATAAATATCATGGATAATTTAAAAGTAAGTACATAAAGTTTATTATCTCAGAAACTAAAGTTTGAATTTTGACTTATTATGTAAATACAAATGTCCAAAAAACGCATTTGTTTAACGATTAACAGTAAATAGGGTAGACCAGTGGTTATCTCATTTGAATAAAAGAAGATTATATCTCCGGATTACAGGACTTAAATGTTTTGAGAAATCTAAATATTTAAAAATATGAATGAGGATAAAATTAAGTCAGCATGTGTAGTGAATCACCTAGTATAATTTTACAAAATATCTATACTATATATAACTTGAAGTTTTAATACATAGTTCAAATACAGTATGCGTACCTATTATGCTCAAAAGGTATAGAAACCGTTAATTAGGTATGTATGTACCATATTATATACATTTCCTAATTTAAAACCTGTACATATAGTTTTTGTACAGTGTAATTTTGATTTGTCATCTATTCATATTATCATCGTTTACTAACTCAATTTCTATGTACTATTTATTTGGATGTGCACAACGTCCAAACTAGACAGAATTTAATTATGATTTTCAGCTTTTAAAGAGTACAAATAGTAAATCCTATTATTAACTATAGTCTATAGCAGGGGTCTCCAAACTACGGCCCTCGAACAAGTTTTAACCGGCCCGTGGCCCGCATAGGACGCATAGGTAAATATAGATAAAAAAATTATTTAAAAAATGTATTTATATTATATTATATTTATACCTATTTATACCTATTTATTTTTATTTCAGTATATTGTAAAGTAAACAATATTCTATACAAAAATATAAAGTAAACATATTATTTATATAGGTACCTATATTATCATAAAGTTAAAAATGATATGTGTTAATAAACTTTTGGCCCGCTAAGAGCATTTGATTTTTTTTGTGGCCCTTGAATAAAAAAGTTTGGAGACCCCTGGTCTATAGTAAAACATAGCTAATAGCTTACCTAGTGATCGGGCGTTTACGGAAATGCACATGTCATATTATATTATATAAAAAACAGCTCATGTTCAAAACCAATTTCTTCGTATTATTAGTTTTAAATTAAAGATTGAAAAGTCTCGTCGTCTAGGTGTAACTTTTAACTCTCAGGGGAGCGATATTGATTATACAATGGTATGTGTTTGTCATCACCGTTTAGGATAGCTGTAACAACTGCTTCGATTTTATTCAACATTATCTTGTTCGATTGGAAAATGAATCTAGTTGGTGCTTTGGGGAGGTTAAAATTTATAACACCAGGTAGTTTACAAAATAGCAGGGAAAAAATATAGTTTTTAGTAAAAAAAGGGTAATTTTTACTTAAGGCCTCTCTACTGCCGTCAATTTTAGCTGAAAAAAGACCTTAAGTATTGACAAAATTAAGTTAGTTAACGTTGTCCGATTTTGATTCTGAAAAAAAATTTGAACTCACCAGAAAATTGTCTATAGATCCTACCACAGTGTACATGGTGTACATGGTAATATGCATACCGGGCGGCTATGACAAGATTATAAATTGCCTAAATGTTGCCCCTTAAATAATGACCGTTGCAAGGCCCCTTAACCCGACTGGAGCTTAAAATTCCAAGGAGTAAAAACTAGGCATTTTATATTTTAGTTCATATTGGTCTTGTGAATTTGTTGAAAGTAAATGAACATCAGTGTGTGTAATTCGTAGTACCAATCACGTTGTATAGGGGCACCGTAATACGTCTGTCATTTTACCTACGCGCATGCACATGTCACCACATATTACTTTATAAAATTAGAAACATTTTTTTTCAAAAAATACTGCCAGTGACTTCAATCACTGAGCTCAGTAGGATGTTAAAATTTAAATTTTGAAAACAAATTTGAATTCTCCTCTAAATTTACTATGCTATGACTGCCGTACATTTTTCATATTCTATATCAATGTATTTAAAAGTGAATTATGTATATGATCTATTTTTACTCTTTTTGTTGGTAAATTTCTAAGTAAAAAAAAAAACAAAAAATGAAATTGTCAAAGAATAGATAATTTAGTGACGAATTAAAATCTGCTTTCAAAATTAATATCAGAACATTATATTGGGCGTACCTAGTGACTAGTGATTGAAGTCGTGAGGTATGTTATCGACCGAAAATTAATCACTCTCCAGCCCCCTTAAAATCGGTTTTCGACAAAATCGAAAGTCTTACTTTGATAATATTGAATAAGCTTAAAACAAAATGTAGAAAATGTTTACTGGGTATACGGACATTTTTTTTTTTTGGGAGGGGGACTTAGCCCTGAAAGCCTCCCCTTATTTGCGCCTATGAGTATACCCACCCGTCTAACTCATCATCAAAACTAGTGGTCCCTATTACACGTGTATGAAATTACACGTGTAGTTCGTGTAGTTTTGATATACGTGTATTAGTTCGTGTAACTAAAATTATACGTGTATTTTTAATACACGTGTATTATTATTTATTACACGTGTACAAGTTCGTGTTATTTAAGTACACGTGTAAATAATAAATATGTCATAAATAAAGGTTTATATATTTTTATAAGAATACAATTAAAAATACAAAATTACAGATAAAAAGACCTTTTCGGCGGAGTCTATAAACGTCCGAGTTTTTAGGTATCGAATAATATATAAAATATGTACCTTTATAAAGTTATAAATAATATTTTTACCAACATTTATGTAGTATATAACACATTATATACTAGATACTATTATACTCGTATATTATATTCAAGTGCATTATTGACTACACGTTTATCGAGTTTTCGATAAGATAAAGTTAAATCGGTACCACGTGCCGCGTTCAAATTAAATTAAATTGTATTGCTTTTTCGGATTATACAAATTTATTCTACTTGTTGTTCGTTTGCACGATCCACGGATACATGTCTGTTATATTGTACATTGGTAAAATACTAAAATGTCAATGCGTGGAAAAAGTTGGGTTTGGCAGTATGCTAAACGTATTGAAAATAAAGCGTACTGCAATTTATGCGATGAAGATGATAATAACGAGTTTTCTTGTCCCGGAGGTACCACCGGCTCATTGGGAAGACATTTAACTACTATTCACGGCTTAATGGTTAATGCTGTGATTAATAAAGAACAGTAAGTAATATACATTATATACTATAATTGGTTTAAAATGTTTAAATTTAAAGCAGATTATACATAACTTTGGTAGTAACGTTTCAATTTTGTATACTCAAATCTTTTCTGTTATTAATAATTGTGTCCCTACATACGAAAAACTTAAATTTAACTTAATACATTTCGCTTCACTTAGAATCTAAAATATAAAAAATCAGTGCAAAACTTTTCTTAGTAGTAAATAAAAATATAAGTATAATAAATAAGTTAAATAAACTATAAACCGAATTTTTTTTAAATATTTATTATTAGACCAAGGACACACGATGAACAGCAACCGGAAAACGACAGTGACGAAGTTATGGATATTGATGAGACAAATAAAGAAATAAACCTTGAAAAAAATGGAAGATCAAGAAAGAGAAAGAGACGAACAAATATACATTATCAAAACACAAACAATGGCAATAATGCACGTTCTTGTTCGAAAGACAGGTGTGAATTAATTAACAAAGCATTAGCTAAAATGATAGCTGTAAATCAGTTGCCATTGTCATTTTGCTCAAGTAATGGTTTTCATGATTTCATGTCTGTAGTAGAACCAAACTACAAGCCATGCAAAGAAGAAGCAATTAAAACTAGATTAAAAATATTATCTTCAAATATTGAAGAACTTATAAAAAACGACTTGCAAGATGCTTCTAGTATATGTTGCACAACCGACTGTTGGACCTCGATTTCACAGGAATCGTATATTACAGTGACCGCTCACGTAATTGATTCTAATTGGTGTGCTAAATCATATACATTGACTACACACGAAATGGATAAGCGTCATACTGCAGAAAATTTATCAGAACAACTTATAAATACTTTTGGCAAATGGGATATTACTAACAAAATATTAGCAATAGTAACTGATAATGCGAAAAATATAACTAATGCCATTCCTTTGATAAATCCCGAAATTTATAGTGTTAAATGTGCAGCACATAGTCTACAACTTGCCGTTAATTGTGTCTTAAAAAATGAAAATATAGTTAATATAATAAAACAATGCAATAAAATTGTAGGGCATTTTAAACATTCAACATTAGCTAAAACATCACTTGAAGAAAAACAAGAATTACTTGGCTTAACAAAAACAACTTTACTTCAGAGTTGTAAGACAAGGTGGAATTCTATATACCTTATGATGGAACGTCTCGTTTTGAATAGATGTGCAATATTCAATGTTTTAGCAGATCGAACTATAACATCTCAATCTATGGCTCAAAAACTCGAAATTAAAGAACATGAATGGTTATTTATCGAGTCGCTTATACAATTTCTTAAACCGATATATGTCACTACAAACATTTTTTGTACGGAAAATAATTCGTCAATATCAATGATTAGACCATTATTAAAACAAATTATTGAAAAACATTTAATGCAATGTCATGAAAATGAAGATACCATTGTACAAACATTGAAACAAACATTAGCTTCAGAAATTAAACGCCGCTTTTCGCTTGAATGGGATTCAACTGAATCTGTATTATTAGAACAAATTGCTTCATTCTTGGATCCTAGATTTAAAGACTTAGACCACGAAGTATTATCTAATCATGAGGCAATCCGCTCTAAAATAAAACAAATAATCAACCAAAATAATTATCTCGAGCCCAATGAAATAACTACAGCTTCTCAAGAACAACAAAATAAACATAGAAGTGATCTTGAATATATATTTGGAATCAACAATGAAGAAAATGATCTAACAAAAGAATTTCAAAACTATTTAGCAGAACCGCAGTTGAGATTTACATTAGATCCCTTAGAGTGGTGGAAAACACGATATTCAAAATATCCGACAATAGGTAAACTTGCTAAAAAGTATATGGCAATTACTGCAACATCAGTGAGTGCTGAACGTTGTTTTTCAACTGCTGGTAATATAGTCACCCGAAAAAGAGCTTCCTTATCACCAGAAAATGTAAATTTACTTGTATTTTTGCATCAGAATAAACAGCTGATGATTTAAAATTAAAGCTATCTATTAAAGTATGATATATTAAAATTATTTATTTATTATTATTTAATATTAACTGGATTATAATTAAATATTTTTTTAGGTACTAAATAGGTACTTTTTGTTGTTTTCCTGTATTCATTTTTTGTTAAATTATTATTATTAGTATTAATATTGTTTCAAATGTTATTATTATTGTTAGTACTGAATAAATAGTTATAAATACTAATAAATTATGAAGCGTAATATTTTTTAATAAATATAATTTTTATTCATGGAATATTAATTACACGAACCAATTACACGTGTATTTAAAATACACGAATCAATTACACGTGTATTTAAAATACACGAATCAATTACACGTGTATTTAAAATACACGAATCAATTACACGTGTATTTAAAATACACGAACTTCGTGTACACGTGTATTTTAAAAACACGTCTAAAATCGTTACCACTAATCAAAACCACTAGGGGACTTGCAAACAGCGCTACCCGGTAACGGCACAAGGGGGACTGTGACGTACTGTCGTGTAAGAAGTATACTGTCTGCTGAAAAGAGAATTACCCATTTGTGCCAAAAAAAAATTAATTTGTTTTAGGTACAAGCCTATTTGCCCAAATATTACCTGCTTAAACATTTTACGATAATGACATGGTGTAATAAATACTTAAGGCATGGCATATGTTTAAACTTTTAACTTATACCTAATAAAGATATTTCTATAAGACTATATTTTTTTGAAGTTTTGTATATTATTGAGTAGATAGATTGAAAAAAATGTTTATGATATTTATAATATTGTGTTTAAAATACATTCATCGTTCCACTCAGAATCTAAAATAAGTATTATTTAGTCAATACATAGGTACTAAATTTACTATAAAATATTTATGTTATTATGAACAATCTTTTTTCAAAAAATATGATTGTATAGGATAAAATATTAAAATGTATTAATAATTGTATAGGGAAAAAACTGTTTGAAAGATGTAATAAACTAACGTATCATATTTACTGCAAATAAAAAAATATCTAATTCTATTTTTCGAAAAATATAATGTAATTTTTTATTAACATTCTGTTTTTAAAATGTATTTTTATTTTGATATTTTCTCCTATAATTTGGTTATTTTATCCCTGGATATTTTAGAAGTACAGGATACTTTGTCCTAATAATACCGTACACCGGTTTACAGTCGTACCGACAGCACCACGTTCGACGCCACGAAATCACACCGTAGAACGGTTACTCTGTTTTTGTACACTTAAACTAAAGTATTGAAATTTCAAAGTACTGTCGTCGTCAAGTGTGTGTATATGCATCATAAATAAAAACTCTATTATAACGTAAATCTTGTTATGCTATTTGCTTCACCTACCACCGCCACAGTTCGCGTCAAATTAACGAATTATATATAGTCAAACTTAGATAATCACATTTTATTTAAACATTTTTTATGACTATAATTTATGACTATAAGTTATGACTTATCAGCAAACAGCCTATAAAAAGGTAATTCGTATCAATAGCGGTACACAAACGTCCTACTCCCAATATTTTTAAAATCGATTGAGGAGACATAGTTAATTTACAACCGAATATCTAATGTTGGAATATTTTAACTTAAAAGCCTCATAAAAAATTAGTGAGACTTTCCGGTAAACATTTTTTCTTTTGATATAAGAAAACTTGCGAGGAATCTTGTATTAAATCGTAATTAATACAGAAATAATATTTTTTATGAATTTCTAATGACATTATATAATGGCATATTATCAATCACCGACCTTGTTAGCTATTATAATACGGCAGTGGCATATTATATCTATGATTATCAACGTTGTCGTCGGAGGGGGGAGAGTGGGGTCTCATATTCATACAAAAATATATATACATTTTACAGAGTTGTGTTTTTATCAAAACGTGCAATGTTAAACCTAATTTTTTAGACGGCAGTGCGATAATCTCAATTACTTCTACGGCTGTTGCTGATGCAATTTGTATTTTTGAGTATGCTGCACAGCTAACATAATATTATATTATAGAAATCCCATTTAATTGGTTCTAAACGGTACTTAATTATTTCTTTTTTTCAGGCCACCATCGTATTATGACGTGCTGATGAGGTACTTGCATTCAGACCATTGACAAAACTGCAACGATGGTGACATTAGACATAAATGCACAACACCCGAGGCAAATGGAAAAATGGAACCACGACTTCTGCTCATCGACGGCGATCGGCGACCTCCTATTTTGTCCCAAAACCGGGTGAGTGAGAATAAATTACCTCTCTCCTGGCCGTTTGCAACGTATATTTGCTTATATCATTATATTCCTTTGGATACCGACATGAAATTTTTATTTCAAAAATTTGGGCGAACACCGGCGGATGGAACTGCATTACTCCAATCCTCGCTCGATTTTTAACAGGCAGACTCCTGGTATATTTTTAGTAAATTTGATTTTAACGTGAAAAAAATTCATGACTATATGTTTTAAGCACCCATTAACTGCAGTAAGAGTTTAATTTTATTAATTAGTTTAATTAATTCTCTCGTTTAGCCTATCCGTGGAACGCATATATAGCCATAGATTACTTCTCATTATACCACTCATGAAAATGTAACTCACGTAGTTTAAAAAAAACATTTTACTCTTTAACATTGAAGTAGGTACTTACTTCTACTTCCGGTACTTGGCATTAATTGGCTCGTTCATATCACTATAAAGTATAGATTGTACCTACTAGATGATTTTTTTATTAGGTACAACAACTTTACATGTATGGTCAATAAGCATATATCTGCATATAAGCCACAAAACCACTCATTATGACTAACAACTATACAGTATATTATACATGCTCGTAATTTAGTAATTAGACATAGTAATTTTTATTACTAATCAGTAATCTCTATTAAGGAGTATTAACATGTTTCAATATATTGTTAAAAAATACCTACTTGTTTGTTGCATATCAATAAACAAAGACCTATTATTGCGATGATGACAGTCTACCGTTAAGATTTTTTTATCATAGTTACAAATTATAAATATTTGTATTTTGTGTTCAGTCATACATCATAATATTATATTACTATTTACATTAAATACTCAAGTACTGGCAAATTCCAAAACAATTTTAATCGGGCAGGGCAGTGTAAGAAATTTAATAACACTCGAATCGGTTGAGTAAGAAGTGTAGAAGTGTACAACAAGGACTTTAATAATAATAATAATAATAATAATAGCCATACGTTGGACTGTAAATAGAATTAAAAAAGTATATATAATAAGTCAGAAATAGTTACTTTAATAACATATTATACATTTTCTAAAAATAATAAGTAGATACCTAAGTACTTATACATTTTCTAAAAATAATAAGTAGATACCTAAGTACTTACTCATTTCATTAATATTTCTAATTTGACAATACAATATTATCATACATGAGCACGACGCACACAGTCGATGATAATATTTTGTATATAAATTCTATGCCAATTGCATAAATAATATTAAATTCATGAGTTTTTAGATATTTGATGTTGATTTTTCAAATTATATAATATGCATATTGCATAATATAGGAAACTAGAATTCTTAATAAATTTGGATTTAAGAGATGAAAAATCAATTTTCTAAGGGTTTATTCCTAGCTTTGCAGTTTGCACTCAGAGAACTCGTGCATGGATCAAGGTAGAATTAAAACAAAAATACTTAACATTAATAACCATATTAGCCATTAGGCATTATAATCTATAATAATATAATATTATAAACCGAAATATCACAACAAACTCGAATCTTGATATTATTGTCGTATTATTGTCGCACCTATAAAATATCGTACACAAATGTCAAGTCGTTAGTCATCGAAACAAAACCGTGTAAATGTGACCTTTAAGTACCTATAATAAAGTATGTTGTTAATATTGTTGTCAACAACTGGACGCAAGTAAAAAACAACAGATAAATTATTAATTAAATAATTTTATTTTTTCGTATTTTAAACACGAATTATTGCGAACTACACACGATTACAATTTTTTAATTTTTACACCGAAATTCCTGTGTTATCTGCACTTTTATAATATAGGTTTGATTACGATCTTATCCACTCGGTAATGTTCACATGAGTAAATAAGTAGGTATTTACGAGGACATAATACTCGAGTGCGTTTGGAAAATTGCCAGTGGTTCTCAATTTAAAAATAAAAATGCACTTTCAAAATATTTAGGCGACCCGTTTGGAATTACTTTTTTTTAATACATTTCAATTAGAAACTCCTAACATCATCAACACTGTCTAAACAGTGTACACTAGGTAAACCATTTTTTGAAACTCAAGTTTTTAAAATATTTCCAATAGGTATAGGTATAGGTTGTTCGTTAATTACGGGACACGTGTTACAATTTATTTTATATATAATTCCAAAATATCAATAGTCTCTTGGCACAAAATCTACAGTTGTTGTAAATTTAACTAGTTAGTTTTTGGCTTGGTACCTATAATATTTTAATGACTTATTTGTGGATTCTAAAAACCAGTTTGTCGTTATTTTCAATTGACATATTTTTCGAATCAATGGGACGAAATCAAACTTTGTGGACATTTTAATATGACTTAAGTCATTACAACGTATAGAGTAGCTATAGCCTATAGGTACCAACTACTATCTACTTATCTACGGGCTAATTTTAAATTTGCTTTTGCTAAAACTAAAGCCGATCGTTGAATTCTGAGTTCTGACCATTCTTGGACCATCGTTTTCAGCACTAAAAAATACAGAAATTGCATCAAAAATAAAAATAAGGGTGACCACTGACCAGTGTACAAGAAAATATAATTAATACAAGTAAAATGACGTATTCAACGGTATTGTCGTTACGGATATTTTGTTTTTTAAATATAGTAATGATATAATTATGTATATTTATTTTTAAATTTAAAATTAATACTTGAAAATACGTACACCTACTTATATAAATCAAAAAATAGATAAGGTTTTTCCTAAAAAAGAAATTTCAAGCAATCCAGCCATTTAGAGTCATTACTATCGTTAATACCGACTGCCAGGCAACAATTTACCTACAATATTGTATTTTCTATATATGACGTAAATATGCAAAATGTGTATTGGAGATAATATTATAATAATAATAATAATATCATATGAGATGTAGTTAAACCGTATGTCATTACCTATGTTAATTGTTAGGTGTATTTACTATTTATCAACTAGTAAAGTTAATAAAAGTTCTACAATTATTATATTATTGTAGGTATTTAATATTTTAGTAATGATAATAATAATAAAAAAATATATGAAATAAAAGTTCAAAACTTGAAAAACATATTTCTATAGTCTTGAACATATTTACATATATAATACCTAACCAATAGACAGGATTGTTGTAGATGTCTACATAATAAAAATAATAAGAAACAAGTTAAAAAAAATAAGTTTATTGATTAGATACAATTTATCAACTATTTTGTACATTGAAAATGTTAAAAAAAAAAAAAAATAATAATAAATAATAAAATAACAATTATGACATATATCTATCTAAAAAAGGAAAACCGAAACATTACCTTAAAAATAGTAATAATAAATAAATTTAAATCAAACAGGGGGTTTGGGAAGCGAACGCGTATTATGCACATCTAGTAGAGAAACGCGATTCTCGTAGATAAGCACGCGCTAAAATTGTGGTATTATGTATTTGGGGAATGAAAAAAAAGAAAACCCTACCCGATCGCGATTTTAAAAGTACCGTGATGTAAGAAAAACAATACCAACGGACGGTAGACATGACGGAAAGTTCGACCCATTACAGGACGATGATAATATTTATTATTATTATTATTATTAGTATTAATATTATTACAAAATATATGATCTAATAGAAGATAAATTGTAATAAACATGGAACACCTATAATGATAAATTGCATTCGCGAAATATTTAAATATATTATACAGTGAAACTTCCATACAACGAACTTCCATTTAACAAAATTTTTTTGTTGATGTTAATATTTTAACATCAATATTTTTGAGAACCAAACCAAATCAGAACCAAATTTATTCAATTATATTTAACGAAATTCTATATAATACGATTTTTTTATGCTCCATGAGACTTCGTAATATGAAAGTTTTACTGTAATATTAACAAGAAAAAACGTAAAGTAAAAGAAGAAAATAAATAAAATAAAAACAAGAAAGGGCTGGGACATGAGGCACAGCGAATAATCGTAAAATGTAAAACATTATTGTACCTATGCTATTATACTAAGTGTCGGTGTATAGCATGCACCGTCACCGCGCAAACAATTGTTAATAATAATTAAAGTTAATAAATAAATAATTTTTTGGTATTTGTTTTTTTTTTAACATTTACCTTTTGAGCTCCGATGGCGTCACGAAACGCAGGAAAACCGATGACAATAAAATATAATAACACGGTCATAATGTTTTACATTAACGATAATTTAGGGTAGACACATGATAGGAAGAAAGGAAGAAAGCAAAAATAAAATATAAATTTAAAACAGATATAACGAACCGCCTAAGAAAAATGTGACGAGTTTAATATCGAAACGAGTGTTGCGGATGTGCTTTCGAACATTTTTCATAAACGACGTATCATAACAGAACATAACAAGACTTTGGCTTATTAACGAGCCTTAAAACTAAAATTACAAAGAAAAAACACATTCTCACGCGTTGAACAAATTGGTTGACTTATTGCAAAAAAGAATTCTAAAATTGCGATTGGCACTCTTATTACAAATTATTTCCTAATATACTTACTTTTTTAATAGAAAAATTGATTAAATATAATATTTAAAACATGTTATCTTAATATTGATAAATATAAAACCGTTTAGAACGATACTAAATACAAATCGTTTTACATCCAGGATGACGAATTGCTGATAAATATTATATTAAAAAACAAAAATAAATATTTTGCTCATAATAGAGTGCAATGTTTAAATTATACAAATATGATTAATGAATCTCCAGTCTTTTAAAACGATTTACAATTCTTTAAATTTAAATTTCAAATACAATGTACGCAATATGGAAAAAAATAATAAACCTGACGTATACTTATAACTATCACCGTTGAAGGATTTTTACGAATAGAATACTAAAAAGAGTTTGATTATTAAATTATTTGGATGAAAATAGAAAAAAATACATTATAAATAAAATATAGGTTATTATATATGTATATTGTGTGTGTATTATATATACTATATATATATATCGTACATACATATATTATATATACATATAAACCTAAAGTGATGGTTATATTATAGTAAATAAAGTAATATATTATGAATAATAAAATTTAATGGGTTTCTATGATGACGTGTTTGGAAACTACATACCTATTACCTACCTACCTAGTACCTACCTACTTACTTAATATTATTAAAGACGAAAATTATAAAAAAACATTATGTTTGGGCATTGTATATCTATCACAAAATATCACAAATAAATAACTCTAGATTGAGTAATACCGAAAACGCAATCAGTTCACAGTTTTCACTAATACTAATCGAGCATCGAGTGTGGCATTTATTACATTCAATAATATTACACACACACGATCCATAAACACAAACACAAACTAACACACAACGCATAGGTAGTATAAATACCTATAATTAACATGTACGATAATCGAACTCGGATGAAAACACACAATCACTTAACTAAGTACAAATATCTAATTGCGTGATACATCAACGTACCACGGGCACACGCGCCCACTCGTAGGTCGTATAAAACGAAGTCGAAGTATATTTGAAAGAAATATATTCGCCCAGACCAAAACCGATGTAACTGAAATTATTAAAATTGTTCCTAAACAATAGTCAATAGTGAAATACAGAGCATCGTTGCAGTAGTGAACGGATATCATACATTTAAATCGTTTCGGATTGGTCGCAGATGTGAAATAACAATAATATTGCCGACGAATGTATACGTACATTATTTGATAAAACAGTGGTTATTATAATTACGAGTATTTATCTACAGGTACAGTCCTATGACATTTACTCTGTCTACGGTGACAAAAGCGGCGGCGTTCTCGATAGCGCGGAAAATAATGATCAAAACATAAACTATATATATATATAAATTATATAAAAAAAAATTCAACAAAAACATACCTACAGTTTTAACCTCGTTACAGTAGTAACCTCGTCTATAAAGGATATTTATAATATGAATGATGATGATAATAATCAATCGCAAAAGGCCGTTTTAGGGAGGGGAGGGCTAAGAGTCAAGAGCCTCGGAGTAAAGAATAAAATGAGTCACAGTCGTGGGCGGAAGAGATCGAGCGGCCGTCGACCGGTAAGTGGTCGTCGTTGTCCGTCGGCCGCCGTAACCACTCAAGGTTGATGAGTGGACGGCGTGGACGGCGGCAACGCATCGTTCGTCGTACTGTGTCTACCGGTGGCGCCGGTCTTGCACGCCTCGTCGGGCTTACAACAAGACGGCGTCTGCGGTTGAGGCTGCTGCTGCTGCTGCTGCTGTTGCTGTTCCCTCTGTTGTTTGTATTTCCTGTTGAAGAAATACCTGCAGCCGCCGTTAGCGGATTTCGCGGGTTTCGGCCTGTCGACTACGGCAACGGCTGCGACAGCTGGCTGCACCAGCTGATGATTATGATGGTGATGATGATGATGATGAAGATTATTCTGCTGCAGATGATCTCTTTCTTCGGCTATACGAGGCAACGACACGTGACCACCGCCGCCACTGCCGACATCCGCCAAGAACATTTTGTTCACCTGTGACGACGGCGGCTGTTCGTTTTTACTACTGGTCACCGGAACGACGGCGGCCTTCTTCTCATCGGCGGGTGTCGAAGCCGCCGAATTGTTTTGTAATATTTTCGTCGTCGGCGTGGTAGTGGTGGTGGTAGTGCAGGTCTTGGACAGCGGTGAGTTGGCAGCCGCGGCGCCGGGTCCGCGCGCACACATCGGCGGCGACTTGGTGGTGACCGTGACGCGGGGCGCATGGTGCGTGGTCACCTTGAGCGCGGGGTCGCATAGCGGCGAAATGGAATTGGACTTGGTCTCGGCGGTACGTGGGTGCAACCGGTCGGGCGACAGCGCACGGCGCAACAGTGGCGACCCCGGTTCCGACGTCTTGCACGGCCGGCCGAACGACGAGCCAGCCGTCTTCTTGACGACGACTACAGCGCCACCACTGACGGCACTGATGCAACAGCCTGACGGGCCGCCGATACCTCCAACGCCGGCCGTCGCCCCACACCCAGACACGGCCACGCCACCGGCTCCCGCCGCCCCTGGATTGGACGACGTCAGCGACGACGGGCTGTACGACTGCGTGGTATTAGAGCTTCCGGGCTGGTGGCCAGACGAGAAAGTCAGCGGGCTGGGCGACCGGGTGGGAGACTGCGGTAGCGGCGACGGCGACGGGGTCCGAGCAAGCGGCGACAGTGGTATATGGCCGACGGACTTGCGCCGGTTCGGCGAGTGTAGGTTTTTGGTGGCCGAGTGCAGCTTGTGCTTCAGCCCGTGCAGCGTGGACGGCCGCTGGTACGGCGTGGGCGAGTTGGGCGTCACCGTCGGCGACGAGTTGGCAGACGAGCTTGAAGAACTGGTCGAAGACGAGTAGTCCGCGGACGTTGACGAAGCCACGGCCGCCGCCGAGTCCTGCGCGACGCCTCCGACAGCCGGCGATCGGTTTCCCATGATGGTCAGCTGCGAACAAACAACGACAGACCATAAATATCACTACACAGAGCACGTAACTGAAGAAATATACAAATACTACTGCGCATTTTTATGATTTTAATCAGTTTAAAAACTTAAACCCTACGTGGCTACGTTCATAAGCATAATAAATATGGGGAACGTACGTAGGGGTGTGTAGTGGTAGCGGTTGTTACTTCAAATATTATTTGGATATAAAAAGTAGTATAACAATCAACTTTGCATTGTAATAATATCGATTTGAAATTAATATTATAAATTATTTTACGGGCAATGCAATACGGTACAACTATAATATGAGGCAACATGAAATAATTATTTATTGCTCACTTTTTCTGTTTCTATATCATATTATAAATAGTATAATACACAGGTACCTCCATCAACTACCTAAGTCAATATTATCTAATAAATTATCTCTGTGTCTGGATTATTTTATCCATAGACATATAATAGAATATATTATATTATATTATCTAAAGTCTATGATTTTATCTAAAAAATTATCAATATGGCTTCTAAAAATAATTTAAAAATGCATATAGGTTAAATATTAAATATTATATATTATATATATATTTATATTTTATATTATATATTTAATGACAAGTTAAATCCGTTTTAACTTTTAATATTATAATATTGAAATTGTTATATTTGTAATTTAAGATTTTGTACATTTGTACAATTACATTATTGCAAATGTACAACCATTGAAACATATACGTAACATATGAGTATGTAGTTATATTACTATTTGTGCAATGTAGCATTGTATTAAAAGTTTTGTAATTTGTTTTAGCCATTTTAGCTTAATTAACCCAGCTAGACTGGGCAATGTATAATTTTGGCTGCATCAGAGTTAGTTCCTGAATTTAAAATTGCTACACTAGTTGGGTCCCTAATATTTTTTGGTGAATACTACTACCCAATTAAAGCTAGTTACAGTATTGAAATTACATCCGATATTAAAAATTGTTATTAATGACAATGAAAGATAGGTAGTAGGCTTCTGTTAAAAACATCAAAATTAGAAAGATTATTTTCAGGCCAACGCCAAGATAAAATATTGTTAAAAATCCAATCAAATGCTCCATCATCCGTTATTAAACACGTTCGTATCCGCCATTTACGTACCTGCTGATAGTCGGGTGTGCACTTGGTGCTGATTCGCCGGAACAGCGACGACTTTTGTCGGCGCCTGCTCTCGCCAGCCGGTATGTCCTTACGTTGAGATCTCTTATGCCGGTGAGAGTGGTGCGCAAACCCAAGGCCTCTGTGCCTGGCATTCGACGCCAACTTGCTCTGGCCAGGTTCCCGGCGCCGTCCACCCGTCTTGATGGTCGTGAACTCTAGCGGCGTGGACCGCAGGGTAGCCTTGTCGCCGCCGGACAACAGCAACTGTAACACTTGTGTGTGGTTCATCCCCTGGACTTGTTCTCCGTTGACGTGTGTAATCAAGTCCCCGGGGCTCAGACCTGCCTCGAAAGCAGGACTTCCCGAATCCACTGCCTATTCAACATTTACATTGTACCCGTTAATAATAATTATAATGATTCATAATATTATGCCAGCCAAAAGCTAAAATATTACCAATACACATACAGAAAGATTTATATTCCACCTCCCCTCCTATTTAAGCATATGCATGTTTCGTTGAACACATCGCATAAAATATTATATTATTGCAATTTTGGAACCCTTTCGACAAGCAGGACATAAATACATTGAGAAGATTCAGAGTTGAACAAGATTTACTCATATACCACATACTTAAAACACACATTTATTTAAGTAATGAGAAACACATTAACTGCGCAAAACTATAAAACGTAATTTTATAGATTATAGCAAACATATTAAGTACTTGATATCACATGCTTTAGAGAAAAAAATATGGCTTGGCCATAAAAGAAATTTTTAACATTCCATTCCAGGTTATAAATTAATTAAGCGTTCTTGAATATTTAATATCATACTCACATTCAATATTCACATGTAATTTATAAATTATATTGTATTAGACTCTAAAACTGAGAAGTTAAAAATATAAACAAAATCTAACTTTCATTTACTACGTTTATATGATGGCGTTAAAATGGTTTAAAACTAAACCGTTTTGAAAGTTAAAACGCTCGCGCTATGTAGTTTAAGAACTTAAAACCGTTTTATTTGCATAAACCGGTTTATTAAATGTACATGTACATATACAAGTTTAAGTAAATAAAATGGTTTTAAGTTCTTAAACTACATAGCGCAAGCGTTTTAACTTTCAAAACGGTTTAGTTTTAAACCGTTTTAATGCCATCATATAAATGTAGTAATTGATTGTAAAAAAAAAAATTATGTTTACTTATACTCATTAAGTAACACTTTGCCAAAGAGTAACTCTTTAATAACACAAAATATCTAAATTAATTTTAATATTTCTATGTTCTTGTTTAGTATGCAATCATATACATTCCTTAGATTCTAAAGACAGTTTAAAAAAAATGTTTTTAATTTAAACTTTAAAGTGAGTATAATATAAATGTACATTTGGTTGCCTCTACTTATTACATACTAATTACAGCAAAACCAATAGTTCTCATTTTGTAGCCAAACTTATCAATATGATGAACATGTAGCATACACAAATTATTAAGATGAATTTAATTCCTGATTAAGAGATAACTTTGAATACAAATTTAAATGCGTGAATAAATATTTTTGGAAACAAGTAACAACTATTCATAGTTTGAAGTTTAACAAACACTTAAATCTTGCATTAATAAAGTTGTCAACAATTAAAAATCGAAATGATAAAATTGCTTGATAAGGTGGTATAGTAATATGAGCAATCTTTTATTTTTGGTAAAACTTGTAAGATTTATTTTTAATAGCTTCTAAAATGTTTAACTTTAGTTTAGTGTGCATTTTCAAAAAACTTTTTTTTGTTTGTTTTATGAAATAGTATAGTATAATATACATTACAAAATGTCCATTTAAAAATTATGGCCATTGCTAAATATCTATGTAATAGGTATACAATTCAAAATTTACTAACCAATTTAATCATAAATATTATAGTATTTGATTACGTATGTATGTATAATCACTTTAAACTCATTGAAAATACACTCAAGAGAAACAGTGTTCTCAAGTTGTGAAAGGCATATTGAATACTAATATATAAAAACTGAGATATATTGGGACTTACAAGTGGTTTTTTAATGAATTATATTTAATTGCATACAGCTTATAAGCAGATAACATATTATATAGATAAATGTTTTGACAAATACATTTACATACCATTACTAAATGGTGCATAGTATAGAAATCACTATCTCCGAAGTATACACGAATAGTATTAACTGTAAACCCAAAGCCAGAAGGACCTCTGCGCAATATAATTGGTGGCTTTAAGCTGGTGATTAAAGGTACATCACGACAAGGTGAGTTCAATGCACTACACGATCCTGGGGACTTCATTTGCATTCCATTGTTACTGGATTCTAGAACAAAAAGTAAGTAAAAACTAAATTGTTTACTTTACAATAATTTTCACTAATAATTGTATACAAACCAGGCGGTATCATCAGAGACAATCCGGTGGCTGAAAAACTCTTAATGACAGATCTTGCCCGTTGACCACCAAGAGTATTGCTTTTGTGATTTTTCGACATGCTTGAAGTACTTGGTGAAGGTGGTAAAGTGGGACATAGATTAGCAGTCACAGGTAAACTTAGGAATTCCTCTTTTTTTTCTGATGAAGGATCATCAGACTCGTTTTCCGATAAACTCCTTAGTTGCCTAAAAACATAATTTAACGTAATGCATTATTGAAGACATAGCAAGACTTTTTCAAATCCAACAAAATAGTTCTTGCATACAACTTAGTATAAGGTAAAAAGAAATTATTTTACAGTATTTAAGAATAATTGAATTCAAATATAAATTAAAATAATCTAATCACCTCTTACACTGATAGTAAAATGATAGATTGTTCGAGAAGAAAAAAGTCACATCAAGTAAAATACAATTTTATTTTATAAACAAATGTTTGTTTGTACTTTAATATAATAAATTGATAGTGTGGAGTTTAATATAGTTTAAATTAAAACTTCAAATATTTGTGTAGAAAGCCAAAGAAAAAAATAATTCTTGTTTATGTAGGTATCACCATGTAAAATAATTAAATTTATTAAATATAATATGTAGGTGTTCTAAATTATAAACATTAACTTTATACATTTTATAATAACCAATTAATGGGAAAATGCTTAATTGTTTATGAATAAAGAGATCAAACTGAATAAGTTGTGACTGTAAGTGAGACAAACGTTAACCAGTTAACCTGTTTCCAATAAACCAGAAATTGTATAAAAAAATAATCATAAAAAAATCACAACTTATAATTTTATAAATCTTAATATATTTTGACAAAATGTGGCTGTGGAGGATTGCAGGCTTGTATTCAATTTCCTAGGTTAGGTTTGATAGATATAAAATAGAATTTGAATACAATCATTCTTAATAGCATGTTGGTGGAACATCTGTTACTTGTGTAGGTGTGTCAAACACTTACAGTGAATAGACCATAACTCTTATTCTCTTACTTTGTAGCCAATCTGTTTAAATACTTGAAATTATTTATGGATAGAATATTATTATAAAAATAACTAAAAACAAAATAATGCTTGACTCTCGAGACACTTTTTTCAATATGTAATTGTTTTAAAAAGTTTATAAGTGTTATACGTTATAATCTAACAATTATATTAGCACTAATAATAATAATAATTTTTTTTTTAGTATAATGTTGGTACGCATTTGATTATAACTTAACGTCATTATTGTACTATGTTATAGACACCTCATTTAAACTAATTGACTAAAAAAAAAAAAAAAAAAAAACACTACTGCCAAAATGAATATATGTTTGACATAGATGATAGAGTTCTGAAGTTTAAATAAAAGTACATAAATGTCAAAACAAAAAACTAACACACAGAATTCAAAAAAAAAAACTTATTTAACACAACTACTTATTTAAAGACTGTACAGTGTACGTAATAGTTTAAGATATTTTAAAGTTCATTTAAATTTTTCAATTTAAGCTATTAAGATTTATGAGTATAAGAAATTTAAATAAATAAAACTGACTACTAAATACTTAGCAGGCAACTTAAACTACAGAAAAAAAAATGAAAATCATTAAGTTTAAGTACATAATGAATAACAGAAGAGGGAAAAGCAACAGTACATAATACAATTTCAACAATTTACTGTATAACATAGTATGTAAAACAGATTAATAAACAGACGTTATATCTCATATCTTCTACTAATTCAAATTAATATTTTTTCAGTTGTTTATTTTTCAATTCAAATTATATAAAATAATATAATGTATAAATAACAATTGTATGTGATTTAATATTATGTTTACAGATTTCACCGAACAATTAAAGGAAGATAATATTAAACTCACCTATAATTTAACAGTATACAAATTATTACTACATTAATGTAAAGAATAATGTACCTAAGAAAATTATTAGAAGATAAAATGAATCAAATCAAAGGATATTTAATCTGTATACATTACTACTATTATATTATTCAACTATTCAAAGATGTTACTGCTAGAATATTATTAAACAGGGTTAAAATCTAAATGGTAAAATTAAAATCCAGATGTTTAACCAATCGTTATAAAAAATAAAATAAAATATGTAAATTAAATTAATATGAACTTTTTACAGAATAATTTGTTTATTCAAATTTTGTATTCAAAACAATTGTATATTAATTTGTATTAAGTTAGTTTCTTAAAGGTAATTTAGCATTCACTTAAAATTTTGCAAATTTATAAATTTATAAATTTTCTTAATATTAAACTATAAGTATAAATGATTAAAGAAAAATAATTATTATTGATATGCATAAAAAAAAATCAGTGAATTGCGACTAAATAATTAATACCTACTCTAAAAAATAAATTTCAAGTGTGCTTAGATTAGATAAATAGCTAATAAATTATCACTAATAATTTACATTTGAAAATAAACTTTAAATATACTTGTGTATGACAAAATATGAATATTATCTAATTTTAAAACATGTGATAAAAATTTTAATTAATAATATTTAGAGTACTAAGTTCTTCATTTAATCCTAGATAACACCTCTTTAAAAATAATTATATCAGTATATTATATATTATATTATTTGATGTGCATTCACTGTGTGGTTGATTAAACCAATGAAAAAATACCTCTTCACAGTTTTATTAATTACAAAATGTGACTACATCTGCAGAAAAGCAATTTGAATATATATATTATATTAAAATTGAATACTTGCTAAACTTAGCCTATAGGATGATTACAGAGAGTGTAGAAGTAAGAGGACTATATGGTACTCTATCTTCTATAGAGTACCACAATTTAAGTACTTAGGAGTTCTCATAACCCAAGACAATGAGTTAAAAGCGGAGGTATTGAGAAAAATACAACTTACATCCAAATTATATTTTGGAGCTGAAAAAATCCAGAACTATCTCTGAAAACTTAAAAATGTTTATGTATATGACATTAACACATTCACTGCGTAAAATAATTAGTTGGGACACGTTAGATGTGTCACAAAATATATCGATGTTCGCTAGGAGCGTGCCACCAATTCGGACATTTTAATTAGTGTCGGAAAAATCAACAAAATAAGTTATTTATAAATGGATTGGACTGAAATAACAAGAAATTTCTATGCAGAAGCGTGTGTAAAAAAAAAACATTACTCTAGTGCGCCTCTATTTTATAGCACATTTAATTCAAAGGACCTTATGTCGGCTATATCCGACAGACGTACCGTGAAAAAACCAGTCCGTCGGATATAGCCGACAAACGCAACGAATGTGTTAATATGTCCAATCATCATATATGGCTCCAAACATGGGCGTTAAGAAATACAGAAGAAAGACTGGAAATATTTAAAAGAAAAGTATTAAGGCAGATATATGCCCCATATCTTCATCTACAAACCGGTTGAGATACCTGTTCTAAAGGCCATGTAAAACCAGTGTATCGTGAAAAGCAATTTTACATGGGCCGGCTATGTCTGGTGAAACAATGGCACAACGATAAAATTAATAATTAAGGAGAATCCAATGGTATAAAGACTGAAAGGCCGGCCTCGCCTACGATGGGAAAACTGTATGGAGAGAGATATGAAAGCAATAAACCCAAGAGCCAACAGGGGGAGGAAGCAGAAGACAGAGAGATGAAGGAAATGGATTTTTTTACTCAATGAAAGGCCCAAAAACCCAAAAATATATATTTATCAAATTTGAACAGAATAATACACACAAACTATATTTTGGATAGCTTTTAACAAGTAGTGCACTTTTAACATTTGTAAGCTTCATAAATGTAGTTGTTAAATGCTGCAAGTTAAATGCCTATACAAAATTATTTCAGTTATACAAAAACTAAAACTTGGTAATTTCACTGTGATATGTATGATCTAAGATAAAATAATGGATCTAAAGGAGTATTTTATTCAATACCTTTATAAATTAAATATATTATTAAATATAATGCGGTGATAAAAACTACTTCTATTGTACCTATTTAAGAATAAGATTCAAAAAGAAAGCGACCTTACTTGTAAACATATTTGATGAAAATATAAACATTAATTGTTTAGGTAATGTTAGAGTACCCAGTAATATTGATAATTGTATGTATTTGAAAATTTATATGGATAGTATTCATTCAAATTTAAAGATCAATATAATATTTTATTTTTATTGATTTTTAATTTTTTTAATCAATTGTAGTTTATTTATACATTTATTATGCATTAAATTAATAGTTATTATATTGTTAGTACGATTACAATTATTTTGATATTTAAAGTAAGAAAATTGAAGGATGATGGTTTAATAAACTTTAAATAATATTTATTGTAGCTAACGATCATAGTTTATACCAATCATAAATTCAACACTAAAAATTATTTAACACGTTCACTGCGTACTGACGCCAATTGGCGTCATAAGTATCATTCAGCAACGCGTTTGACGCCATATGGCGTCTAATATACATTTAAAATAAATGGTTTAAAATTCCCTACGCGTGGCTGAATGTTATTTTATTATTATTTAGCGTGGATTAAACGCATGTTTTTAAATATGTATACATACATCGTTATGAGCAGTTTCTTTATATTTTTTTTTTAATTTTTTTTGTTTTTACTTTTATCATACGCACTGGGGGAAAACTGCAAAAAGACATACGCAGTCAACGTGTTAATACATAAAAAAAATGTTATTTCATAACTGGTTTTTGAGATACCATAAACTTAAAGTACAATTTAAGTTTAAAAAGTGTGAAACCTTGAAATAAATTGATCAATTGAACAGTTATATTTATTGTGTTGTACGAAAATTCAAAATATAGAACAATGATAAAGTTAACACTCGGGAAATGTTTTTTATTTCAAAGTGAATCTTGGTATATCATTTGATTATTTGAAAAACCAAATTTGATAATGTTCACATAATATTATTGTTCAATGCTTTGTATTAGGTAAAAAAAATTGAATCAAATTATACTAGAAATAGAAGATAGAAATCATATTCTGTTATTAAATATAAATTTCAAAATAATAATAATCCCCAATCCACAAGAGTGACATTTATTTTTAGGGCAAAAACACTAATGATAAAACAAAAATTAATGTTTTTTTTTTTTTTTTTATGAATGATCATTAACTAAATTATTTAGATATTTCATTATTAAAGACTATTATATTATAATAGTCATGCTTTGAAACTTTTACGTCTTGGGTAAATAATAATCGTTTTATACATAGTATACGTATATATTATTCTTCCACTTAAAATCGTATTTTTAAAGCGAAAAAATAAAATAAGAAAAATATTTTCTATATTTCATTATTCAGTACAAGAGTATGATAAATAACATTAAAGCCTTACGGAGATCTGTCATCTTCAATTGAAATCGAGAATTTTGGTATACTTTCTTTACTATATAAGCGCCGCCTACGACTGATTTGAGTATTTGATTCATTGTCTTCATTTTGTGATTTGTCAATAGTTGTTTTCTTGGCAACAGGTGATTTTAAACTTTCATCAACTGTTTCTCCTTCTGACGCTGATGTGTCAAACATTCCTAAAATAAAATATTCCAATTAAAAGTAAATAAACAATCAAACAAAATGTATACTACAGTAATACACATCATTAATTATATCTACAACCAAATAATAACAGAGAAACATATGATTTCTTACCAGTATTGATAGATAAAGAATCATCTTTATAGTTAACTGAAGGGGATAATGATGGATATTCATTGCTCATTGACAATTTACTTGCTACTTTTTTGAATTGAGGCGAACAAGATGAAAATGTACCCAAAATCAATGAGTCATCATCTGTATCCTCATCAATTTCATGGCTATAACGATCACTTCTGGCTGAAATAATACAATTTAGTATTAATTTAAAATAAGTATAATATTTGACATAATTATACGTCATTCTTACAATCAAAATAACTAGTATCTTCTTCATTGCCTAATTGTGGCATAAACTCGGCTTTTTGTCTCAATAATGAATTCCAATCAACTCCATAGAAATAAGGATGATCTTTGACTTCATGTGATCCACCAGTACCCAATCGATCTCTAGGATTTTGTTGCAGTAATGACGATATTATGTTTTTGGCCTCTGGCTGAATTGGCCATTCGTTTTCATCTGGCCATTCAATATCATCTATAATAAACATAATTTTTAATTGAGAAATTAAATCAATATTATAACATCAATTAAATTATATTTACCATTTACAGTATGAGCAAAAAGTTCTTCGGGTGTTTCACCAAAAAATGGTACACACCCTACCAAAAATTCATACAATATTATTCCCATAGACCACCAATCTACTGGTTTCCCATAACCTTGTCTGAAAATAAATAATATTTCTGTAAATTTTAATATACATTTTAAAATAATGATAATTGGATATATTTTCTTAATAAATAATATGAAAAGTGTGCAAATCATTGTCTTATTTATATATACCTACATCCTATACATACCTTAGGATTACTTCTGGGGCTATATACTCAGGTGTACCAAAAACTTGCTTGTCAGAAAATTGTCGTGTATCTCTATCCACATGTACTTCATATAAATTAGTTGCCACTATAACAATAAAAATATTATATCTATTAATACTAATTGAAACAATTATTATTGCAAAAGTTGGTTAGTAAATTTCTTACATGACATCAAACCCATTTTACTTAATCCAAAATCAGTCAGTTTTATATGGCCTAATGCAGTAATTAGAAGACTGAAAAAATAAAACAAAAATAAATTTAAATTTAAATATTAAAAAAAGATTTTTTAAAAAAAGAAATTTATTGTATACTTGTCAGGTTTTAAGTCACGATGCACAATACCGTAATTGTGAAGGTATTCTACGGCAAGTACAGTTTCAGCGAAATAAAATTTTGCCATATCTGGTGGTAGAGGGCCAATATTTTTCAAAAGAGATGCACAATCGCCTCCTTCGACATATTCCATTACAAGACAAAGATGTTTCTAGATACACAACAAAATAATAAATATATTTTGATATAGTTCATGTTTTAATTTACAAGCACTTACCCTTGTTTCAAAACTGCAGTACATGGTGACCACAAATGGGTTGTCAGTAAAACTCATGATATCCCGCTCGGCGAATACTTGTTCAATTTGATTGCGTAACATTAAATTATTCTTAATAATTTTCTTCATTGCAAATCTTTGACGAGTTTGTTTATGTCTTACGAGATACACAGCGCCATATGCACCATTCGAAATCAATTTAATTACATCAAAATCAACTTCTGAAGGTGGCTAAAAATTAATCAACAAATTATAAAAAAATTTAAGAAATAATAATAGGTAATTAATATTTACTTACAGAAGAAAATGTATCTTTTTTGGTACTTTGTTGTTGAGTCTTTTTTATTAAAGACGAGGAATATTCATCTAATTTGTGAAAGTTCACATCAATATCTAAAAAATATATAGAAATACTGTAAATAAGTTATGAAAAATACATTATCTAAAAATTGAAAAAAATAAATATATACATACCATCAACTGAGTTACGATTTAATCCTAATTTTCCTATTATATATTGTGGTATTTCATCCTTAATACCTTGACAGATTTTAGCTTGACCTTCAGCTTGTTCTAACAGATGATAAAATTCTTCAGGATCAAATTCTAAGCACTCGAGTAACCTAGCCGGTCTAGATATTATTAATAACAATTTTTTCATTGTTCCTGTCAGTAGTGCAGTGGCTTCTTCAGACTTTTCTCTCGCCTGTAATAAAAACAAATGTTTTTTTATTTAATGTTAAACATTTTTTTTTTTTTTTACACAACATACCTCAGCCAACAATAACTCCAAGTTTTCAGACATTTCATAAAAATAACCTCTGGTTATTAATTTTTCTTCAGATTTTTTTAAGCAATCTCTAGCTATCTCCAACACTTGATGATTAACAAATCTAACAATAGGTACAGCATCTGCTGATATTTCTATGTGTTCTAAATTAAGTTTTTCATATTCATTTATAAACATGCTTAAGCGTTCTTCCATCTGATGAGTAGCCTAAATTAATGCATAATTGTATGTAATTACTACAACATATCAAAGTTAAATACTTAAGATCCAAGATTAAACTTTACCTTGGGAAACCTATCTTTATAAAGCACATTCATCATAACAATATCATTATCAAGAACTGGCGATCTGCTCGGACTGCTGCAACAAAGCCAAATGTTAAAAAAAAAAATGCTTATACTTACACAAATTTAATAGACCGATTATTAACCTTAAGCTTCTTGAACGTGGTCGATTGAAACGGGGTTTACGGTAAATTATGTTATCTTCTTCCGCACTATGGGTACTGTCATTGGATGAAAAATGTTTGGAAAACATATGCAATTCATCAGAGGTTGGCATATTTGGAAGCTGGTGTAAACGCTCTTGACTGGAACACTGAGACTGGAAATCAATATCAATGATTTGAAAAATTATTGAGCAAATACAAGACACACAATTTTCACTTACTGAAACATTTGAACTTCCAGAAGTGGTTCCATAACCTGACGATGGCAATGAAGCAACTGACCACCTTCTTCCATCACGGCAATCTGTAGTGAGTAAATTATACGGCCTAGAATACATTATTAATACATCAAAATATTAAAAGATATAAACAACACAAACAAAATTATTATGTTACAAATTAGATCAAAGAAAATCTCAAACAATCATCAAGATTATTTATATAATATTACACCAATAATTACCTTTTTATTGAAACAAATGGAAAATGAGGATGAGAGTGAACTACTTTAGGGCTTTCTAATGGACTACCTGAATTTAAAATAATTAAAACAAATACGTTAAATAACAGACATCATTTAAAAATATATTATTCATAAGCAATTTACTTGACATTGGAGAATGACATCTTGGTAATGTAGGTGATGTATTTGATATAAAGCTTTTTCTATGACTAGCCTTGTTTGAACGTCTTCCAGACCCGGCAACATGTAATTCTCTCTAAAAATAAAAAATAAAATCATATTAAATTTCAAATTAAATAGAAGTATAACATTATTTTATATTCACACACCAAACTATTTGATAAGGAAGGTGCTGACTGCCCCAATGTACTGTTGCGCATCAAAACTAAATTTGATAATTCTGTAAACATAAAAAGAAATGTATACTTATTATATACAATTAATTATAATAAAATGTATTACTATTACTTATAATATACAATTATTTAAATAATTCAAATATAAAACAGTACCATAGTTCAACCTATAAGTGTTATATATAATTATATATTATACCAAATCAGTGGCGTAGCCCCCTCTCCGGGTTATTTATTTACGATAACTGTAAAAAACTTAGTTTAATTCATACTTAACCCCAACCTTCTCCCATGTAATAATCATGGCTACGTAACTGATACTAATCAATACTATAGGGGTATAGTTTATTTAAGTAAATTATTAATAATTTAGTTGACTATATTGATAAAATACAATTCAATTAAATTATGGCTATAATGATAATCTGAGTTTTAATTTGTTTATACAACTTTAGTGTTGTTATTTGTTTCTAGAATAATTTAATACAATTGATGATAAAACTACTCAATAAGTGGTTTTGATGACCTCTGACATTTACATTTAGTAACTGCTGATATAATATTATATAATATGGATTTTTATTGAAAGGATGTGATAAAGTATACTATATTGTTTAAAAAAAAAAAATAAGATAATAATTTGTAAGGTATTATTAGCACAATTATAAGTGATTATTTTGAAGTACAAGCTCAAGTTATATTAGAATCTATAAATAGGTACAATAGTTTCAAACCTAATTCTATCTTTATCTAAACAAAAATACATTGTTAAATGTCAGCATACTTGTAAAGAGACATCTCTTTACAAATAGCACATCCAACATAATATCATATTTCTATAATTGAAATATTTGTCTAGTCAAATATATTATACTTTTAGTAGTAAATAAAAAAATTACTTTATTAATAGAATGGTTATAGAAAATATTATTAGTAATTTTAACTAACAAAATATCACATTTAATATTACATAGTTCAAAAAATATTATAATATAGTAAAAAAGGCTATATATTATTTGTCATTTAAAATTGTAATATAAAAATAAATAATATTGCTTTAACTCAGTACAATATTTATAGTAGACAGAAAAACCTACAAATAGTTATTATTTTAGTAATTACATTTTAGTTATATCTGCATACCAATAATTTTTAGTGAAATATTTGACTGTTAATTATAATTAAAGAGATCAAAGAAACCATCTTAATAGTCATAACAAATCTTGGTATTCAAGTATACATTGTACACGTATATCTAAATTTATATTATCCTGGAATATAAATTTAAGATGGCTTTAAAATAAAATTGCATATTATTAAAAATGTATACAATTTACAAAAATAAGGATTTTTAACAAAAAACCAATATTCTTCACATTTATTTTGAAGATTAGTAATGTCTTAAACATATCAATGACAAATTGTCAAAAGTGTGTCATTATAACACTCCTGAGTTTAAATTTATTTAGAACTGATGAATCAAACTCAACTATAAAGAAAAATATTTAGTTTTTTTATTTAAGCAATTAACTTTAAAAGAAATAATACCTAATCTGAAAAAGCACGAGTAAATTAATAAAATAAAGATGTACAAAATGTCTATATTGTTTTAAGTCATTTATTTATACTTGTATTAGGTATACATTATATATTTATAATATTTATCTTAATTCCAGAGATCTCTTATTTATTTGATTGAAACACATTATCCATGATAACATACTTAGGTAGAATATGCTTGATAGATTATTTAAACTGAAGTGTGATTTCTAATTAAAAACACCCATAAATTGTTTATGAAAACCATTACGCCATTTAGGTTACAGTCATCAAATTTATACTCAATACAGAAGACAATATATTCTATCAAACATTATTTTTTTTTAATATCATAAACGTAAAAAAGTTATTGAAATTAAAAAAAGCATTACAACAAAAATAAACTTATTTTTAATTAATGATATCAAAATAAAATCGCTGCTACACACTAAATATTGTTATTCTTGTTGTATATGAATTTGGTTTTTTTAACTATAACAGTAACTTAAATGGTTCTTTTTTGAGCAAAACCTACTAACTATAAAACCTTATTATTATTCTATATGCTATATGCAATAGCCATTGTTGGTACTTTGTATTGACATGTGAACACTTTTAAAATACTTTTAATAAATATACTTAAATATATTTAAGATTTTAAAATTGTAATTCTTCTTAACATTTTTATTAAATTTTCTTATAAAAAGTGGGTGGGGGCATCCTCTTAATTGGTTGTATTTACTAAAACAACTATATTTCATATTGTGTATAATACAAGTTTCACTAAATCGAATGTGTTTAAAAAAGGATCATGTGTAACAAAATAATAAATGTTAACATAGGACTAACAACAACACACAAGTATGAATAGTATGATACAACATAATATGAGGTATGAGATAATCTACAGTATTTCTTATACTCCAATTATTAATATGTATAGAAAAAAAATATACATCAGCCAACAACTTATCAAAAATAATAGCATTTACAAATCAACAAAAATAAATAATAAATGTAAAAAGTTTAAAATAAATAAATCACTGTTGAGTTAAATTTATTAAAAAGAGAATTTTAGTATTTTAAATTTAAAAATATGATGTCGAAATACTACAGAATATTTAAAAAAAAAACATTAACTTGAATGAAATAAACTAATAAATATAATTATATTTGATGGTGTTAATCCCCAGCAATATTTCCAATTGTATATCTTCCATCAAGCTGATTTATGGTTTATATCCACTTAATGGCATGTGAAGCAAAACGTTGATTGGGGGAAAAAAATAATTATGATTTACTAAAAATAATATGCCGAATGCCTTGTAAAATATATCTAATACTCGACGAACAATTTAGTTAATAATAATTCGATAATAATAATAATAAATTTGTTATTATATTTAAAATGCTCCAAGGAAAAAATGAAGTGTTATATTATGTAGTATTATATATAACTCACCGGTTTTATTGTTTAAATGACTTTTTTGTTCACAAACAAATAAAGAAGAATTTACAAAGCACATATTGAACAGCAATGTAATGTTAATAGCTTCAAATATAAATTATAAATGAAACCTACAACTTATAACTCTGACGACTGGTGTCTAAATAAAATAAATTAGTTACAGAAAATCACGAACCTTGTACAAAAAATAGATAAAATAAAATAGTAATGAGCGTGTTCTTAAGTGTTTGACCAAATTAGTCACATGATACATTTAAGAGGACAAGATTATACTTATATACATATTTATGTAAAAAAAATATAGTAGATAATTTAATTGGCACGTGCTTTAGATAACTCGGGAAAATAAAAGAAATTATAAAATAAAAACTAGACAATGTATATCATGTATATAGTATGAAATATTTTCAACTGATAAAGTCCATACATTTTTAAAATGTACATTTTTCCAAAATGTTATATAGAAACTGCTAACACTATTTAATATCATGAACACAATACATTACAATTATTTATTATTATCTAAGTAGGTACTTAAATTGATAAATTTAATATCATGTATTTAAAACATGTAACTAATGATTCTAAAATAAATAGATCCAATAGGTAATAATTATAACTGTCGTATAGTATATTAAAATGTTCAAATTTAGATAACCTACTAAAATTATAAACATACAGAAACGGGAGGTGATAAATACTGTATGCTAATATAAATATAGTAACTGAACAAAATAATAGAAGATTTAAATTATACAATGCAATAAAATAAAACAATAAATTGAACACATCAGACAATAAATATTAAATATCCAATATACATTCATTTTTTTCTGATTTAGTATTAATTGGTTTCCTTATTATTTTAAACTTTAATATTTTTATCAAAACAACAATGACAAAGAAATCCGAAAGAGAGAAAATTCTAACCTAACAAGCAAAACCAGTATAATAAATATTGTCTATAATATCAACTTAATATAGTATAGAAACCTACAAATACATGCCAATTGAAAAAAAATAAAACATTGATAATATCTTTTTTCTGTACTAATAGCTAATACTGAACATCATTTATAATCTACTCAGCTGCTACCCCTGATTTTTATGGTAGGTGGGTGGGTGGACCCCCTAGCTCCAAATTATTTACATCATAAAAATTCTACTTTGTATAACAATATTGAAAATAAACTATTGAATTATAGGCTATAGCCATTAGCCTATTAGCCATTATAGAGGTAACCGATTCAACATTTTCTACCCCTATTTATTTTTGAGTGTGCCAATGAGTCTACTCTGATATTTAATAAGCCATAAGTACCTGACAATTACTAAATTTATTTAATGTTATATTTAAAAAAATATCATATGCATAATTTATTTGGTATAATATTTATATTACAGATATTTGAAAGATGAAAGACAAATATTATGTGCAATAGCTAAAATCTAAAAAGAATGAATGCCAACAGTGATATATGACCTCAAATTTGCTAAATATTAGTACTAAATCTGCCAAAATCCCAAGAAAATAGACCATGTGCCAATATTTTATGAATGTCATTGATTTTTGTTTCATTTTACTTGGCATTAATGTATATTTATAATTTATAAATATCGAAACACATAGAGAACTATTTAAACGTTTATATTAATGTTGATTTAATTTTCAAAAATTCTGAACAAATTATAAAATAACATACTTATAGCAATTTAAATAGTAAATTTTCATTATACCTAATAAAAAATTAGAAGTAATATTAGTAATTTAGATAAGACTAATTTAAAACTACAAAAATCATATAGGTAAATACATTGGATCTTTAATATAAATCATAATCAAATTTTCTAAAAATCAGCCTATAGTTATAATAGTTATTCATATTTATCATAGTTGAAATTTAAATGATCATACAATATAATATATTATACACCATATAATACAGTATAGATAAAGACTATAGCTAATAGTTAAGTATTCAATTTTATATTTGAAGTAATTTTGAATCATTTGATCCTTAAATATAATTTTTAATCATTCATTATTGTATTTTCATACATTATTTAAAATGAACCAGAATAACAAAATATAAAAATACAATCTTAAAATATGTATAGGTACCTCAGTGTGCCGTAAATTTCCAACAGTAGTGTTCAACTATTATATACATAATTATTCACACGTGTGATCAAAAAAACCACCATATTATTAACATATTAAAATAAATATGAACATAAAAATTTTAATTAATTAATTAAAAATAAAGGTAATACAGAATCAAGAATAATTTATTTTTAAGTGAATAAAATATTCATCTAAAATTCTTAAAAATGTTCTGGTGTAGTAATAATATGTTTAACACATTTAAAATCTAATGAACAATGAAATGAGTTAAGCAATAAACCTAAAATAAACACAGTATCTTTCATCCATAAATCAAAAGATAAACATTTTTGAAACTAGGACTTACACTGTACCCACCTACATTAATCTACAGCAGTCTAGTAAAACTTTATTTTTTATTTTATAAAAGTGTAAACAACAATATTTGTTTTACAAAATATTTTCAAATATAAAATAACCAAACAATTCTAAAATGAGTTTATATTGTGTTGACAATATTTGCGCAAAATACTATGTTGCATACAAATTGATTAATTGAATGGTTAACAAAAATGTAAAGAACCAATCATCTGTTATTTAATTATTAATATAATTTATAAAAATGTATTATCATGATGTGATAATATATAGGTGAGGTTTTGTTTCAAAAATGTTTTAATATGCAATAATATAGAATTATCATTTTATTATGAGCCAGACTACACCTACTAATTATTCTAGTTTAAGTTAACATGATTAAAGATTTTTTTCTGATTAAAAAATATTACAACCCTGAATTCTGTTTTTAAATACATTTATACTACAGTCTTATTTAGCAAACAACTGGTGAAAACTAAATCTAAATTAGTTATGATATTCATTTGCATATTCGTAAATTTATTGTGTTATCTTAATTCAAATAAAATAGATAAGATGTGACTGTCCTGAACATAATTATATTTTAACAATACTATCAATAAAAAAAATGCATTTATAACTGATAATAATAGTAATTAGTACATGTATACATATGTATTATAAACATTGAATATTAATCCACCTTATACTACAAGTTCAGTAAAATGTTTATAGTACACATGGTAACAAAACATTTGATAAATTAATATAAGAATAATAATATACACCTGTTATTGTTTAAAAAATTAAGGTGTCTAATATATAATTCAAAGAAGGAACACTATAGTAGGTATATTATGTAATATTCAAATAAATATTTTAAAATTGTTTTCTAAAAAATTAAATACATTAAGAGCTAAAAACTTTGGATTTATTAGTAATAAAAATATAAATTTCCTGGTTAGTATTTAAAGCTTTTGAAAATTATAAAAATCATTGTTTGTTGGGAATATTTGATTTAAAAAAAAAAAACAATTTAGTAACACCAATGACAGTAAAACTGTGAGACTGATATGAATCTAAAGATAAATCTGATTTTGATAGGAAAATTAATAAACTGTATACTTACCTAATTTATTACCTCAAATAATATAAATAATTTAACTATGGATTTTAGGGGAATTAGTGCTATAGAATTATAATAATTTTGAATAGGCAGTTATAAACACTTACATAAATTTGATCATTAATAATAATAAATTGTGACTGAATATTTAAAATTATTACATAATAAACTGAAAAATATATAGTAAATACATAGTCATATCAACAGCTGACTCAATTAATAATTTAATTGCAGTAAGTATATATAATGAATATAAAATTGAAGATTAAAATATCACTACAGAAAGTAATTCATTATTAAATAATAATTAGGTTTATTGATTACAAATTGATAACATATGATGCACATATTTCATAAACAGTAAAGCTTAATCAAAAGAACATACAATCTATAAAAAATAATAAGACTAAATCTGTGAATCTGGTAAGATTCAAACAGGTTAAAAACTGATAATTATTAGCAAAGGTTAAATATAGATTTTAATATACGAAGTCAACAAACTATACTATAATTATAAATATTTCTGGCGCTAATAACTTTGGATGGAATTAAATTTAATAAAGAAATCAAAAATAATAAAAAAATTTAAATGATTTATGAACAATTCTAAAAAATTTAAAGATTAACCAATATATGATTGTAAAATTAATACAATATAAATTTAGTTTATATTTTTTAGGGTTTTAGCGGTACGTACAGTACCAAATATTTACATAATTATTATTTAATTAAAATACTTTTTTAAAAAAATGTATAGCATTACAAGGTAAAAAGATGTTAAATATCAACTCTGTATCTATTAGATGTACTTTTATCTATCAAATGGGAATTCTATTTATGTTTTAATATATTATTCAATTGTACATTATTCTTGATAAAATAATTTATTAAAAGCTATAAAATAGTCAATATTCATACTAAATAAATTAAAAATGATTTAAGTTATTAATTTGATAATAAGTTAAATTTTTATACACTAATTTTATAATAAATAAAATCAAAAATAATTTTAATATTCATAGTATACATTTAAAATTATTTAGAGTACATTGGAACCATTAGATTTTAATTTATATAGGTAATGGATGATAATAATGATATAAGATAATTTACAAAAGTAAAGCAACTGATACAATTAAATAATAATGTAAATTATAAACATAATATAACAATATTGAAGAATTACAAATTAAATTTTTGTTTCATAAAATATATTGTTATAATTTAACAAAATATAAATTTGATTTAATTCTTTTCTAAAGTATTTCTTCAAAATGTTATAAGTTTATAAACCACTTTTGTTGTATAAATATTGTTTTTAGATCAAGGTCATTGTATGTAGATTGATTCACACTAAACTCTTTATATTATGTTTAATATTAGGCTCTTATTTTAAAACATAATATAATATAGTTTCCTATTTAATGCTTAAAAATATGTTAATAGAATGTTATGTACTACTAAAATGACTTATATTTTTATAATATTCTGCACCCTAAGTCACTAGTTACCACTACCCACATGAAAATGTATACAATTTTTAAATAAGGGACATCAAAATCAAATTGGCATTGTTCCATAAAACTACAATTTCTTTAAGCTCATTACTCAAACTACATTGTAATACAAGCACATGAGCCTATGAGACTATGAATCAAAAATATTATAATAATAAAGACATATAATTAAATAAAAGTATAATAGTATCTACTGAAGGTCATTCAAATTTAACATAACAAAATAATAGGCAAACTTATTACATACAACTATTATATTACTCCCACTATTTTTAAATGCAGTATTTAAATAACATCATATATTTAAATAAAATATGGTTGATTTTTAAATATTACAATAATAACTTTGTTGTAATTATGGAAAATTTATAATAAAGTTATAATCACCTAAATTAAACTATCTCACTAATATGGAATATACATTTATATTATACATATGGATACGTATTGAAAATGACCACAGTCTGTTGAATATTTATAACACCCTTATAAAGAATACTTATCTCTAAACCCCCTTCTACCATAAGATTATCCCTTACAAATTTCCTGTTACCCTGTAATTCATACGACCCTGAGATAATGAAACCATGATTGTGAATAACTATTATCAATAGTACCTTTCCCCATAATGACTATAATATCATGATTACAATCACTAAAACCTTTCTTTTTTTTGTAATGTTACCTTGATTTTTTGTATTTATTCAATTAAAATGTTAACATTTCAAATTTCAAATTGGTTACACCTATATTTTACAACTGATAGGATAATGGAATACTACTGACATAACTATAGATTTTATTTAATATATTAATTACACTTAACTACTAACTAACATACCATAAATCTAATAATCACATAAATTCCTTAATTTTATACTATAGTTCAATAAAGTTGTCAAATTTATGAACTTAATATAGATATTTTCAAACAAGCTACTATGAGAAGAAAAATTGTCTTGTGGTATATTTTTACAAGAAAACTTTTTATACAAGTATACATATTTAAAACAATACATAGCAATTAGTCAAAAAACCTAATATTTTTAATTCCAAGCAAAATAATCTTTATGTTATTCACTTAAAAATCATGTGCTTTTAGTTTCATGTAAAAACAGTTACAATTTGTTACAACTTTAATTATTTAGAAATTTGAACGGTCTAATAAATTACAAACCAACTTCGGTAAATTCTTAAATGTTTTTTTTTTATTTTTAAGAAAACAGTATTTGGGTCAGTAAATAATTCTTAACAAGTTTTTACAGGCCCTTATTGATATACGGAACTGAAGACTATATAACTTAAAACTGGAAACATTGTATTTACAAAGATTACATTTTAAAAAGTACAAAATAAAATTAGGAAAATAAAATACTTGTTATAGATCAGTTTTTGGATATACTAAACACTGTATAAAATCCTATCCTGCTGATATCTATAACTTCCTCAACTAATTCATTTAAATTACTGCAGAAACCCACTTTGAAAGAAATAAATCCTACATAGTTTTGGATTTTATAATTATTGGTATATTTTACTACAAATGATCCTATATTAAACTTGGTAAAGTTTCTAAAATTGTTTTTAATTAATTTAGCAAATACCTATTTGTTTATAAATAATTGTATGTATTTTTTATTTTCTATTTTTATGTTTTTAACACATCAATATTATAGTACAGAGTGGGGCACTGAAACGGCCGGTTTATATTATAATTTATCTTTGAAAATCGGCTGTTTTAGTGCCCCACCCTGTGTACTTATTATTACGTTCAAATTATATTTAAAGAAAAAATTATTTACAATTGTTAACATTTTATTACTAAATAGTTATAACATTGTAGTATATATACTTTATTTTGATCAGGACTTGATCGAGACATATAAAAACTAACCTAACTTAGGAGTGAAGTCCAAAGGAGCCATCGACCCCCTTAAAAAGTTTAACTGCATGTATTTTAATATTAATATCACTATAACTATTATTAAATTGTAAGTAACTCTTATTTCTTTCCTCGGATGGAACTTTATCCTACGGGCACGCGCTTGTATACCAACTTTAAATATTTCAATAATTTTAAATAATATACATTTTGTAAGAAATACACTGGTAAAATAAAAGTTTTTTACTTACTGAGAGTTTGCAAAGATAGTAATTATATTTTAAAAGAAAATAATATTTGTAATCAATAAAAAATGGAGTAATAGGTAAACCTTAATAGTACAATATTTTTTTGCTGAATACAAATATTTAATATTGATAATAAAAACAAAACTTATAAAATAGCATTTAATATATGAATTTTCAAGCAAATTTATAATAAAATGTATTTAATTTAAAATTCAAAAATTATTTTAATACAATCTTAAGTCTTACCTGAATTATTTGATGCTGATGCTTTACTCTTGTGTTCTTCTGAATCTGAATACCGACGATGTTCAGACTCCTTCAGCGACAGTTGTCCTTTCCAAGATTTTCTACTAGCCATTGTTAATTACTCTTTGTATTATACATACACAAAAAGTTGAAGATTCATGAATGTTACCATAGCCATATTATAGGCAAATGATTTGGTTTTTACAGATATGTTATTGAAAATAAGATAAAATCTTACTGCACCTGGAAATTATAAATAAAAATAATAAAAATATTTATTCATCTTATTTACATAATTTGTCAAAATAGATTAATATATTTTTAAATCAACACATACATTTTGTTAAGAAATTAATGAAGATCTACAATTCCATTACAACAATTTATGTTTTATAATAAAACCATATACAATTTTGCATTTGCTGAATATCAAAAAAACATTTATAAAGTTCAGTAAATAAATAAGATTATAGTGAAAGTTTACAATCCATAAGTACCTATGCTTATAGTTAAACCATGTAGGTACCTATCAAAAAGTACATCATACATCATTGTTTAATATTTAGGACCATATATTTAACTAAAAAAATATCTTGTAGGTATTTCCAACAAAAAAATCTTCACTGACATTTAATATTATTTCAATCGACAGATATAATTTTAATATATAGATTTTGATCCTATTGTTTAATTTTAAAAATAAAAAAAAAATTTAAAAATTTGGTAGGCAAGTGCCTAATACTAGTTATTAAGTATTGGTAACGGGCAGATACCTACTTTCAGGTTTTTAAAAAAAAATGTATTCCTCCATTTAATTAGGCAATACAAAATTTATGACATAAACTCATACATACCTATTAAACTGTGTAATATTGACAAAAAGTATTTGAAGGAAAATGAATTCTGATACTTTTAATATGTTATATACAAGAGAGTGTATACGTGACATAAACAACATAGGTAGGTATTATATTTATTAAATTATATATAATATTCAGGTCTAAATAACCCATAAAATATCTACAATATACACTGATAATAATTGATCAGAATCAATACTTACATAGGGTTATATATACGTAATGGTAGTTAATACTCTTGAACTCAGAATACATGATAACAATTTCTTATCTCTAATTTTAACAAATTTAAATGTATAATTAAGCACCTATATAAATATCACAAATTGAAATTTAAATAGGTAGGTAGGTAGGTATTGAAATAAGATAATAAACAAAAAAAATAATGATGTAAAAATTACTAGTTATGATACAAAATAATGTTATGTGCCTTTACCAACTACCTATCTCACACAAGGTTTATTGACAAATAAGAATACCTAAGTAGATTTTAGAACTGATTGGGAAAAACTTAAGTAAATATAACTATGAATAGTTTTTACAAATTTTTCTAATTAATTAAGCAGACAGCTTGTAAATAATTGAAAATAAATAGAAAAAATTTAGTAGGAATAAGCATGTAATATTATCTTTATAAACTGATAAGCTTTAGGTACCTATCTACATAATTAAATATTTACTAAGCAATTTAATTTAAAAGTATACGGTACCTACCTAGATATTTTTACTTTTAATGAATAATTCTAGATACCTATCAGGTCAATCTTTATAGGTACCCAACATCCAAAATATTTTTAATTCATACTTCAATTTTTGTATTAATATAATATACAAGTATAACATAACCTAACTGAAACAAGTTATTTCTTATTTAAGTACATAGGTACCCACCCACCTATTTACTTAATACTATCTACCTATAATTATTGAAAAAATAATAAAAAAAAAATATTAAACTTGTTTAGGATACACATTTTTAAAAAATGTGAGCCATTATGTTATTACTTTAATGGGTAATAAGTACACAAAAAACTTCAAAATAAACTTAGATGACCATGAATTGATCAATATTAATAGAATTTAAGAATTCAAAACAAATTGTTTTATAACAACTACCAATATCTATTTAAATATCATTAAATATTCTTCAGTTTAACAGAAAAAGTATTACTGAAATTTAATCAAAAGTTGTGCTTTAAAGTTGACGTAAGAACAAATCCATAAAAACTGATTACAACATATTATTTGAGTTAGGAATGACAGAACTATAATGTATACGTTGACCTATACGACCGTACATCTAAAGAACACTCACCGAAAATGACGGTGTAAATTAGAGCAACAAGGCCGGCTTTGGCAGTGCGTCGCAGAGAACGCGATGGCAGTCCGGCGACTATGGCATTTCAAAACGAAATATCGGACTGCAGACGGTGGTGGATACGAAGATGACTGCTATGGTAGGGAGTTAGCTGGACAGGACGTCCGGCTGGTAGGTGGTGAAGTCGCCAGGATGAGGTGAAGGTGAGACGACCAGAACGGATCGACACTAAGGTGGATGTCTGTGGCCGGGCAAATGATCGACAGGCACGTCCTCGCTGTGCCACAGTTGCCTGCAGAGACGATGATCGGTGGCTCTTTCGGGGTAGTGTGTTGTGCTGTAGTTGTCGTCGGTCGTCGCGTTTCCTTATGCGATAGGGGCCCCCCCAGACGAAAGCGCGGCGGCGGCAGTTTTCCACAAGCACACGCACGTACACACACACGCACACGCACACTAAACGAGCGGCTGTGGCGGCGGTGACGGGAAGTGAAGGGAAAAAAAATTTGAACGAAAAAATTGCTTTTCGTTTGTATTTTTTTTTCCCCGTCTTTCTTGCCCTCACATCGTCCGCTATTGTGTGAGAGCGCGCGCGATGCAGTGCAGCACAATAATAATAATAATAGTAGTACACGACACACTCTCCGAACTCCTAAGCGCTCGCGTTCACCGCACTCGCGATCGCACGACGGGAGAGCGCGCGACAGTCGGCGGCGGCCGTCGCGGTCGCGGTCGGTGGGCGTGTTCGGCGGCGTGCCAGTGAGTGCGTGCGATCACGCGCGCGCCAGACACTGCGCGAGATGACGATGTAATAATAATAATAATATTATAAAGGACTCCGCCGCCGCGACCGCTACCCGCTCAACAGGCCCCGCGGATGTAAATCCCCCTCCCCCCTGACCACCGCAGCACCGCCTACCAAGGAGCAGCTGGCCGGGGCCGCTCGTATATTTCGTCCCGTATCTGATAATATTAATATGTCCACGGGTTATAATATTATTTTCGCGTTTTCTCTGCAGTCGCTGGGGCCCCGCGCAATTCCCGTATTTTCATATCGATTGACGATTCCCATTTGCCAGCTGCGCTCCCGCGTATCGGGGTGCATTTTTCCACGCGGCTTTCCCGCACAGACACCTCCGTGGAGGACTCTCAATTCTCTCATCAACGATATTAATGTGCAGCATTTGCGCGCTTGCACAGGTGCTTACACCCGATATCGGATATGCCCACACCTTATTTTTCTTATTAAATTTTTTTCGATTAGCAATTTTGTTTTTCTCCTCAGCGTTGACGTCATGCTCGACGCACTTTACGATTATTATTGTTATTGTTACAAACTTATAACAGCGATATCGACGAGGAGTACGTCTAAATACTCTCGTAATATATTATACCTACCGGGAAATCGTCATTATTTATTTATATAATAATAAAAATAGTGCGTGCACGCACTAGACGGTGTTATTGTTGTAAGAACTAGGAAGGCAAGCAATAGGCACTAGGCAGGTTGCAGGTACCTACATGCGAGTCACGAATGACGGTGGTTAGACGTATTATCGTTATTATTTATTAGTTTATTGCTGCACTCCGTGTTGTCGAAAATATTACACGGCGGACGTTGTATAATATGCCTACCACTCCGTCTTGTGCCGGGCACTCGGGCTAGCTGCGGCGACCGCGGTAGCCTCGTTTGTGCCGAAAGTCTTGTTGCAGTGACGTCACCCGAGGCCGACGAAACGTTATGTCTATGATAATTGATTTTCGCGTAGACGCCGTTGTAAATTGCATGGATTTCTGCGCTACACTAGATTAGGAAATCTGAATAAACCACGAATACAAAATCAGTAGGCAACCACTTCAGCAGCATCCGCTATGTTTCAGGACGTAAACGAATTGCAAACCTATCTAGCAATTTAGCGTTTAGGTGACATACTGAAATGTCTTAGATAAACGTCATATTATTTACAAATCATTTCTGGCCAAGAAAATGGTGAAACGAGATTCATACGATGACACAAATTCCTTATCTAGTATAGCATAGGAATCCGTATTCCGTGATCAATTGTAATTACTTCACGTGTTTACGTCATTCCGCGTCTGCCAAACGTGCGTTTGGGTTTTTTTTCGCCACACGATATTTTGATACACCGCCGGCCGCCGTAGCCACTAGCCACAATAATAATATTATAATGATGATTGTGACACGTGTGATTATCGTGTTTGATCTTGATGTTTGGCAATTTAGGGACAGACGACAAACGAACGTTTGTTCCAATGAATCGGAACCCATGTAAATTACATGGCCGGAAATTTGGTTGATTTTTTTCTGGGGGAAGGGCTAGGCGTTGTTAAGTGGCCTTCACTTTGATTACTATTTTTACACGGTTCACGGACGTACATGCAATTCCATTTGGGGGGCTCAGTCCCCAGAAGACCCCCTGGTACTGTTACAACTTGCGAATAACCATTAAGCACCTATACATATATCGCGTAATTTCATAATTTAAAAACAAACGTTTCTCACATCGGCGTCGTTGCGGTGCGTCGACAAAAATGTACGAACACAATATTGTTATACCACTTCGACGCCTGGCGGTATACCACCGGGTATATCGTGTCGAGTGTCTGCTGTATAATGGTAATATAAAATATTATAAGTACCTTTATACTATAATATTATATAAAATATACATATATATATGTATTATATTGATATACAATACGAATGATTTGCGAGCGTACCCGTTTCGCGTCGACACGACACGCACGCCGCACCGTCACATCCGCTGTATTATATTAAGGTCGAAAAACCGAGGTCGATTGAACTCGGTGAACGGTGCACGGTGGTCGTCATCACTTCGTCAGGTTCGGTAGGACGGTTCATGTATAATAATAATACGAGTATAATAATAATATTATTATTATCATGTACCTGTACATTCCGCGCACTGCGGCGGCGGTCACCTCGCCTACCGCGCGGTATACTTTCCGAAATCTCGTTCGTTTCGCCGATCTAACACCGAAACCATCATTGGAGTAGGCACTACAACTATATAGCACTATCCTGTACTCGGGGGCTGGTGTTGCTACGCTTGTTTGGCTTCCGCGTAGGTCGAAAGATTGAATATTCGACGTCGAGAACGCAACCGCTCTATATTAGCGTATAAAAAATTACAACGTGTCCGGAACACGTATGTAAGGGATTATAATAATAATACAATTATTTAATATTATTATGATATTATATTATTCAATTATATTATAACGTCACATGACGATGACGACTTATGTTGTGTTGCAGCCAGTATTAATAATTATTATTATGTATTTAAATTGTAGGTATAATAGTACATTATAAAGAATTCATGATGAGAGACCAAAGAACGTGTCTGCACTCTGCAGAGTGCAGTATATTGTTGTTGTGTAGGTATGTCAAGTATGAAGCATGATATGAATATGAATTATACGGTACACAAATATTGTCATTATGAGGATCAGGGGCGCATATCATTTCTATAGGCATTCGTGCAATATGCGATGAAAACAATAAGTGTCTACTGTCTACCGAAAAAATAATATGACTTACCTACAACTGTATATCTTATGATTTTACAATCTACGTAAATAACGTTTGTTATATAATATTAATTATTATAGTTATAGTACCTATAGTAGGTACCTAAAGTCTGATAAGTTTCGTAAATAGTTTTTTAATATTTTCATGGTAGAAAATGTGCATTCTGTTGTTGAAGTCGAAAAGATGTAGGTATTTAGAAAAAAATCAAAATTACATATTATTTTAGTACCTATGCTTCAATAGCCGAATTCGGTTAAAAACGTCAATACCTATAGTTAGATATATAGTTATAGTTATATAGTTACCTATAGCCTATAGTCAATGAGTTATCATCATCCGTCAATAAAATATCGTTTGTGACATATTTATTAAACACAGATAGCAAATTAAATTCCAACAAAATTCGTATTCGCACGATTATAATTATATTTATATAAGTGTATAACAATACAAATATAATTTACAGTTTTATAATATTACTACTTACTAGTTGTTACAGTAAGCGGTATGCAATATTGCTACCATAGTATATTAATTCATACAACACAGAGTACAATCCAAACCTACTCGTGGTATATTTTGTACCAGTTACCACTTACCATTTAATTACATCAATATACGAACACTTGAATAAACTACGGTGCAGTATGAACTGTGAAGTAGCCTAAAGAGCTTGCAAAATTGCTAAACGAGTAATTGACGCCTGGCGATATCGTGGTTATTACCGAGAGTATTTAAAATTGTGTAAGCTGCCCAATCGATTGTTGTAGATTTGTATTCGTTGTTCTTATCGTTGCAAACACATTCGATAAGATGTGGTTTCGATGTGTTTGTCGAGGCCCGAGAGATTTGGGTATACAATTTTATTGTAATTGTAAAAACATAATATTATTCAGACTTTGCAGTCAATGTACGCCTGTACGATGTAACTACATGTACTTTTCCAGGGGGGAGAGGTTGTAAATTACTGGTGTCATAGGAAAACTATAATATCATTGTATAAGAAAAACGATTCTGAGCGGAGACGGTATGTCAGTCTAGGTATAAGACATATTATATACTTATCTATCGTATTAAAAAAAATTACCTAAAATAGGTACCTATAATAAATTCCAAATTAATCATATCACAATATCCATTAGGTACTTATAATGAGTTATACGTCAACAACAAACCCTGATACTATCATAGTCTATACTCCATAGATATATAATAGTGTAAATTAGAAGTTTCAAGTACCCATGAATAATATTACACAATCACAACAAAATAACTGAAATAGTTATTCTAGGTTTTTTTTATGTAATTTTGACCAAAGTTGAACTTAAAATGCCTATGAAAAAAAAACCGTACTTATGTATTTTTTAGATTTTTTGGTAACAGAAGTAACTACTTCCGTGGAATCTTGTTTTAAATTTTCAATAATTAGATATAAAAGTTGAACATTTTATTCATTTTTAACTACAAAATAATTATTCAATTTATTAAATTAATTGATCTTTAAATGCTTATAACAAAAAAATTGTGCATATGTATTTTTAATATTTTTCAACTGATATTGTAACAATAATTTATATCAGGAGCCTTGTATTAAATTTTTACCCTTTTTGGCCCAACAGATAAAACTTTACTGATATTTATAGAAAAAAAAACTAAAAAAAATTGAAAGCTGTAAATGTCCGTAAACAGCTCAAAAAGAGTCAAAATATTTTCAAAATTGTATGGTGTTTAGGAAATGCTAATATAAACATTCAGTGAAATTTTCATGTATCTACAGTTATTCGTTTTTGTATTACAACAAAATAAGGAAATCGCTACATGAGAAATCGAGTGAATATCCAATGTTGTAAAAATTTGAATTTCAAACGCTCATAAAAATTTAATTTGACTTTCTTATAGACATTTTTTTTTTTGATAAATGTAGATAATCTTATAAGGAATCTTGTATTACATTTTCAAATCTTAGATTTAAAAAGAAAAAATTTACGAATTCTTAACTCAAAATAATTTGCTAATTTTCGTGATTTTTCCATATTTTGTCAATTTTTGAACTTTAAATGCTTATAAAAAAAAATTGTGACTAAGGATTTTTAATATTTTTCATCTGCCTTTGAAACAATATACTAGGAGCCTTAGTAGAAATATAGAAAATGCAAATTTAAACAACCAGTGAAAATTTCATGTATATACGTTCATTTGTTTTAGAGTTACACCAAAAACCAAAATCGATTTTTTGGAAAACTGATTTTGCTTAAAAATTCCCGTTTTTCCTTAATTTTTATGTTGTTTTTCCCGGTGCTTGTGAAAACTACTGGGAAATTTTTACTTTTGATCCCCCAAAGTACCAACTAGATTTCCTATCAGAAAAGATACTGTTGAAGAAAACCAAGCACTTTTACTGTCCTAAAACGTGATGACAGACCCAAAAAAAAATTTAAAAATTTAAAAAAAAACACACATCATTGTAAAATCAATACATTCATCGTTTCACTCAGAATCTAAAATAATAACATCTAGTGAAATTAAAATACACTTGGCAAGAAGGAAAATTCACACACACCCCTCCCACAGTAATGATATATAACTACCGTCCACCGATATGGTCTATGATATATATTATATTATACCATAAGAAGGCATAAGAACCGGCCAGAATAAAGCAGTCGTTTGATTAGGGTCTAGGTAATAAATATTTTAATAAACATTTTAAAATAAATATTATGTGAATACATAGAATTGTTGCGAGAAAATCTTTTTAAGTACCTACTTACTTAATACTTATATAGGCAAGTTTATTTGCGTGATGAAGTTATGACTCAATAATGTAACGATGTAGATTATATTATACCAACAGGGATATTATATTATGTGTTTACTGTTTATGCTTATTGACAAAGTCTGAAACTATTTCCGGATAATAAACTAGACAAATTTTAATTATATATATATTAGTTTATCATATAAATTATTTATGTAATACCTACTGGTTACATTACTATTTACTACCTACATCTACATGATATAAAAATATAGAACCTAGAAACGTATACTAAAAATTTAAAAATATTTATAAATCACACTAAAGATTAACATTGATTAAATGTTGACAATAATATAGACGAAACTATATAAATACAGCTTTACAAGTTCAACATTTTTTGTTAAAAGTTAAGAGTATATTTGAGTATAAAAACTAATTGTACATAATATATTTATTTAATGATTTTGTAATTATGAATTTTCAGGAAGTGACTTCATTGATTATTAATATTAATATTATCAAAATTCACAGTCACTAAATAATTTATATCATCACGTACTCGCGCTTTCCTTGCCTTATTGTAGGCCACTTTCCAATACCTATACAATCTGAAATTCATAATTATAATGAATTTATAAAATATTATATTATTGTAATTGTATTCCAAAGATGATTCTACTTCTAAACAAAACTGAGTTTAGCTATTTGTAATTTATAATACATTTTTAAAATGTAAATTGATCGTAAACAAATATAAATTTAACTGTGTACTTCAATATAATATAGGTACAGAGTGATTCACCAAGCGGCAACTGGCAAGCATGCTCAACCACATTTCTTTTAGTAATGACTAATTCATTTATTCCAATTCTGAATTTTTGATATTCAACTATTCAAGTGTGCTTAGAAACCATATTTACAATTACATATTTATATTATATTTGTATACTATTTAAGGAGGGTCCAGTGTTAATACCAACATAATTTTCAAATGAGAATCACTGTTTTTTCCAAACACTGGTTAAGCCAATGAAATTTTTGAAAATGTCGATGTATATAAATCTAAATTTGAAAGAGTATATATTTTAATGGGGGCTATGGGATGATATTTGAAAACTATAATAATTTGTATTAAAACTATTATAATATTTTATAATTTGTAAACATTGTCTGAGCAAAATATATTATATTAGATTCAATATTCAATCTATTTTATATTTTTGTAAAATTATCTTTAAATACTATCATCCTTATTTCTTAATATATACATTTTAATAACTCAGAAAACCCTCGTTCGAGTTTTAATTTGTATAAATCAACGTCTTCAAAAAATCATCTGCTTTTAAATGTTCGGTAAAAAAGGTTGGTACTAATTTGAAAAAAATAAGTTTGTATTGCCAGGACACTGTTTGAATGATAGAAAAAAATTTAAACTATTTAAAATATGGCCCGAACGTAACAATTATCCCTACTTAAAAATTACAAAAGTCAAAATTTGAATAAATTTATTATTGAAAGGAAAAATGAGAGTGAGTATGCTTGGTGATCACCTTGTATACCTCATCTATGATTTTATTCCCAGATGGCAGACCACAAATTGTAGATATTAAAAGAGATCTGAATATTACCTAATAATAATATAGGTACCTACTTAGGTATATCATATTCTAAAATAAAATCTAAAATCTATCATTTAAATTAGTAGTTATTAAAAAAATGTTAGTCAAACCTTTTGAGATGTTGTGTAGAGATAGTTGGAACATGGTAAACTTAATCTAGTTTATTTTATATATTATAATTTAACGTCATACGTATAGTAGGTACTCGAGATTATACATTTTATCAAAGCAGTTCATGAAATTAATATAATATTCTTGGTTGAATTCTGATTAAAATCCATCCTACTGTAAAAATAAAGTTAATTAATCACATATAGGTAGGTTGTAGGTATACGTTACGTTATTACATTATTAGTTATTAAGTTTTAAATTTTATTTAAGAATTATAAGTGCTAACATGCAATGCTATTTGAATGTTTGAATTTACAATTCACATTTTGGAAAAACACCAAACATTTCTTAATTTATATAAATATAGATATAATAATTAATAAGTTATCAAACATTTAAAAATTATTTTACGTTTGTGAAATTGTTATAATTAAAGTAAAGCCTCTAGAAATAATTATTTACTAAAAAAAAATATGTTCATATTAAAGCGAAATCGCCACAAATATCTTTATTAAATAATATTTTATAGTAATGTAGTTTTGAAACAACCCTTTACCCTATACTTATCGTTCTATTTATTTTTAAATATTTTTATTTTTCTACCTAGTATCGAACCCTGCAAAAATCAAAAAATGAATCAATTATTCAACAAAGGAAAACACGTTTTAAAATATAAACTAATCGATAGCTATTACAATGTAGGTACAGTATGCTTCGATTGAAATCCGAATTTATTTTAGTATACCTATTCAAAATAAAAATAAAAGTTTCAGATGAACTTTTGATTTTTATTTATCATAGTACCTATATTTAGTTAAAGGTACAGATTGTTTAATTATTACTTGTTTATGTAAAATAGATGTTCTATACTTCTATTCAATAAATGATTATAATATTATATTAAAACAATAATTAATATTGGAAAGTGCACCCTGACGCAATACATTTAAATGTTGAACGTGTGTAGGTATCTATATTTTTATATGGCCGTATAATACAATTTTATTTATTGTGTTTATATATAATTATAATCTATATCCTTACGTGTTACGACCTGCCTATACGTAACTTGATGATAAACAAGAAGTAAGAACCTACAACGATTCAGTCGGTTCACTGAGATCAACTTAATTGACGAGTGTTTTCAATATATATAGACGGTGAGACGTAAGTACAGGAAAATTCATTTTTGACCTCCACGCAAACGTCCAAAAATAATAATCAATGGTCAATAAGTTCAAATGATGTAAGTTGATGTACGTAAACGCACACAATAATAATAGACAGTTCCTTTACCGCACGAGCGCCAGATTGTTACTCAATATTGAATAATATAGCATAGCATAATATTATTATTATACATGTTAATTAAAACGTGTTAATTTGATTTGCGCTCGGATAAAAAAACAACAACGTATACATTTATCATATTGCTTAATCAAATTTCAATAAAAAAAAAAAAAAAATACAACTGACTACGTTTTCTAAATAAAATGTTGAATATACTGAAGTGGAATTTTACATCGTTAGGAGTAATCGTTCACTATTCCACTAGTTGTAAATACACCGGTATTTCAGTTAATTAATTTAAAAAAATATGTAAAATCGTATTAATATTATGTACAATATTATTAGATTGAACATACATAAATTTATAAAATTACAAGTTGTAGAAACATTAGGTAGGTACACATAAACAAAATTACAAAAATAATTTCATTCGTCTATAATTAAGTACTACCCCGAGACAGAGACACCAGATTACCAGAAAAATGTCGCGAACGCCCCTAGTCCCCTACCCTATTTTTTTATTTACTATGTAGAGAAATATCAGAACTTTGTAAATTCTCGCAATTTAGTATTAAAATTATTATTTAATATTAATAATAATAATCATTAAAACGATCAGCGACAAGAAATTTAGAAACATTTGGCTGTCATGAAACGATAAAAACAATAAAATTAGTATAGGTTACATGTACAGTAGTACATGTTAGTATGGTTTAATGTACATTAAAAATTAATTCTTGACACGTTGAGTGCTACCGAGTAGATATATATGACGTGTGCATCGTGTCACGTCATGAGTGCATTGCGCGCGTGAAGCCGCACTAAAATTTGTCCGATACCAACGTCGGTCGATTACGTTTGACACCGTGCACCATAGGCGGAATTCGTGGGGAATGCCAACCTCCTCCAAATAAAAAAAATAAATTAATAACTGGCACATTTTGTGTAGGAACATTTTAACCCCCCACCTACTAAAATTCAATAAAATCTCTACCTATAGATTCCGGGTACCCAGCCTCTTCTTATAATATTATGATCTTCAGTATAATCGGAATTTACCGAGGGTATATAATAGTATATTAATTTGAGTGACAAATAGGCAGTAGGGAATAAGATTTTGAGGAACTACAGCGATTTTTTTTCGTTTATTCATAAATGGTATTATTGGTAATTACCTAATTGCTAAACAGCTTAAGTATGAATACTTTTAAAAAAAAAAACTAAATTTCAAATAAATCCCGAATAATCAATGTTTGAAAATTCCGAAATTTCAAAATATTCAAGTTAAATTTATAGATGTTGGGGGGGGGGGGGGTTGAAATTGGAAAAAGTGAACTGGCCAATCTCAAATAGACATAATAAAAAATTCAAATGAAAAGTATTATAGCATTACTAGATCAATCAGTATGATGGAATAAAAATTGGATGTTTTAGCTAAAATAACTGTTTAGTATAATATTATAAATTTTAGTAATTCGTCAGGAACGTTTTTTCCCGGGCCGTACCGTTCCATAAAAACCTTCGTTTCAAAAATAATATACAAACCTTGTATTCATATTTTAAAAATAAAAGTTGTTATACAGTGACTTTTTTAAATTAAATCTTTAGTGAGTTCTAAAAATTATCATACTTACCTAAATTATTATTATTTAAATTTTATATTTTAGTATTAAAAATTACAATTCATATTCTATACTTACATAAATATCGAAGTTAACTTGAACTGATATGTCTTTTATGAATATAAATATAATATACGTAATATTGTTACCTATTTAAATTGAAATTGAAGATGTAGTGACGAAGTTTAACTTTTTTTTCTCCATTAAATAAATGTAATTTTCAACTTTAAGTCTGCGAGCGTCCTTGCTACTACCTGCCCATATAAATATTATAAATTAATCATCTATAGGTATTCTATAGTTATGCAGATATATGAGTGCTTGACTTGTAAAATAAATATTAGAGGTTCTGTGATGACACAAAATATTTGTACGTCCCTAGCAAATTAATATTTATCTATATGACACACCAGTGTTTTGACTGGAATTATTATTGTTTAATTACTAAAAAGATAATTATTTATTCAAGAGTAGATACTTAAATATCATTCCAAATTTACAACTTTATCATTTTAAAATGCTTAGACTTGCCTCAAAATGACATATACCATAAAAAGCATATGCAGGACACTGGATCATATTGTAACCTTTAATTTTGATAATATTTAAATTCTGAAAAGTAACTCAGTAGAACACATTCTTCTGAACGTAAAATTGTCTATATTATGATTTAGAAGACGGAGACAACACATGCGGTGATATAGTCCTCTTTCTATTTATTTGATAAACTATATAATTGAGAACATTTTTCATTTAAAACATTATGTTCTAGATTTTGAGAGGAGAGATGAATGTATTGATTTTATAATAATGTGTGTTTTAGATTCTGAACGGAGTGATAAATGTATTGATTGAATGTGTTTTTTTTTTTTTTAATTATATGCCCTAAAAAGTAAAAACCTGAAAAATATCAAAACTAAAAATGTATTCTGTTCACAGTTTAAAAAAACTTATTTTTTTTATTTAACTATTAATTAAAGATTATTTATGAATTAATACATTTATATAAAAGTATATATAGGTATATAAGATGTACAACCAATAAATAGTCATAATTGTTTACTGCTCGATAGGCCAATACGCCGGACTACTTAAAAATATAGATTTATAGATTTTAATATGAACAAAAATGTGAGTATTTTTTATATGGATTCAAATAAAATATAATTAAAATAAATGGCAAACCTTATCTATTTTTTATACCACATATAATATAAACTAGATTTATGAAAATACAAAATAAAACATTATAATTTGCAAACTAGAAAAATATTGCACCAAAACTTGAAAAATAACACTAAAAACCTCAAATATTTAAAATATACAAAAAAATAGCAGCATAAAATTTCAAATTTGGAGTCCCTAATTTATAGCTCACTTTGCTATTTTTAACTGTATTCTGTAATAATTAGCAAATGCTTAAAATACGAGACCTGGTCATCACCGTTTGGAGCAGTAAAACTACTTAGATTTTCTTCAACGATTTCTTGTTTGATGGGAATGTGAATCTAGTTGGTGCATTCGGGAGGTCAAAATATTAAATTATCAATAGTTTTCAAAAGCACCAGGAAAAACAACTTAAAAATTAAGGACAAACGTGAGTTTTCACGCAAAATTAGTTTTCGACAAAATCGATTTGGGATTTTGATGTAGCTCTAAAACAAATGAACCGCATATACACGACATTTTCAATAAATGTTTATATTAGCATTTTCTATACCTTCACTACGTCATTTTCAAAAAATTTTGATTTGTTTAAGGATATTTTCAGTTTTAATTTTTTTTAGTTTTTATTTCTATGAATGTCAATAAATTTTTATTTGTTGGGTAAAAAAACTTGAAAATTTAATAAAAAGCTCCTAATATATTGTTACAATTAGATATAGTTGAAAAATATTAAAAATACATAGGCACAATTTTTTTTTTATAACCATTTACACAAAATTTATCAAATTTAAACTTTAAAAATTATTATGTAGTTAAAATGTATAAAATGTTCAACTTTTATAGCTAAGGATTGAAAATTTAAAACAAGGTTCCACGTAAATATTTAAATAAATTACTTTATTCATAAAAATATCATCAAATAGGTTTACTTACTAATATATTTTAGACGCTGACTGACCTTCTTAACTCAGGATCATTTTTCGTATACAATGATTTTATATCATTGAATTCAAATTTAACACCGTCCATTACAGTGACCTAATTGTACCCTAGTGTACAGCAGAGCAACACCTACTTGTCACATTTTTGTTTGAAGACAAAATATAAATATTCTTAGTTTTTTCGACTTTTAACATTTGTGGTTAATGGTTATACATTATTTCAAGGCTGTAAACTGTGGTTACTTCTCAGTTATTAGGTACCACTTTATATACCCAATCAATAAACGTAATTATTACATGATTATCATGTATCTCTGTATCAAATATCATCTATACAATTTTTGTGATCTTTATTTTTTTATACATTTTTTATAATTTTTAAATCATACTAAATAATAAATAAACTATAAAGCAGGTACTTACAGTACATTGCGTTGTAATTCAAAAAAAAAAATAGTGGAACGCTAAAAAATCTGAATATTTAGCTAAGCTACTCAGTCCCCCCCCCGCGTCCTTCCTATCAATTCAAACGCATGGAGTATATTTAATATTATACTATACATATACCTATACCAAAGTCATAAACCACGAAAGAACCAGCCATTGCGTACGGTTAACCTTTTTAGGAACATGATTGTGCACGTTGTCGGATGACGAAGGAATCGTTTAAATACGATACGATTGAGTACGAGCATGTGATATTTGCGATCCTAGATCTATTTTATTAGCGATTTTGAAAATAGAAGTTTTGTTTTATCGTGACGTATATAATATATACGCCATACGGGCTACACGGAATCGTGATTTCCCAGTGAGGCAACTCCGAGCAGTTTGAATGAAATATGATGAACAAAATAATTGTATTGCAAACAAGCTATATAGGAATGTAATCAACGTCTTGTGAGGGCCAATTTTAATCGTCTTGAAAACTGAGTACCTAGGTGTAATTTTGAAAGGGATACACGAACACAAAAAAAATGTGGTCGTCACGTGCGTTCACCAGAAGAAAACTGACACTTCGACACGTCGTATAATTTTAACGATGATATTATTATTATTATTAAGATTATTATTATTTGAAAAAATGTACGGATAATACATAAATTAGCAAAATATAACAAGGATGTGGAAAATTTAATTAATACTGTCCGATAGGTTCTTATAAGTTATAAGGCTATTTGTATAAACCCACCAGGAGTACCTGTCAGTCTTAAATTGTTTAAAGGTACCAAATAAGCAACTGTGGTCTGTGGTAGGTATTTTCAAGCGTTTAAATTATAATTTGTATAATAACTTTTTTTAATGATTTTTGTACTTAGGTTTAGTTATTTAGAAAACTAGCACGCTCGTCGAGTGCATGTGATTTTCCTCCTCTATTTTTTTTTTTTTTTTTATTATCGAGCTCGATATAGCCATATGGTATTAATAAACACTTTATGTCATTCAATCTAAATTCCATTTTACATTTACAAGTATTATTTGTATAACATTTGTATAATTTTTATTAACATTCAATATGAAAACAACAAGTACTTTTGTACGAAGAATTTTAGAATAATAAATAACACGAGAGCAGAAACTATAATTATAATTTCGGACTTACCTACATCTATTGTATTTTAACAAAAACTAACGACTTATGCGTGATATATCATGACTGCATTGTAATACCTAAATACCTATTTGTTATTAAATATTATTAGTAGGTAACTAATAATAAATTATAAAAAAACACGAAGTACGAAAAGTTAATTAATATAAATTTTAATTTGATCAATTCCCTATCTACTATAGTAGGTACCTACTACCTATATTATCTATATAATAATGTAAATTGCATTATAATATTAATCATTATCTATACATATTACACGATTTACTACTACATGCAGGCCTGGTTTAAATGAGGGGGTAGGGGATATGAGAGTATTTAAATATTTTAAAAATAATAAATGTAATATTTAATGTATTTATCATTATACCTACCGATTGTAAAGTCTGAAACCAAAAAAAACATCTCAATCGGGCAGAGAAGAGAAAAAGATGAAAAGTTAAAAGATGATCAGTTTTGTTTTATAGCTTACAAAAATAACATAATAATAGCAAATAATAATACATAATAGTATAATATATAATAAAATAAAACAGTGATTTAACTGATATTATTTCTCAATAGAGAATAATGTATTATAGTAGGTACGTCAATACAGCCAATATTAAAATCTTCTAACAGCTGCCTATAACTGTATTATTTTGTTTTCATATTGTATCGGCCCCGGGTCATAATTCGTGCTTACTTCTTACACCTAAATAATTTAATTCATAAAAATATAGTATATTATGAAAAATATTTTTGTAATATACCAGATACCTATATATTTATACCACGTTTATATGCAGCAGTTCATTATGCGCATTGAGTTAATCCGGGAGTTGGGTGCATATAAACGCATTTTTATCCGCATTAAATTAATGCGCATTTATTATTTAATTCGATTCGTCAAATCTAATTAACTCTTACTCCGGGATTAAGAAATACATGTAAACGCTTAATGCGAATTAATTTTTTCGCTGGAATTTTAAAAAAAAATTTGTAATTGTTTTGGTCGTGGAATACAAAGTATAAAACATGGATAAAAAACATTTGCATTAACTTAAAATTTTACCCAACCTCTAATCTTGATATTTTAGGTGCATATAAACCCGCTCCCTAATACACATTAATTGAATTCGCATTAAATCAATGTGAATTAACTGCTGCATATAAACGTGGTAATATATATATATCTAAGGTATATCTCATTCTTGGTAGGTATTACATTATACTATTTAGGTACTATAAATAATGACTTGTTTATCAGTATAAATATTAAATACATAATATGCATATAATTGTCATTTAAAAGAAACAAACAAATATGAAAAACAAGATTCTGGGTTTGAAAAGACCGAGTGTTGACTACGTTGATGAACGTCATTTATATAGTTGGAACTTGGATTATGTAGGTAGGTACGCAAAAACAAAGTTCATAATACATAGGTACATATTATATTTAAATGTAATGATTTCAAATAAATAAATATATTTACCTGTTAAAATTTGTTAGTTCGTTTTTTTATCAGACTTTTTTTTAATGAATTATCAAGTCAATAGTTGTATAAATAATTAATAAGTAAACCTATATTATAATAACATAATCATACATGCATCAGTAAATATTTCATGTTTATCTTCCAATTTAAATCAGTGAATATGGTTACATGTCCTTATTATAGTTAGACAAATTAAAAACTTAAGTCAGTATTTGTAAGCATTGTATGTAGGTAGCCGGTAGGTACTAGTAAATTATACATAAATAAATGTTACATTACTTACAGATATTACTTACTAATTTTTTTTATTTATTTACAATAAAGTACTCCTAGCTTTCGATATCTATACCTAGAGATGTAGCCATGTATAGGATTATAGGAAAGGTAATACATTTTGGAGTGTTTAACGCGATAATTAAAATTATTACAATTTTAAGTTAGGTGATAACAATAGTTAGAGGCTTAAGTTAGAATGTTTCTTGAGGAATTAGGTCATGCGGGCGTCCTCGTTGGAAGCGGCGTTGTGGAGGTGGCTGATGTTGATGTGGTAGTGCATTGGCCTGTTGACTTGTGAGTTGTGGATGAATTCAAAGAAGCTCACAGCCAAGAGTTATTACTTACTAATAGTAACTTTAATATAGGTAGTCAATTATTGTTATATTTTAATATGTTTATTGTATATTTTATATTTTACTAGGTGACACAGCAATACTTTGCTATTGCTAAGTCTTTGTGATTGTTCAACTACGTTTGGGTTTCAACTCCTTCCACAACGTGTTACAGCAATGTCTTTTTAAGTTTAAGTTTTATTAAATTTTAATTTATAGACAGCGGCGTTGTCCGTGAGATTCACTTTTGATTATGTGAGCAGTATATTATCACTTATCAGGTACCTACCTAGGAAATCTAACTGCGGTAGATCGTGGACCCCACGTGGTGCGTAAGAAAGTGTTTAATTTAACTCTAAATAAGTATCAAAAAATGCAAAAAAATTGGTCCCCCGAAACCGTGATTCAAACTCGATACATTCTGTTCTAAAATACACAGGCTTGTCGCATTAATACTAAAATGTACGTTAGGAAAGTTTGTGGTGTTACCTTAAATATGAGAGTGGTTTGAAAATGCTTTCGACTCATTGCCAAACTTATAGTTAGAGACTTTATATAATATATTATTATCTCGTTGGTTTTGTATGATATTTTAGTTTTTAAGAATTTAAAAATACTCATAAGACTCCCTTCAAAATTAAAATATTGTAAAAACCAACGAGGTAATACAGATAATATTATTACCTTTATGTTTGATAATAGGTCAATTCACTTTAATATTAAAGCTTACAACATAAAACTGGATCTGAAAAATACAAATGTACTGTATTGCATATTATTCGTAAAACGGAAAAAAACACATGCGGGTGTACAGACGTCTGTTTAATAATAGTTGTTAAGTGTACCTCGTCATTGAGTAGGTCACTGTAATGGATGTGATAAATTTGAACTCAATTATTGTATCGATAAAAACGATTTTTACCGGAGACTGTCTGCCAGCATATATTTTTAAGGACATTTTATTATACAGTGTGTTCAACGGTACAAACTGTTTCGTTCGCTTGGCTGTGGATTTCACTCAGATTTTTTTGCATAAAAACTTAATATATTACACTTATTTTTGAAAAAATTAAGTTTTTTAATACTAGTAGGTACTTATACGACACAACACCTTAGTTTCCAAAAAATCATACATATCGTATAGAATCACACACATATCATACACATAGGACCTGGTGAAATTGTCAAAAAATGGGTGCAATTAAAAAATGTTTGTTTTGCTTGCTCACATGCACTGAAAAATTAAAGTTTTTTATAACAAAGTATAACCAAGCAGTGTTCTTTATGCAGTTAACGAAAATCTCGAATAAAATTCAGTGTCATGTGTTCGAAATATTTCATGTTGCTTACCTTAATCTTTGAACATATTATACGTAATATGTATATTATATTTATATTTATATGAGTAATTTATTTTGCAATTAGTAATAAGGGGTAGGTTGATTTAATTTTTACCAAAAACTAATCGCATAGAATATAGAATTATTATAATAAAATATTACTATATGTAGTTACTAGTTATTATTACGTAGGTAACGGTAACTTATAAGTTATAAGTTATTTCCAATGTACCGTAAAACGGTGTGAATACATAGGTTTATCATTTCTGGTTAGATAAAAAAAACTGGAGAGGAATCTTGCAATAAATTGTCTAGCCTTCAGTGTTTAAATTTAAAATGTTATGCATTTTTAACTACAAAATAACATTTATTTTTTTATTTTTTACGTATTTCTTAATAATTTAGTTGTAATTAGGTATGCTTATAAGAAATAAATAACTATAAGATGTCTATTTTTTAATTGCGGTAAGAACAACTCATTTTATTTTATTTTATTTTTATTAAAGTATTAAACAGACAAGTGTTCTATTACATAAAATAAGTTGTGTTACAAAATATAGTTTACAGGAATTATATAGATAACAAAACTGTAATAGTATTTAACTATTTATTTCTGAAGAACCTTGTATTCAATATTTAAATATTAATGATTTTCACTAAAAAACAATCGTTTTATCATTAAATCCAGTGGCCAAGTTATGAACCTGCATGTGTATTCAATGTGTATTATTATGCTGGTATCACAGGGAAGTGTCTAACTATAATAGTTGATGTCTGTAGACTATAGTGATTTACTGATTTATTTAGGTAAATATTTTATTGCTGAGACACTAAGCTATTCCGAAATATATTTTAAAATAAATGATTTGTGAGCATGATTGTCAAGCACAGAAAGATAATTTTGTACAAAAATAAAAGAGGCAGGTGGTAACTGCATGTGTTTTCAAAATGTATATGTGCGCGACTGCATCTATATCTAAAAAAAAATCGAACATTTCAAATTTCTATAAAAGCACAAAAAGTGTAAAATTATTTCGAAAACTGTATCATAAGTCTATTAAAGACTAATATAAATATTTTGTGAACATTTCTAAGACTATAGTTAGGTATTCATATTTTCACCACAACAAAAAACAAAATCGATTTTGTCAAAATGAATTTTATGTAAAAATTTACGTTTTTCCTATTAATTTGAAAAGTACTTGGAACTTTTTACTCTTGACCCATCTAAGGACCCACTAAATCCAATATACACCAAAAAACCACTCTTAAGGTTGAAGATTAAATGTTTACTACACCTAAAGGTGATGACAAACATACATAATTCACACATATAATGTATATATACATTTATCAGTTTATCACTGCACTCAAAATCTAAAAGGTAAAGACCTAAACAAACAAGTTCATACAAAATACAATTTACTTGAACGTGAATAAATGAACATTTTAACATTTTAATGAACTTTCCAAACACTCATCAATATTAATTTTGTCGTTTAAGTGTACAAAAAATATTTTTAAAAAATACATAAAAGCTTATTAGTGGGCAAATGTAAACTGTCCAAACTGTCTAATTTCACACATAACATAATAACATGATATATCACATTGATGTTTTATTATATATATAAGTTGTAAAATATTATAGTATTAGTCAATTATATATTGTAGATGGTGTAACATAAAGACCTGATAAATTAAACAACATTTGTCCTGATCAATATTTAAATATTATTTTGTTTTGATTTCAAAAATAAAAATATTCTTAATTGTAAATTTATAAATGTAGTTTTCAGACTTTGATGGCAAAAACGTTTATTTAAATTTATCCAAAAAATTGTAAATAATAAATACAATTTTTTGAAAATATCGATATTTTTTTTTTGAAGAAAATAATACAATTTGAAACGTTATTACGTTTATAACTCTTTTCAAAATATTATTTTTGAGAATTATCAGACATAAGTAATTTATTACCCATAAAATTTTCATAATTTTTGTCATCTTTAACTAGTTTTTTTTTCAGGTCTTTCTGTTACATCCTGTATAGAACACACCAGTCACACCATATGGATGATCAAACTACATTGAGTGGACTGCGGACCATGATTAAATAAAATAAACAGTACATAAAATTATCATTGAATATATTAAAATAATAAGAGCAGTGACAATAACGCACAAACACATGCATATTATGTATAGCATATAGGTATGTGTATAGGTATATAATATAAATAAAAACATTATTATTTATTGTAGTTTAAAACAATTTGATAATAGGTTTTATTTTATTGAAATATAAATAAATGTTATTAGGTTGTAAACCTAATTTGATGTTTTTTGGATTTATGTAAAAAAAAAATTGTTTGACCTCATCCCCAACAATTCATTCGAATTTTGTTCAGTATGCTGTTTTTTTTTGTTCGTTTCTGAGGTATAATGTATTACCCAAAATGAGTACGTATTTTATGGCAGTGAGGTGTATCGAATTATCGAAATATAATTATAATATGTATCACCTACCTACATTAGTGATAATATTGTTCTACTACAACTGTCTACAACTATCGGAAGCTATATTTTAACATGAAACGTGATTAGATTATACACGTGTGAATCGGACAGTAGTGAAACACGTACTGGAATTTGCATTATCTAACGAAAATTCCAATACTTAATCATAAAAAGTGTTATAGATACCTACATTTACAATTAAAAATTTTAAACTTTTAATTGATCAGGTAGTCAGATAGTAGTATGCTTGTATAACTATATTAGAGAAGTAGACAACTATATAACCTGGGTATCTATAATTTGTAGGCTTTTAGGGGTAAATAGAGGATTGTTTCATTAAAAATGTGTTATTTAGATTTCAGACCAAAGTATAAATATTAAAATAAAATATTTTTATAGCCAATAGCTCACATTAATTCTGTTTTGTATTTGATAAGTACTTACGTTTATAGCGTACCTATATTAATTTTATAGGAGGTACCTACTATACATAATTATATGTATATCATACTATATTTACGTATATTATGAAGTAGTTGGGCATACTTTTATCTAAATTGATATTTAATCAAATGAGCTATATACATTCGTAAAAAGAATAAGTTTATATTATAATAATACTATTCATAATTAAAAGTAATTTGTATGGTTTGTGTTCCATAAAAAGGTACCTAGCATTAATTAATGTTAATTATAATTTATCAAAACGACTTATGAGTTTATCAGCTTTGCTGCAGAATAAAAAATAATGATTCATTTTTTTTTTTTTAACCACTATTCATTATTATTTATTACGAATTGGTTTTGATTGAAAAAATAATAATAACGTCTATAAATTAAATTAAAAATGTGCATTGATTTCTCACACATGTTATTGTGCTCAACTAGATATTTATATGTTTTATGGTTTCGGTTGGGATTTAATTTTTTACATTTAGGTCAAATAGTCAATATAAAATATTTAATTAAATTGGAAAATCAGCCTAAACTGTAGACGGCTGATACAGTAATTTTTGTTTATTTAATGAAGAAAAGTACTTTTTACTTCTGTATTTGCACTGACATAAACATACACAGAATCTATTGACGGTCATAGGCATATGGCAATATGGCATACATTATAGGCAGAGCATAAAATTATACTAGAAATATTCACGTTAAAGAGGACCTCAGTGACTGTCACATTGTATATTATTTTCAACATAGCAAATTCACATTCAGTAGAAACAATTTTGTATTGTATACGTTAATATTAAGGTGAATTATGCTATCAAACTTAAAAGTAAGAAGATTGTTTATATTTTTACTTCAGGTTTTATATGATATTTTAGTTTTTAAGCAAGTTATGAATATATATTTTTAAATTATAATATTTAACATAAGCACAACTCACATATAAATTAAAACATCGTAAGAACTAACATACCAACACACACAGATAATGATAAAAATATATAATGGTTTTATACATTTAATTTTTATAATAGATCAATTTACTCTAATAAAAGAGTTCACGATACAAAATTTGTTCTACACTTCTGCTCAGTACAAATTCACTAAGTTGTACCATCAGTAGTAACTAGTAATATAGTATCTATAGTAACTATAGTAGTGACTAATCACTAATCAGTAATCACTATACTCACACTCTCATATACGAAGAATATATAACAAAAATATAATAGCTATTAACTAGAAAATTGAAATATCCATGAAACCATCATGTAGGACTACACTAAAAAAGGATTTTCCAACATTTGCATTTTAATAATAAAAATTATATTTTAAAACAAATATGACTGTGAATGTATGTTTGTATATAGCTTATATACAAAAAACTACTCGACCGATTATGATAAAATTTTCAAGTTATTCTCGGGGATATCAGGAAAATGTAGACATAAGTTTGAACCACGTTCGAAACAAAGTACTATATCCAATTTTCTACATGCGAATTGTCCATCTTGAACGAATTAGTTCACCAAGGCGAGGTATACCGACGCCACTTTGCCCGTGAACTGAGTAGTTAATAACTGGTGCCAACATTTTTTTTCAATTAAAACGCTAATGGTTTATTTGAGCTATAGTTATTATAATACGTAATTTAGGTATGTATATAAGGGCTCAGAATTTCATGAATTTGAATATTTCTTAGAAACCACATATTCAAAATCTGATTGAACTCAAATTTGTTTCACAATGAGTATATATTCGTACATGCAACTGGCAACTCCAATTCAAAAACTGTATTTCTCAATGACTGCAGAAAAGGATAGAGGGGGGGGGGGGGTTAGGGGCCCAGCCCCTTCTCCCAGACATAATTTTTTTAAATATAAATATTATATATTAAATAACAAATAAACAAAATCTAAACTTCTTTTCACATTGTCACTTCTTTATATATTAAATAATCAATAATTTATTTATCACATTGATTACCTATTATAATAGGTACCTATACTATTATGACAACATTTTTAGTGAAGTATAATATTTTATTATAGTTGTACTTGTTCTAAAAAAAAATTTGCCCCCCCCCCCCCTAGATCTTTGCTCTGGATCCGTGCCTGTCAATGAGAATATTTTTCATATTTAAATGTACCTACGTACATATTTAAAGATTTTTAGGTCATATTTTGTTAAATAATACCTAAATCAACAAAAACTAAAAAATATTACTAAACTCAAAAATATCTAATTTAAAAAAAAATTATTTTTGCTCCCATCTGTGTGTGGGGTTGTCTATATTTTGAATCATAATATACATTTAATAATTGTTTTTTTATTACGTATACGTGTACAATTAACATATTAATGATGAACGTTTATAGAAAAATTAAAAAAATAAATAAATGTTCATAATAATAAACAAGATAAAGCATATTATTTTTCAAATTATAAAAAAAAATAATTCCCAAATGCATGTTTAAAAAAATAAATAGGTAATTGCAGTACATACATACAACATACATACATATATACATACATACATAAATACATACATACATACATACATACATACATACATACATACATACATACATACATATATATATACATACCTACGCCATACAAATACACATGTGCATATTTTATTGTTTTTTAGAGTAAAAAGTCAGAATCCTGACACGTTTATTGTTATAAGTAGGTACTAATGCGGAACACAGAATAAGTAATACCTATAACTATATTACCCATAATATGATCTCTGTGTAATTATATGAGTACCTACAGCGTAACGGCTGTATAAGATGTATGAACATAATTAATACAACATAAAATATAAAGTTTAAAATATGCTTTTTACCTGATTATTTATTAATACTTTTTACATTTATGAATTATTTCCACTTTTCAGTATAATATTTAGAATAGGCTGGAGTTCTAACTAAACAATGTATTCACTTCAGTACAGAAATTGCAGAAATATTGAATAGGTATAATATATAAATTATTTGTCCTACTTATAATCATCCGAAATTGTGATATCATTTTATAAATTATAGCTAAGTCTTTGAACTATAGATATCAGTTTAATTGTCTGCTAAATAATTGAACTTAGCTTGGTGACTTCTGTTAAAAATATTATTGCATAATGAGTACTTACATGATAATACAGTCTACTATCATTCAAATATGTAGTGTATTACTAACCAAGTGTTTTAAAGTCACCAAGCTAAGTTCAATTGTTTAGCAGACCATTTTAAATAAATGATATCTATATAGTTCAAAGACTTGGCTATAAAATTATATCACAACTTGTAGAGCGGTTTTTTTTTATACTTTGCTTTTTTTTTCTGAGCTTGGTTGAGTGTTTTTGTTGGTTCAATTTACTAGAACCACGGCATTAATATATTTTAAAAATGTATAGCATATAATGTTACAGCAGTGTAAGCAATGAGAATTTTCTGATTAATAATGAATTTCAGATTCCAATTTCCTATCCAGTTAAAAGATTATTGTTGGGTACTGTATACATTATACAAATTACAGGCGTAAACGATAAACCTATAACAGGTTCCCAAGTGAGTAGAAAGTAAGTCTATAGTTTTTATATTTTTAATCTACCATGGTTCTGATATTTATGTAAATATTTACTTATTTACTATAGTTTGTATTTTAATATTATTATAATATTAATACGTAATAGATTATCTAAACAGGAAAATGACTCATGAATTTAATGCCGTTCCCATCATTTAAAAGCCACTCAATAAAGATAACAAAATTAAAACGAAATAAATGCCTAATTTCAATAAAATAAAATAGTAAAATGTTACTTTAATTTAAAGAGTAGGTAGGATATGTTTGGAATGTTAAATGTATGTTTCTCTGGAACCAAAACTATTCTAGTTCTGGCTAGGATCTTAATTTTTGAAGAAAAAATCGTATAAAACACTTTTTTAATTTATTTTATTACCTACTCATTATATTCAAATAGTAAACATTTAATAATTTAAACTAAAAAATATGGACATAGGTTAGGAACTCGTCTCGTTTCGATCACCTTATAAATTACACAGGTTAATGGTCTATTGACTAGGTATTTACTATTAATGTATACATTTAAAAGCGATAAATCATCGTATTCGAATCCAATCAGAGCTGTTAGCAGTTAAAACACTTAAAACAGCAATTGCTGAGATTTCTTCAAAATGTTTTACGGTTCTATAATTTTTTTTATACCTTTAGGGAAAATTCAAAACAAATAAAATTATCTATCATTATCTCAAATAATTGCCAACAAAGTTATAAACACAACTTTAGATACCTATATACTCACAAAGAGTGATACATAAAATGTGTATGTATATAATGTGGCCTGGTGTGGCGTGGTGGTTGGCCTTAGTCACTAACGTGTTCTGAGTTCAAGCATCTGCCAATACTCTAGTTCCCGGATGGGTTTTTTGTGACAAATCCTCGCCACATATACACATGTTCCAAACCGTAATAACCTCCCCCATAATAAAAAAAAACCTACTAAAAATAACCTTCAGGCTAATGACCTCGGGTGTCAAAACTCAATAATAAAAAAACCTGTATATATGTATTTATTATATTGTGTTTTACTTAACAAAAAGGTTTCGAAATAATGAAGTATCCACATAAAAATATCGCTGAACGAACAAAAAGGGAAAACACCCTAATGAAATGTAAGTAATTTCCGTGAATTTATTATTTATGATGTTAAGTTACGACTGTATATAATTTATATTTCTTTCATTCATTGTATGATTATGTTTTCAATGGGTACACATTTTATAGTTTATAATTTTCATACTTTTTTTTTTAAAAGTAAAACTTCTATAAATAACTTCTTAATGAATTATCTTGTAGGAAAACACGATTAATACGCATTATCAGTTTTGAAAAATCAGAAAATAAAAATATATTTTCGTAGGTAATTATTTATTTGTCACTAGAGCAACTAGTCAATAGGGATATCTAATAATGAATATTAAATAAGTAAACATATTAATAAGTATTAATATAAAAAATATTTATTGCTCAATGTTTAAATGTTTCATTTATTATCATATTTAAAGGACCACACAAAAATAGCGTTTTTTTATTAAACTATTTTAAAACTATTTTTTAATATTTTTATCTTGATATAAGGTACCTAATTCTATAGGTACCCAACTCATTGTTTGTGCTTCACCAAATTATGTTCATAAGTATATAAAATATACCTCATTGCTAATAACTACAAATAGTTATTAGGATTATACTTGCAGGCCACTGGGTATGAGGGAATTCGCAAAATATTTTATGAATGATAAATTATATTATATAGGTTGTATAATTTCAAACCGTCACCAGTCGTTATCGACTACATGATTGTGTCAAAATACGATCGTGTTTACCTACGTTTTTACCATTACTTTTTTTTATTACAGCGTTGCCACATTCACATATAAATACATTACCTATACGTATATACCCAAACATTTTAATAACTATCATACCTAACTGTGATCGTTTTATTTTTATATTATTCTATGGTACAGTCGTACACTGTCACTGATCTACCGCAATGTTGTATAATATGATGACTGCGACGTGCGAGACGCGACCATATTATATCGAACGAATTGTAGGTAGGTAGCCAGGTAGGGAATTCTATAATAATATATTCGCGTAAAAAATTGGTTTACGTACCAGACATCATTGTGCACTTGGTTTATGTTGCATTGTTGCTCTTATGGTCTTACAAGGTTCTCACAAAATAATATATGTGGTGGTGATGTATATAGATAGGTTATACATCACTGCCAGCATCAGTCGATCCGCAAAGTAAAACTAGTTTATTGAACACTCCTCAGCTCACAAAGTAATTATTATATTGAACAGTTCCATTTTCAAAGTTACAAGTGTACCTACCTATTATACCAATATATCTATAATAATAGGTACCTACCATATTACAGAATGCATTGTGTGCATATGAAAAATGTATGATTTATTTTTTAGAATATCATGTACGATGTAGGTATTTTACAATAGTTAATATGGAACTAATTTTATGTCAATCGGTAATGTTAAATTAAATGTATTTAAAATAGTTCTACTTTAGAGTATAATATGTATGTATTTTTTCTTGGATATGTCGACGTCAATGGTGTTATAAAAAGGTAGCTGCCAGCTGGTAGGTAAAACGTTAGGAACTTGGGTCAATAATAATGTCATCGTTCGCCGTTCGGTCAAATAAAAACCATTGATTTTTATTCATGCCATTCAATGCGTCTAATATACCGTGACATAATATACCTTCTTAATAAATTAAGATCTATTACTTCATATTTTAAATTATATTAACGAAAGTTGAGGAAAAATGATGACGTAATAATATTATGGCCAACATGATAGGCCAATATGCCTATAAGTACCTATACAAATTACAAAGTTTCAAATACATTCACTCTATTTTTTCTATAATTAATTAATTAGTATTTATAATTATAACTCATATTACTTTTAAATTCTAAGATATATATTACTCTATAAAATTGTCAATGTTGATTTTTAAGGCTGAAAAAATTAATACAATGTTATAAATTGTTTTTATAACAACTGAAAATCTCAAAAATACATAGGCTATACACAGTTTTTTCTACAGACATTTAAGTAAAAATGTTCAAGAAATTGGATATTTAAATGAAGAAAAAGATTTTTGTTATTTTATTGAAGTTTAAAAATATTATATATTTTTAGATATTAAATATACAGAATATAACTTTCTATATCTTACTTATAACTGTAAGCTATTTACCTATACCACGAACGCTATTGACTCTATAAGTTAATAATTGATAGTAATATAGTAATATATATTATTATTATATAATATAATGTGAGATTTGTTTTTGCCAAATATGACAAACCCCTATTACTATTTACTAATAGAAAAATAAATTACTAATAGCATTATAAATATTTAAAATTAAAATATTTCAGAAATATAGTCTGACAGTCCCCACTCAGATTCGTTTATTTATACAATGATATATTATTGAATTTAAATTTTTCTCATCCATTACTAACGACCAGGTACACTCCACATCAGCTATTATTTAGCTTTCATTAGCTATACAGCAAAGCTACTTCCCTGGTGTTTTTATGTATCATCATATATATAAATGTATAGTATATAACAATTATATTTATATTTGTCGTGCTAGGCGGAAGTAATCACGGTTCTTTTAAGTGTTTCAACAATCGTCGATTGCTAAAGACAAAGTACACACTGGCTCGATTCAAAGTTCTAATTAAGTTACAACTGCGTAGTATATAATAGCTGAAAGACCAGCAATAGTATGTAACATTTTTTACAATACAATAATTACAAAGTGATTTCGACTGCAAAGTGGAGTCTATTTATCACATTTTGTTTTATTTGACGTTGATTAAATATGACAAAACAAATAAATGAGATGGCATTGTTTACAGACATTGGACATTGATCTATTAATCAAACATAAATTTAATTATATCCAAACTAAACATAATATTATTATTTTAAACTAATGGTATTTAATATTTAATGTACCTAAGTGTGTAAATGTGTAATAAACATATAGGTGAGTCAGGTACCTCCAATCACTAATCTCATTATATATTTAATTACTACAATTATTTTAATAATATGGGAGTATATTAGCATAACATTATAGATATTATAACGAATACGAAATTTATGCTACATTATTGAATATAATATAATATATACCTATATGTACGGAAACTTACGGATAATTAACTCGATAACAGTTTATTGAACGCCTAACGATATATTATGACGTATATATTTAGTCCCCGCAAGTAAGTCAGTAAGTATCAATTTCCAAATAATTTTCGTATGGTCACCATGTATGGTCCGATTTAATTTTACTAGGTACACAATCTTGAATTAAATATTGGATTTTGGCCAAAGCATCCTACTCCTCCCAAATGTCATGTCATTACACTTCGTTAGGTGTGTATATATTATTTTATGGGATTTTTGTTTTTACTATGAATTATTTTTCTTAAAAAGTCAGTAATACGTACATTTTAAAATAAACTGAGTATACCTACCTGTACTAATATAATAGATGGTTAATAATAAATGGTTACAATTGAATAATTGTTGCTGATCAATTTTCGGAAACATTAAATTATTCACAAATTATATTGTTATTAGATAGTTGTTATTAATTATTAGTAATTAAGTTGATTAAGTTGATTGAAAGCCATCCATCCATATACACATATTTAAATAACAATAACACAAAATTTATATTTATTTTAAGTCATAAACAAATAATAAAGTTTACATAAAACCATAAAATAAAGGTTATACATTTTTTCAGTGAACTCTTTTTTGAGTATCTATAATTTAAAGTGCTAAGATGTCCATTGTCCATCCACCAAATCTATGGATTTGAAAATGTTGTGTTTCGTTTTATTTTATAAACTGAATATAGAATCTGCAATATTTTTCAATTTTTTCAGTTTTAGTTTTTAAGAGGCTTAAACCTTGGCAAAAACTATACTGAACTGTGAAACATTTTGAAGAAGTCTCTGTCTCTATACATGATGTATACAACACTATACAATATAGTGTATACTGTTAATTTAATGAGGAATTAAAAACGTTTAACATTTATAAGTTTCCGGTGTTGTCAAAAAATCATTTTTGTTACAATACAGTTTTCTTTTTCATTTTTAATGAACTTTCAATGATTAATCGTAATGCATTATAGTGCGTACTATAGGTATAAGGTACTATACGTACCTACAATATACATCATTATTCTGAGATATAAGACAAAGGAAACTAGTGATCAAGTTTGTTTTTGATAAATATAAGGACATTACTGCAACCAATTTTTTCCGTATTTTCATTTTTAGTAGGCATATCTTAAATTTTAACAAAGTAACTAAGTTATATTACTGATATTTGAACAGGGGAGGGGGTATAATATACCAATATACTAAATAGGTACCTTCGTATATTTTGAACAGATTTATTTTCACTGTACATGTACGACATAGGTACATTTTATTTTTAGTAGGTAATAATAAACTAATATTAAACTTCGCAAAAAAATGTAAACCAAACTTGAACATTTGGTCTACGTTTGGTCTACGAAACTACAGGGGTTTACGTTTTCAAAATCACAAGTTTTAAAATGTTATGAAAATTCTAGATGTTTTAATATTTTTCAATTTAATCAACGGTTAAATAATTGTAGACTGCAGTAAGTTATTCAAAACATAATGTTCCTGTTCATCATAAGCTAATCGCAGTCCGTAGATATAAATGTATACCATTTCCTTACAAGAATGATAAAAAAATAATATTAAATTATAGTTAGATACTATACTTATAACTATAATAATAACTATATACGAATGCACTATTATGTAATGATCAATGTTTAATATATATTCATAATAAAATTAGTTTTATTATTATTATTATTATGATTAACTTAATATATAATTATGTATAAAATATTTAAATTAATGCAAGTTAGATATTGTTAGGTTTTATATAGGTTTAAATATTTTAATATAATACCGATAAATTAAGGTAATAGGTCATTTTATATTTAATTTAAATTTATAAAAAATATTTGTTTCAAATTAAGTCTTCAAAGCTTGGTTTGAATATCCAGAATATCAAAAACTATTTTCTATATTATTAATAAAGCAATTTTATAGCAAGATGTGTTTGTAACATTCCTACTTGTTTATTTTATTTATATTTTTTAGCTTCTCGTTTTTGGCATATCTATAACGAATAAATATGTCATCGCTAAATAAACAGATGTGTGTCTTCAAAATAAAATAAAATGTGTTTTCAATCAAATAGGGACTGATATGCTATAATGTAGTATTTGGACATTATCCAGAAAATATAATATATCATATTATACCAAAATAATTTAAAGTAATATTACTTTTGGTTTTAAAAATATCAACTATGAATGTAATTTTGCCATTAGCTATAAATTAAATATTACTCGTATTATATAGAACGTATTAATACAATTGTGTGATAGATAGTCTATAGGAAACCGGCGGCCCATGCAACTATTCCATACGCACATTTTTTTAAAAAATAATGCTGAAATATTTTAATTTCTGTGCAACATGGCCACGAAAAGTTTTAGATTCTGAGTGGGAACCATGAATTTATTGACTTTACAATGATGTGTGTTTATTTTTTTTTTCGTGTCTGTCATTCCCTTATATGACAGTAAAAGGGCTTGGATTTTCTTCAACAGTATCTATTCTGATAGGAATGTGAATCTAGTTGGTACTTTGGGGAGTCAAAAGTAAAATTTTTCCAGTAAATTTCAAAAGCGGCATGAAAAACAAAATAAAAATTAAGGAAAAACGGGAATTTTTACACTAAAATCTGTTTTCGAAAAAATCGATTTTGGTTTTTGGTGCACCTCTTAAACAAATGACCGTAGGTACATGAAATTTTAACTGAATGTTTGTATTAGCATTTTCTATACACGATAACATTTTCCAAATATCGAATCTCTTGTGAATGAAGAATGTAATACGTTAAGTAATTTTGATTTGTTTGATATAAGATTTTTGTATCCCTCCATTGGTTGTTCTTCTACCTCCGAACACTTATCTCAGCTAATGTTATGAGCTGATTATATTTTACTTTAATTTGTAATTTTGTATAGCTAAGCAATATATTATATTATAATATAGTAGTATCTATTACTAGTATTCACTGAGCTATTTTTTTTGTATCATGTTTATATATTATTGTAAAATTGTATTATTAATACATATCATATTGTACTTGAGTCCTTTGGATGTTTACTTTAAAATAAATAAATAATATTTCAGCTATTGTACCATAAATCATAATCGCGTTTAATATTTTGTTTATAATCTAAATTACTATTACCTCTTTTTTTTTTTTTTTTTTTTTTCATGGTATCGAGAACCGGAGGAGGAACTATGGGGCCATTACTTCTCCTCCGGCCCAAATTACTATTACCTACCTATTTCTATATAATTTCCCTGTTTAATTATAAGATTAAAATCCAGAATATAAACACATTTCTTTTAGATTCTGAGCGGAGCAAGGGATCTAGTGGTTTTACAATGGTGTTTATTTTTTTTTTTTTTTTATCCTGTATACAAAATTTCTACCAGAAGGAGTGCTTCAATTTCAGCACAAGGTACCTTATCTTTTAACAAATTGGATCAATATGGTACTTTAAAAAGGTGATTTTTCGATTTTCTCCAGAGTTATTTAATGCCAAGGGAAAAACTACCAACAAATTACGAAAAATCGCTAAAAATGGGATTTTAATTTCTAACGCAATGTTTATCACCATAGCAACGAATAAAAAATAATAATATTAAAATTATTAATTCAACTTACAGGCTATAAATTATAATAAATATAAACATTTAACAATATAAAAAAAACAGATTGACAAACTGTCTCCACTCAGAACCGTTTTTTTTTACACAATGATATTATATCATTGAATTCAAGTTTAGTACAATCCATTATACATTGTTCCATTATACTTGTAGCCTACAGTACAACAGAGACATCCACTTACCAGCTTTTTTTATTTTTATGATTTTTTAAATTTATTTATGTTATTTCATTCTGCGTATGTATAATAGAGGTAGAGCATTAAATTTATTTTTTCCTGTTGTAAAATATCTTTTTTTTAAGTATGAAAACCATGTAGGTAGGTACTTAATAATTTTAGATGACCGAGGTTCACGAACATTTTATCCTCGCTTGTGGCTGCAGTAGTGGCGGATATACGGGGTGATATGGGGGTTAAAAAAAATTGTTTAAAATCCTTACCCGTTTTTTTTTATAAGCATTTAAAGTTCAAAAATTCAAAAAATATGGAAAAATCACGAAAATTAGTAAATTATTTTGAGTTAAGAATTCATAAATATTTTTTTTTAAATCTAAGATTTTAAAATGTAACACAAAGATTCCTTATAAGTTTGTCTACCTTTATCTAAAAAAAATGTCTATAAGAAAGTCAAATTAAGTTTTTATAAGCGTTTGAAATTCAAATTTTTACGACATTGGATATTCACTCGATTTCTCATGTAGCGATTTCTTATTTTGTTGTAATTCAAAAACGAATAACTGTTATTTTGTTGTGATTGTATATATAATATTGTTCGAGGGTACTTAAAACTTCTTAGTTCTTAAGTATACTATTATTTATCTATGATAGTATCACGGTTTGTTGTTGATGTATAACGCGTTATGAGTACCTAATATAGATTATGTGATATGATTAATTTGGAATTTATTATAGGTCAATTTTTTTTTTAATAGGTATACAATAGATAAGTATTTAATATATCTTATACCTAGACTGACATACCGTCTTCGCTCGGAATCGTTTTTCTTATACAATGATATTATATCATTGAATTCAAATTTAATACCATCCATTATACAGTGACCCTGCACTTGTAATCTACTTTACTGAAGAGTGACATCCACTTTTTCGCCCAATTTTTTTATTTTATTTTTCAATTTAATATAGTTATTTGTCTAGCTTTCCTTTGCCTTGATTTTTCGATTGGCATTGTTGTCTGTTCATAGGACAATACAAGACGTACAACCCAATCAAGTCATTGATGCAATGATGCAAATAGGTATAGTCATCAAGAAAATTAAATCTAGTTTTGTAAATTTATTATAGAATAAAGCTTATATAACTTTACATATTATGTACGAACATATTTTATACCCCCCCCCCCACCCATGAGAAAATCTTAGATCCGCCATTGGGCTGCAATGTGCTCAATTTATTTTAAGCAAAATATGATTTAATTGACATATTATATTATACTATTAAGTTAAAGTATTGTTAAGCAGCTATCAATTAAAAATAGTTATCAGATATAATTACAGATATTTCCAATGGTCTCAACTCTTAGTAGCCAGTAAGTATTATTTTTTTTCTACGATTATTTCAACTTAATAATATTATGAGAGTAGAGAGTCAGAGAGATAAAAAATAATATTATACCTATATAACTAGGTAGTAGTGGCGTAGACATGATTTCTGAAAGGGAGGGGATAAAAAAAACGGGAGGGGAAAATTGGAAAATCCTCTCAAAACTTTTTACTAAGGTAATAAAAAGCCAATGGGGGGATCTGTTATAAGGAAGCCAGCGCCAAAGCACTATTAATTGTAATAATAATTAATATGACATATGTATTTACTATTTTGTCAATGAAACATGAACATTAGTGAGCAGCTTCACGCTAGTTGATTTTACGATTTTATATTTACGACTTTCAAAGTTCCATACTTCATTTTTCATCATTTTTAAACTTGCTTATTTATACATATTTTACTCTGTAATAAAATATATTATTATTCACTAGTAATTAAACCTCATATCATTCTATCATTACCTACTTGTACAGTCGATTGTTAATCGCATAAATGAAATAAAAAATAATAAAAGTCTAAAATTTCAAATGTATATAAATATCTTAAAAAATGTCAAAATATTTTTAAAATTTATTATAATTAGAAAATGCTGATAAAATGAGTTGGTAAAATTTTTAAATCTCCACGGGTATTCATTTTTTAATTACAAAGTACTAAGATTTTTTTTTTTTACACCCAAAGTACCGACTAGAACCAATTTCATATAAGAAACCACTCTCAAATGTAAAAAACAAAGTATTTTTGGTGACTTCAATAGAAAAAAAGCGGGTAAGTTGGGTGTCGCTCTGCTGTAGGTCAGTAGATTGAGGGAATTTTACATTTTAACTTCCCAATTTACCAACTAGAATCACTTTCCCATCGGAAAATATACTGACGTTGAAAATCCAAGCATTACTTCGACTATTTATCGTGTACAGTGTACATAGAGATAAATAACAAAATTAAAAATTAAAAAAACCCGCACATCATTGTGAAGTCAAACATTCATCGTTCCGCTCATAATCTCAAAAACATCATTGTAAGATAAGAATCGTAGGTATTATACGATAAGAAACGTGAAAAGTTTTAAAATTTATTTGGGATTGATAATCCCAAAGTTTTAATTCATAATTTTGATCTCATTATGTCTATAAGATCTAAAAACTATAACATAATTATCTGATAACATATTATTATAATTTATAATATCACTCAACATATTGTGAATTGTATGGTCACCCATTTGAACTCCACGTTCTAACGGATTTTACTGAATGGTAAATGTACTTGTATAGTTGTATATTAATAAGGTATATTTTGTACCTATTACTATTAATAAATCGGTTATAATTTGTATTTGGTAATAAAAAAAATACATCAGACCTGTGAGAATTATTGTGTTTGATGTGTCTCATGTAAAGGGGCCAGACTACGCGTCGGCATCTTCGTCCTCGTCCTCTTCGCCGTTTTCGTCGACGGTCGCCTCCTGGTACTGTTGGTACTCGGACACCAGGTCATTCATGTTGGACTCAGCCTCGGTGAACTCCATCTCGTCCATGCCCTCGCCGGTGTACCAATGCAAGAACGCCTTTCGCCGGAACATGGACGTGAACTGTTCAGACACCCTCTTGAACATCTGCTGGATAGCGGTCGTGTTGCCGATGAACGTGGCCGACATCTTTAGGCCCCTGGGTGGTATGTCACAAACGGCCGTCTTAGTGTTGTTTGGTATCCACTCGACGAAGTAGCTGGAGTTCTTCGTCTGCACGTTGAGCATCTGCTCGTCCACCTCCTTCATAGACATGCGGCCGCGGAATATGCTGGCGGCGGTCAGGTATCGGCCGTGTCGGGGGTCACACGCGGCCATCATGTTCTTAGCGTCGAACATCTGCTGGACCAGTTCGGGCACGGTGAGCGCGCGGTATTGTTGCTGCCGCGGGACGTTAACAGCGCGAAGCCGGTGATGAAGAAGTGCAGCCGCGGGAACGGCACCATGTTGACGGCCAGCTTCCGGAGATCAGAGTTGAGCTGTCCGGGAAACCGGAAGCACGTGGTCACGCCGCACATAGCCGCTGACACCAGGTGATTGAGATCGCCATACGTGGGCGTAGTGAGCTTCAGTGTCCGGAAGCAGATATCGTACAGTGCCTCGTTGTCGATGCAAAAAGTCTCGTCGGTGTTCTCCACTAGTTGGTGCACCGACAGCGTAGAATTGTAAGGCTCTACGACCGTGTCGGACACCTGTGAGCAAAAAAAAAAAATACGGCACAGGCCGATTAGTGACTCGATTTGTTTCTTTTTTTTTGGGAGGGGGGGCAGAGAACTTTAATACAATACTCTTTTCCCTAATCAACGCATATAAACTATTAGCAATTCTCATTTCTCAGGTCAGGTAAACATAATCCATTAAAAACACAACATAATACCTATATTAAAATGCTTTTTAATGTTTTAACTCTTTAAATATTATTTGAATAATGAACAATATTCGTTATTTTTCACACGTATTTTCTAGAACTAAGAACTATTTTTCTTAGGTACAACATTTTTCTATAATAGCAAATGTATTATTTTTATTTAAATAATCGTCAAACATTGTCGTACACAACGAAAAAAAAATATAATTTACTTATATCTAAACTTACAAACTATTTTACAAAATGTTTAGCTATATTATATAGGTACTATATAAGGTAGGTACAACATTTTTCTTCTCTGCACGTTATTTATGTTTGTTCAATTATTTTTTTGCATAAATGACTATTTATACAAACACATACATTAATTGTAACTCCTTTTTCAATATTAAATAAAATAAAGACCAATCCCAACTTCCAAGTATAAAGTATAATTATTAAAACACTATTTTTTGTTCATATTTAAAATATCAGTATAAAAACAATATTTAGTATTATATAGTAATATTTAGTAGTATTTTATATATATCTCGGTTGCTTGGTCAAAAAGAGTTAAGGCAGATTTTTCTAAAAATGAGATTTTGATTAATTTTGATTTTACATAATTTTATGGTTTTTTTGGGCCAGACGGTTTAAGTCTCTCATTTTCTTCTTTTAAATTATTTCATTGGTACTTATGAGTTAGTTCAAAACTAATTGACAATTTAGATATTCTAGAGTTAAGTCAACTTGTATTGTTTTGATTAAAATAAAATACCTCAAATACTGTAATACAAATGTATGATGTCATGATAGATCGTTTTAATAAGACAAAATAAAAAATATTTTTAGTCATTTAGATTTAATTCAAAATTGGTAATTGAGGTATTATAATAAAATTATTGAAAAAAATATTAGAAATAATTGGAATTTATATTACAAAATAACATAGTTGTTCCATACTAATTGGCTGCAACTACTGAAAAATTATTTTATTTTCCCAAAATCGATATGATTGTCTATTGGCAATATATTTTAAGAAACTTAAACATTTAGTACTACTGTATACCTACATACTTTACACTGGCGAATAAAATAATAATAACATTTTAATTATAAATAATTAATATTATCATTATAACAAATATAATTATTAGGCAATTTAATATTTGGAACAAACCATACAGTATTTTTTTAATATTATGATTTGATAAATTGAACAAAAAAATAACAACAATTTAATTTTTATAAACACTATATTGGTCAATAGTTATTAATTAGTAATAACCTATTGATATTTATTGTAAATGTAATAGGAACTTTCAAAGTTAATTTTGCTGGTAAATTGATTCATCAAATACAAATACAAGTAAAATAATATAAGCATAATTTAAAATGCAAAGTTTTAAAGGAGTATAATAAAAATTAAATTGTTTGACTGGTTTTATGTTAATGTTTGAATTATTAATATACTATAATATAATATATTGGACTTACATTTTATCTTAGAGATTATATCAAAAAACCTACACACAGCTATAACAGGTATTTAGTATTTTTTTAATATATATTTTGAAAATAGAAATAGTCTTGCTAGAGTCTTGCGCAAGACCAAGACGAAGACTGAGTCTGCAAGACTAAGACCAAGTCCAATATTAAGGTGTATACCCAAGACCAAAATCAAGACTGAGTCTGCAAGACCAAGACCAAAACCAAGATTTTGAAAGTCTTGGTCTTGTTTTGATAATCACTACATAGAACAGCTCGGGAGTAACCCAATTACCAGATAGGTAATATTTGATAGGTAGCCAGGTAGGTACCTATATAAGACAAAACGTATGAATACGTTCATATTGTACATTAATCTGGTTTGTACAACTATACATAATTACAATACATTTTCTTTGTACGTACATACCTTATATTATGATGATTGAATTGTTTAAAATAAATTTGTTTTGTGTCACATTGTGTAATTACCTATTGGTTATTATTAACATTTTTTTTATGATTTTCTTTGAATTATACCTATTGCATATTATTGTGATGTATATTTACAAGCAGCTGGGTCCAGTGAGGATCTAGTATTTTTTATGATGGGGGGTCGCTAAAATTAATGTCTCGTGTTCTGTATACAGTATACACCATCCTGATGGTAAGAATTTTTTTAGTCCTAAAAATGAATGTACCTAATATTCAAAAGGTTCCAATTTTGTGTAGAAATGTTCCGAGCCTAGTTAAAAATACATGTTGTATAGAATATTTGTTTTCTAATTGTAACTTAAATGTATTAATATTTAATAATATAGAGTTAAATTTTTATTGAATCAAAATAACCTGCTCGGTAGGTATACTATTATATTTTAAACTTAAAAATAATTATATTTTAAACTAAACTACAGTACCTACACATTTTAAGAATTAGGTTATTATCTATAGGTATGATAATTTAGTGCACTTTCTTCGGTATAACAAAATAATTTTTATTTTTTAATCAACATATTTTTTAAAACGTTTTAAGCTTAATAGATAATTTTTTTGAATTGAAACATGTATTTAGAATACTATACTGGGCAGTTTTCTGAATTAGCGCACCTACTTATATCTATATAGTTGTACCCATTATAGGTCATAGGTGTGAGGTGTCACTAAATCTCTTTTCCAATGTTCAGTGGGACTGGTGGAACCCATTATCGTCTTGAATAGTTAATAAATAACCGTAAGTACTCAGTAGACAACAAGTTTTTCTATTTAAGTACAACCAAGAAAGTCGTAAAAAAATAATAATAGCTTTAAAAAAACATAAAATTGGAAAATTCATAAAACATTAACAAATTTGCCATGAATATTGTTTTATTTCATAATTAGATTTTATCGAATATAGACGATCAGGATTTACGCTTCTGCATCCTCATCATCGTCATCTCCTTCTCCTTCCTCATCGACCGTCGCGTCCTGGTACTGTTGGTATTCGGATACCAGATCATTCATGTTTGACTCAGCTTCGGTGAACTCCATCTCGTCCATACCCTCGCCGGTGTACCAGTGCAAAAATGCCTTGCGCCGGAACATGGATGTAAATTGTTCAGACACGCGCTTAAACATTTCCTGGATGGCTGTTGTGTTGCCGATGAACGTGGCCGACATCTTAAGGCCCCTCGGTGGTATATCGCACACTGCAGTCTTCGTGTTGTTCGGTATCCATTCGACGAAGTAGCTGGAGTTCTTGGTCTGTACATTTAGCATCTGCTCATCAACCTCTTTCATGGACATACGTCCCCGGAATATGCTAGCTGCCGTCAGGTATCGGCCGTGTCTGGGGTCACACGCTGCCATCATGTTCTTGGCGTCGAACATCTGCTGCACCAATTCCGGGACAGTGAGCGCACGGTACTGTTGGCTCCCACGGGATGTAAGTGGCGCAAAACCAGTTATGAAGAAGTGCAAACGCGGAAACGGTACCATGTTGACGGCCAACTTCCGGAGGTCTGAATTGAGCTGCCCGGGAAACCGGAAACAAGTGGTCACGCCGCACATTGCCGCCGATACCAAGTGATTCAGGTCACCGTACGTAGGAGTGGTGAGCTTTAGCGTCCGGAAGCATATATCATACAGTGCTTCGTTGTCGATGCAAAAAGTCTCGTCGGTGTTCTCCACTAGTTGGTGCACCGACAGCGTAGAATTGTAAGGCTCTACGACCGTGTCGGACACCTGTGAGCAAAAAAAAAAAATACGGCACAGGCCGATTAGTGACTCGATTTGTTTCTTTTTTTTGGGGGGGGGGGGGCAGAGAACTTTAATACAATACTCTTTTCCCTAATCAACGCATATAAACTATTAGCAATTCTCATTTCTCAGGTCAGGTAAACATAATCCATTAAAAACACAACATAATACCTATATTAAAATGCTTTTTAATGTTTTAACTCTTTAAATATTATTTGAATAATGAACAATATTCGTTATTTTTCACACGTATTTTCTAGCACTATTTAAAGTAAAATTAAAATTCAAGCTTTGATCGATCCGACCTGAAAAAAGTTCTCATCATTCAGATAAAAAAAAATTATTGAAATTTGACATATCAAAGAGGCGTGAGAGTTTTTCCAGTGAAGTCATTTTTGTTGATATAATACACCGTATCAACCCACCATAGTAGGTATTGAGTAATGGAAAATATATAACCAAGGTAGCAACTAAAATATAAAATATAATTTTCAAATTTTATAGTATTGCGGGAGATTGGAAAAACCGGCATAGACACCCTTAATATAAATAGTTTCTTACTTTCTTCAATAGTTCTACTTTATAATTTGAATACCCCAATACAATAGTTATTTTTTTAATACAGATTGTGGCTATCAAGTTTGAACAGTAGGCGTATGTTTACAAAATAAAGAACTATAAGAGAAGTTTTGCCTATAAACAATAATAATTATAATAAAATAAATCATAATTTTTAAAAACTACACTGTCACTCACATATGTGACAGTATATGCTACAGACATTGGTAATAATGGTGAATACTATATGAAGAACACATTGCACTGTTCTTTGTCTACCGTAATACGCATCATACAGCCTACAAATGGGTATAAGATTATGATCTTAAGCTAAGTTACCTTTGGTGAGGGAACGATACTATATGTGGTCATGATGCGGTCTGGATATTCTTCACGAATTTTGGATATCAAAAGTGTGCCCATACCGGAACCAGTTCCGCCGCCCAGCGAATGGGTCAGTTGGAATCCTTGTAGACAGTCACAACTCTCTGCTTCCTTCCTAAATTAAAGTTTTTTTTAATAAAAATTAATTTATTAATTTAAAAAAAAATATATTATTGATTTTTAAATATTAATTAATTTATAACGTTATACGACGTGTTTTTCAACATAGCTATACCTAACTACATCGAGTACTGAATCCACCAGCTCAGCGCCTTCTGTGTAATGTCCTTTGGCCCAATTATTGCCTGCACCGGATTGTCCAAAAACAAAATTATCCGGTCGAAATAATTGACCGAATGGGCCTGACCTGACGGAGTCCATAGTGCCGGGTTCCAAATCCACAAGAACTGCTCGAGGAACATACTTACCGCCTAGTATATGTTAATACAACAAAGTGTTATAAAATTGTTTTTTTTTTTTAATTTTCCAGTACGTTTAATAGAAAATATAAATATTTTTTATCAAAGCCAATATAATTTAGATTTATAGAAAATTAACATAATATAATAATATACATATACCTATTATTATTTTTAGTATATATTAATATGTTATATTATAATATAATTTAAACTATATACTATATAGTAAATTTTAAATAGGTACTGAGCGGAGCGATGAATGTATTGATATTAAAATTATGAGTATTTTAAACAATTAAACCAGAAATGTACAAATTACTTTTATTAATTTGAAAAAGTAATTATTTTTATCAAAAATTAATATTATTAAAAGTAAATCGCGTATAGCTCCAAAAAATGTAGTATTTACAATGGGTTTTTTCCTTAATGTATTATTCTGTGAAATGACAACACTACAACAAAAATGTACCGAAGAAAATAAAATTAAACGATTAACGACCAATTAACAACAAATACTCGATTCTAAAAAAATCAAGATTGTAACGACAGCGTATAATTCTGCGATCATGGAAGATACTAAAACCAAACTTTTAATTTATTCTAGGTATTATCCAGCACAAAAAGCAAAATACCCATAATAAATACCTACTACATTTTTTGGAATTATACGCGATTTACTTTTAAAATCACTTTTGAATAATATTGTCTTTTTGGCAAAAATAAGTACTTTAGGTCTTTAGTAATTTCTAACTTAATTGATATAATATTAAATTAATCTTTAATCCATTTGTGTATAACATTTAATACAGCTGTCATAATAATTAAAACAAGATATCAATTCCAAAATAAAATAAAAAAATATCCTTTTAAAAATATATTATAATAAATAAGTTAAAAAAAAAAATACATTAAATAAATATATGTATGGAACTAACATTAAACTGAAATACAAAACTATAAATGTGATCAGTAAACTACAAATTAAGCCATGGCTTAATTGACTGATCCATCAGTCAATGTCCATTGATTTAATCTGAATAAAGATATAAAGTAAACGTTGGTTAAATAAAATAAAATAATAAAATATCTTGCATGTATCTAAATGATATATTTATTTCATTAATTTACACCTCCCCGAGTTTATTCTATGGAATGGTACATCGAAAGGGCCAATTATCGTGTGTAGAAAATATTGTGACTTATAGAAAATAAAAATATTGTAGGTACTTCATATAAAATGTAAAAATCCCCCAAAAAAATTGTAAATTACATTTTATAATTTATTGTATCATCGTCAGATTATAGACATTCCAAAACACATGTAAGATAATCATCTACTTCCAGACCCTTGTGTTAGATATTTTTATAACCATAAATTCTGTAAAGTAAAAACGGATGTGATTGCTCTCACATCACAGAAATTGATTAATTTAAAAGCAATGATAATTTTGTCAAAATAATATTATGTTAACTGTATATGTAATAATTATGTGATTTATAATGAATTTTACCCAGTGCTTCGGTGTAATAGACATTGATGCGTTCTAATTGTAAATCAGAATCGCCGTGATATGACCCTGTTGGATCGATACCGTGCTCATCGGATATGACTTCCCAAAACTAAAATAATATAAAATACGTCGTTGTAGTGTAATAGGTACTTAACTATTATAATATAATTTATGTTCCTGTAATTAACACTATTCAGATCATGATTTATGAAATGTGAATAAACTCATTAATAGTCAGATATTATATAAATATATATTAATATAAAAGTCTATTACTTTTGCACCAATTTGATTTCCGCATTGACCTGCTTGCAAGTGACAAATTTCACGCATGATTGATTATTTATAGTTTAATAATCAATAAATTTTAATTGTATTTGTATTGTTTTTGTATTTTTTAAACGATGTGTTAAATGAAAATGTTTAATAGAGAATTATGCTCTGCAATAAAATATGTTTAAGGTGTAAACAAAAAATGATAGTTGTAAAATTAAAATGGCCAGTAACATAGAACATATCAGAAAACGTTTATCCGCCTGTGATGTTTTTCCGATCATCGGCGTCCGATGACGTTGGATTTGTAATTGGAGGGAAATATGCTTTATTCAAATACAATTTCTGTTTTGTTATCTTACAAAACTTTGGGAATTCTGATTTCATTGTTTTTATTTTTATGTAAGTTCAAACTTAATTAAACTAAATAATTTATTTAAACATTTAAATATTAGGTATAAGGTTATAAATATATTTATACAAATGTATAAATTAATTAATTAAACACATTTACACATACTAATTACTAATATCATATATTTTGGTTGATATATATTTTTTATTTTCACGTACTTATACATATAGTAGGTATAGATTATAGACACATCGTTGTTTGTTTTACATTAGTTGTTTAATTATATGTACTAAATAATGCTTGGTCGTTAATGACTTTTGCATGTATATTTCGGACGTCTTAGACAATGCTTTTCTTTAGTTAAAATTGTTTTTCAATATATTATAATATACGAATCCAAATAATTTTAGATTCTGAGTGAAACGATGAATGTATTGATTTTACAATGATGTGTGTTTTTTTATTTTTTTTTTTTTTGTGTCTGTCATCACGTTTTAGGACAGTAAAAATGCTTGGATTTTTTTCAACAGTAGCTTTTCTGATAGGAAAGTGAATCTAGTTGGTACTTTTTAAAATGTTTTGATTTATTTTGAATTGCTTAGGCACATTTTCATTTTCCATTATTTTTTAGTTTTTTTTCTAAAAATATCAATAAAATATTATTTGTTGGTTAAAAAAGCTTGAAAATTTAATACAAGGCTCCTAATATATTGTTACAATGGCATTTGAAAAATATTAAAAATCCTTAGTCACAGTTTTTTTTTATAAGCATTTAAAGTCCAAAAATTGACAAAATATGGAAAAATCACGAAAATTAGCAAATTATTTTGAGTTAAGAATTCGTAAAAGTTTTTCTTTTTAAATCTAAGATTTTAAAATGTGATAAAAGATTCCTTATAAGTTATAAGATTATCTACCTTTATCAAGAAATAAATGTCTATAAGAAAGTCAAATTACATTTTTATGAGCGTTTGAAATTCAATTTTTTATAACATTTTATATTCACTGGATTTCTCATGTAGCGATTTTCTTATTTTATTGTAATTCAAAAACGAATAAATGTAGATACAAAAAAATTTCACTGAATGTTTTTATTAGCATTTCCTATACACCATACACTTTTGAAAATATTTTGACTCTTTTTGAGCTGTTTACGGACATTTTCAGTTTCCAATTTTTTTAGTTTTTATTCTATAAATATCAATAAAGTTTTATCTGTTGGGCCAAAAAGTGTAAAAATTTAATACAAGGCTCCTGATATATTATTACAATATCAGTTGAAAAATATTAAAAATACATATGCACAATTTTTTTTATAAGCATCGAATTTTGACAAAATGTATCAAATTTAAAATTGAATAATTATTTTGTAGTTAAAAATGTATAAAATGTTCAACTTTTATATCTAAGAATTGAAAATTTAAAACAAGATTCCACGTAAGTAGTTAATTCTGTTACCAAAAAATCTAAAAAATACATAAGCACGGTTATTTTATAGTCATTTTAAGTTCAACTTTGGACAAAATTACATAAAAAAAAACCTAGAATAACTATTTCAGTTATTTTGTTGTGATTGTGTAATATTATTCGTGGGTACTTGAAACTTCTAATGTACACTATTATATATCTATGGAGTATGGACTATGATAGTACCAGGGTTTGTTGTTGACGTATAACGCATTATAAGTACCTAATGGATATTGTGGTATGATTAATTTGGAATTTATTATAAGTATTATAGGTCATTTTTTTTTAATACCATTGATAAGTACCTATACATATGTATAATAATATGTTTTATACCTAGACTGACATACCGTCTCCGCTCAGAATCGTTTTTGTTGTACAAAGATATTACATCATTGAATTCAAATTTAATACTATCCATTATACAGTAACCCTCTAATTGTAACCTACTGTACAGCAGAGCACCTTCTTTTTAGTTTTTTTTCTATAAATATCAATGAAATTTTATAAGTTGGGTAAAAAAGAGTGAAAATTGAACGCAAGGCTCCTGATATATTATTACAATAGCAGTTGAAAAATATTAAAAATACATAGGCATCATTTTTTTATAAGCATTTAAAGTTGGAATTTTAAAAAAATTGTTGAAATTTAAAATGAAATAATTATTTTGTAGTTAAAAATGTATAAAATGTTCAACTTTTATAGCAAAGGATTGAAAATTTAAAACAAGGTTCCACGTAAATAGGTTAATATATATTATATAAATTACTTTATTCCCAATAATATCATCAAATATACTTTGTAATATCATAGGCTGACTGACCGTTTTCGCTCAGAATCGTTTTTCTTATGCAATGATATTATATCATTGAATTCAAATTTATCACCATCTATTACAGTGACCCACTTGTAACCTACTGTACAGCAGAGCGACATCCACTCACCCACCTTTTTAATTTTTGAAATCGGTCCCAAAATCCAAAAAGGTTGCTTATCCACTGGTCTATAGTATACTGCAGCGTTTCTCAACTTTTGTAACGTCGTGACCCAAAAATGGACGAAAAATAAAATAAGTCACCTTACGATCCCCCCCCCACCCCTTATAATAAAAAAACATCTGAATAAAAACCAATCTCAAATATCACATTTATTTACACTTTTTACTTTATTATTCATAGTTTAAAGTGTAGGTATTTCATCCCCATTCATGCAATGCACTCTAAGTCAAAAAACATGATTTTTGAGAATCAGCTTTGGAAATTTTTCCAAACTTTAAATGTAACCAAATGTTGTTTTCGCTTGTTTTCTTTGATTTTCTTTTAAACAAAGTAGAAATATTTTGTTAATAATATGACGACACTGTGAAAGAATTACTTATTATAATTTATAGTTAAAAATTAAAATACATATTATTAAGTTGGACTCCGTGTGTTTTGCATGTATATGTAATTGGTGACCTGGCACAATATAAATTTATCAAAAATCAATTAAATTCCATGTAATTACTACTCTTATAATTATTTTATTTTCGATGTAAATAAAAGGTTGTTTTTCTACATCAGCGTTTAATTATTTCTGATAGATGCGACCCGGTGGTAAACTGCGGCATACCTACCTATATACGTATACACATGCTATATACAAAGTCACAACGAACTACTAAATTTTAACTTTATAGATAAATAAAATTATTATTATTTGTTAATTGTACCTATTTAAGAATAATAAATCCCAAAAACTATACTTTTTATATATATTTATATAGCATAACAAATATTTAGTACCTATATACCAAAAATTTAAAAAAAATTGTATTTACCTATATAATGTTTAGAAGTAGGTTTAAAGAACAATTTATTATTTTAGATTCTGTGAAGAGTGATTTTATTATCTTTTTTTTATACATTTATGATTTATACAAGGTATATAATATTTTTTCTGATCGTTTTTCACACAAATCGCATAATTTAATATTGAATTTATATACCGCGGTAAATAATAGTAGTACAGACTACAGAGTCATGCTAGAATAAGAAGCGAGCTGCAGAATACTAAAACTCTGATCAGTATTCAGTATACTGATGACTCAAAGGGGTATATTTGAATCACGTAATTCATCAATAAAAAAATTATGTGGGTGGGTGTTCTATGTCTGGCTAGGTGATAAACCCAATTAATTGTTTTAATATCTCTATACTAAATGGTTATTGATATTTGATTAAATTGAATATAGAAATCAACAACATGGTCATAAAAACTGTAAGCTATTAATTATTATACTGCTACTATTATACAGCCGTAAAAGAAATTGTTGAACGTGTAGGTAGGTACCATAAACAATTAACTCTATGTAATGGAACAAACGATTTAAAATCTTTAGCATAGGTAATTTATGAACATTTTTTTTTGTTTACACACGTCGGAAATTAGAAAAAGAATTTTAAAAATGAATTTTAACGAGTATATGTACTCATCCATACAAAACATTTTGAATTTCACTAATATGATTAGGTACTATGGTTATTCAATTATTTATTAATTAATTTTTTCAACTTAAATTTATAATTCAAATACTGTGGTAACCGGTAATTAGGGTAAAAATGTAAAGTGGGGTATAAAAGTACAGACAGTACCTAGTTTATATATGGTACAAAAAGCTATAATTGTATTTAATAAATAAACAATATAATACCTATGCAGTTTATCAAAATTGAATATACAGTATTTACTTAGTATACAAGAGCATAGACGTATACAAGAGATAAAACAATTAAAAGAGAAGAAAAAGATTATGAACTTACCATATATACCTACTAACTTACTATATGCAAACAAACACGTATATTTTTAGGAACACAATCTTTTTTGTATTATTATTATATTTAAAATACATTTTAAATATTGAACGTAGTAATAAACTTAATACGTATGTAGGTACTAGGCAGGTATTATTTATTTAATTATTTCAATATTCTTATTTTAATCAATTATTATTCAGTGTTCTAGCATTATTGTGAATCATATTTAGAGAGGTTATTAATGCTTTTATATAATGGTATGTAAGTACTATATTTATAACTTATAAGTATGTACTTATAGAAATTCACGCCATTCCAAAATATTTGATACGAAATTAAAATATTTAATTCATAACTAATTAAATTAAATATAATTAGCAAGTGCTTTGCCAAATGCCGATAAAAACATTTACGCATTTGTTACTACCGTCATTTTATTTTAGAAGTGTTTTATGTTACCTACGTATTTATTTTGTAAGTGCATCAACATATAGCTAATTTTTAAAAAATCTCTACATAGTTTTGACGACCTATAGAACAAATATTAGCCATTAGGTAATTTATATTCATATGTTGAATTATTTATGTTTTACATTTATTACTATTACAGCTATGTTAAATACTTAAATTAAATAATATTATTTCGTTGTTGGTATAAGTGTTTATAATTTTATGGTTTAAAATAAAATATTGTATTGACCTTTTTAATAATAAATTATTACTGCAATAAAACGTTAGGAGAAAATCAATATAAGGACGTACGTCTACCACTTCACGACATTTCTCCGTGTTTTTTCCTACCCGACTATCCGATTAATTCAGTTTAGTAAGGTTTGTTTAGCTCAGCCTACCAGCATAAATATCTGGTTATTCGTGTTTTAAATTATATTGGAACAATTTAACTAATCCAGAAATCCACTTCATAGTTCACGCCACATCTTGAATCTCAGCACTATTGGACCATAATAATAAATCCCTTCCGTGCAAGTATTTTAGTTATTAGTTATTACCTATTAAGTACTCATAACTTTAAAGTTTAAAAATCGTTTATTTGTTAATATAGGCAGGTACAGCAGTTATAAAGAAAAAGAAAAAACACTTAAATTTTTGCTTTCATGTAGATTCCCAGCTATAGTTAAATGTATAATACTAATGTACTAATGTGCTAGGTATATTATACCTATAATATAATTATAACTAAGATACCGAAATAAGAGGGGGGAAAATAGTTATTGTTTTTGAGTAATTAATTGAAATACCTAGATATATTTTGAGAAAACATTTCATTATTTTCATTCGAAATTCAAAATTACATCGTTATTTAAGATCTCCAACTAAAATTGAATCTATACTAACATTTTAAACAACAAAACATTTCGTTCCTAAGTGAATTTTATCAAAAATGCAACTTCTTAAAAACAAATTGTCTTACATTTTAAATAATATCCTATAACATTGATTAATTTATATTTTATAATACTTAATATCTTTTTATAAGAATATAAAAGATGGTTAAGAGGACTCAACACAAACAATTGTTGTCTCCCTCTTAGAACCGATTTTTTTTTATAATCACGCTTAATTGAAAGTAAGTAAATATACATTTCTTTATTTGATCATATTATAGACAATCTGACAATAACATATTATTATAATTGACTAAAATATTACACCGTGAAATAAGTTGGAATAGTAAAATAGGTGTTTAACAAAATGGTTAAGTATTAATTATTTAAAAACATTCAAGTTGTAAAATCACAATCCTAATCACCCAAGTAATAATTTAAAAAAAAATTAATTACCTACATTATATTAATTACTGCATAAGGTGAATTAAAAGTAAATTATTCCCTTATTAACTTTAAACTTTTAGAGTTAAATATATTATGCGATAACTATTAAAAGTATGAACTTATAACTTTATGTTCTGTACGTTAACTTATTCATTAAAGTTAAATGACCCACTTTCTAAGGGGTTTGGTATAGGCAATTTAAATATAATATGAAGAATTTAAATATTAAATATTATATTTAAATACTAATTCAAAGTATTTTAAAAGTGATTCTATGTGAGAATTAACGATGGTTGATAACGAAATTATATAGAAAAACGGTTTCGTGAGAAAAAGAACCACTTAAGCGACAGTCATAGTTAAGAAACCAAATTATATACGATAAGGAACTAAAGAACACTACATTTTCTGTAATGATTGATGAAGGACGTTAAACCACTAATTTTCAATGGTAAAAACATACCCACTAATAACATACAAAATGGCATTGTGGTTTTAGAGGAAAATACCTATAAATGTATAGAGAAAAATGTTTAGAAGAAAATCTCGTCGAAATATTTTTAAATATTAATTATTAAAAAAGTTACAGTTATTTAAAAAATGTAAAAAAAGGTTTTGTCCCTAATATATCGAGCTGTATATTTAGAATGATACAAATCTCAGATGAGGTTGTCTCCAAAATATAGTTCTTTATAAATTTCATAATAGGTGTTTTTACTCTAATACAGCTTTTTAATGGCTTTTAGTCTTTAGACAATTCAGGGCTTGCATTTGAAAAAATATTCCGTCTTATGTTATTTACAATTAGAACGTTACACAATTTTTGTATTTATCGTTATTTAGAATTAAAACGTTGTACAACTTTTACGTTTATCGTTATTTAAATCGTGTTCGTGTTGTACCCGTCTTACAAGTGCGTAACATAGCAAATTATACGCAAAGCAGAACACGTGTAGCTCCGTTAGCTTAAAAATTAGAGTGAATTGACCTCTTATAAAATTTAAAGGTAAGATTATTATCTACAGAACTTCATAGGTTTTTTATTATATTTTAATTTTAAAGCGAGTTATGAGTATTTAAAAATTGTAAATTGTTTGTACATTTTAAAGTACTCATAACTCGCTTTAAGGGGGCTGGAGCGTAATCCATTCCAAGGAGTAAAAACTAGGCATTTTATATTTTAGTTCATATGGATCTTGTGAATGTGTTGAAAGCAAATGAACATTAGTGTGTGTAATTCGTAGTACCAATCACGTTGTATAGGGTCATCATAATACGTCTGTCATTTTACCTACGCGCATGCACATGTCCCCACATATTACTTTATAAAATTAGAAACATTTTTTTTCAAAAAATAATTCCAGTGACTTCAATCACTACGCTCCGTAGGATGTTACGATTAAAATTTTGAAAACAGATTTGAATTATTCTCTAAATTATTAAATTAAATTAAAATTTTTAAACTATGCTTTGACTGCCGTACATTTTTCATGTTCTATATCAACGTATTTCAATTTTAACTATGAATATGATCTATTTTAAATTCTGAGTGGAACGATGAATGTATTGATTTTACAATTATGTGTGTTTTTATATTTATTTTTATTTAGTTTTGTGTCTGTGTAAACGATAAGTAGTCGAAATAATGCTTCGATTTTCGACTTCAGTATCTTGTTCGATTGGAAAATATCGTTGGTGCATTGGGGAGGTCAAAATTTAAAACTCCCAGTACATTTCAAAAGCGCCAAGAAAAACAAAAGAAAAATTAAGGAAAAACGGGAATTTTTACGCAAAATCGATTTTTCAGAAAATTGAATTTGGTTTTTGGTGTAACTTTAAAACAAATGACCGTAGATACATGAAATTTTCACTGGTTGTTTCTATTTGCATTTTCTATACACGATAACATTTTCAAAATATTTTGATTTATTTTGAACTGTTTAGGAACATTTTCATTTTTCATTTTTTTTTAGTTTTTTTTCTAGAAATATCAATAAAATTTTGTTTGTTGGTTAAAAATACTTGAAAATTTAAAAGAAGGCTCCTAGTATATTGTTTCAAAGGCAGATGAAAAATATTAAAAATCGTTAGTCACAGTTTTTTTTTATAAGCATTTAAAGTTAAAAATTTGACAAAATATGGAAAAATCACGAAAATTAGCAAATTATTTTGAGTTAAGAATTCGTAAAAATTTTTCTTTTTAAATCTAAGATTTGAAAATGAAACACAAGATTCCTTATAAGATTATCTACCTTTATCAATAAAAAAATCTCTACCGGAAAGTAAAATTAAATTTTTATGAGCGTTTGAAATTCAAATTTTTACAACATTGGATATTCACTCGATTTCTCATGTAGCGATTTCCTTATTTTGTTGTAATTCAAAAACGAATAACTGTAGATACATGAAAATTTCACTGAATGTTTAAATTAGCATTTCCTATACACCATACAATTTTGAAAATATTTTGAGCTATTTACGGACATTTACCGCTTTCAATTTTTTTTAGTTTTTTTTTCTATAAATATTAATATAGTTTTATCTGTTGGGCCAAAGAGTGTAAAAATTTAATACAAAGCTCCTGATATATTGTTACAATACCAGTTGAAAAATATTAAAAATACATAGGCACAGTTTTTTTTATAAGCATTTAAAGATCGAATTTTGACAAAATTTATCAAAATCTCGAAAATTATCAATCATTGTAATTAATAAATTATAAAATGTTCAGTTTGTATAGCTAATGATTGCAAATTTAAAACAAAGGTGTTCATAAATAGATCATACTGTAACCCAAAATTCCAAAAAATATATTAACACAGTTATTTTTTACAGACATTTTAAATTCAAATTTGGACGAAATTACATATTAAAAAACCTAGAATAACTATTTTAGTTTTTTTGTTGTGATTGAATAATATTATTCGTGGGTACTTGATACTTCTAAAGTGTATTATTATATATCTTTGATAGTATCACGGTTTTTGTTGATGTATAACGCGTTATAAGTACCTAATGGATATTGGGATATGATTAATTTGGAATTTATTATAGGTCAATTTTTTGTTTAATACCATAGATATTTATATAATATTATGTCTTATACCTAGACTGACATACCGTCTCCGCTCAGAATCGTTTTTCTTATACAATGATAATATATCGTTGAATTCAAATTTAATATCATCCATTATACAGTGATCCACTTGTAACCTACAGTACAGCAGAGCGACACCCACTTGCCCACCTTTTTAATCTTTTTGTTAGTAAATTTCTAAGTAAAAAAAAAATCAAAATCAAAAAAATGAAATTGTCAAAGCATAGATAATTTAGAGACGAATTCAAATATGTTTTTAAAATTATTATCAGAACATTATATTGATGGTAGTGATTGAAGTCGTGAGCTATGTTTTTGACCGAAAATTATTCATGCTCCAGCCCTTTTAAAAACAACATATTATAATAAAAAGCCCATGAGGTTCTCTAGATAATAATCTTACCTATAGATTTTATAATAGGTCAATTTACTCAAATTTTTAAATTAACGGAGCTACACATGTTTTGCTGAGCGTATAATTTGGTATGTTATGCACTTGAAAGACGCGGACAACACATGGGGGTATAACGTCCTCTTAAAACCTTTTAAATTTTAAAATAATAACTAATGCGGGTAGGCCAGGATACGGAATATAATATAATCAATACTTAGATTGTTTGCATGAAATAAAAGTTTCTACGCAACCAATAAACCTTTTAAATAAATAGATTTTAAAATATGTATTTAGTTTTGCGTTATTTTTCGGTCAATGAAATTCTATAAATTACTTTTTGCGACTTTGCGTTATATTTTGTTTTATGATAATATATAATATATTTTGTTAATCGTTATGTTTTGTTTTGCAGTATTTAATTATTTTTGATTATCGCTTTCTGTTATAATTACGTTTACAAATTGCATTCGTTTTTTGTCAAATATAACGTTATAATCATAACATTATTATAACGTTTTCAGTTTGCAACCCAGCTTTTAGTTTATTGTGCTTAAACATGTTTATATCATTAAATTAAATTTTTTATTTTTATTTGCTTCCACCTGCTTGCCATTGAGACAGCGACTTCGATTCACTTCACCAAATATAAAATTAAATCAAGACTGTCCCCTAAGTGGTTGAGGTTTGTTATCAGCTTAACGGTCAACGACTAAATGATGCCAAGACGGACACTTCCAAGAATAGTAGACTCAGAGTATAGATTAATAATCTAAACAGTATAGAAACGACAATAAATAAAAAGCAATTATAAGAATTATTATTTTAACCGGCATTTAACATCGATAACTCATTTAATTTGTATTTAATCACTTTTATAGTATAATACATTTCTATGAATATTATAATTTTTTCATAAAATATAATATAGGATCTCAAAGTACCTATGCTTAATTGGTCCGGCAATAATCCAAGTGGCAAGTATAACCACTAATATAAAAAGAACAATTTTCCCGTATTTTTCTACAAATTGCAGATTAAACGCTATTGCTTATATATATATATATATAAAGTAACTATGTGAGTTTATAAACTAAAAAGGTTTCTTAAATAGCTATTTCCAATTAATTGAAAGCTAAAAATATAAACTCTATTTCCTAGTCATTATTTATTAGTTATTTTGAAATAAGTTATTAGATGTTAGTCACAATATGAGACTACTTTCTAATAGGAAATTGCTGTAAGTAGGTAGATATATTCGAATTCAATACCTAACTAAAAGTAGTGAAAAACAACAATTCTTTCTGAATTATTCGGTATGGTCACTTTAAGTATATATATTTTATACTGTAGTGAATCACATGAACTTTTCATTTGCAAATTAAGTACATTTATTCATCATAGCAAATAAGAACAATGCACTAAAACGAAAACGTTCGACTAAAAAAAATATGACCATGACACTTGTTCAGTGTTCTTTGGTGATCTAAAAAAAATGAGGAAGTAATAGAAATAGTACCTACAGTTTGTATACGATAGTATTTGTTTTTAAAATATATAAGTATACAACGCATTACTGGTTTTTCTAATTTAAAACTTGAAATATCAGTTTAAAACAATGGTAGTTGAATTTTTGTTTTAAAAATTATAAAATTATACCAAAAACAAAAAAAAAACCATTATTCAAAGTTCTTTCTGTGACTCCAGCAAACATGATAATGGAAGATAGTGTTAAGAAAAATATTAAATCATAATTGTACGGAGTAAATTTAATTAAAAATAATAGTTCTTATATAGACATATAGACTATAACACCAGTAGGTAACAAGCATAGTTTGTAAGATATTATACCTAAGTATATTAATCTATTTTAAAACAAGATAGGTATAAATATTTAAAAAAAATTAACTAAATTAGATAAGTTAGGTAAGTACCAAGTAAATGTTATACATATATGAATTTATAGTCATCTAAAATTTAAATAATAGTAAGGTATATTATAATTAAATATTATTTGATTTTATGTATTATGAAGAAGTAATTACTAATACTTCTTGCTATGGATCAATAGAAATAAAAATAAAATAAAAATTTCAATATTTCTTATTTTTTTTTCTATCATAAGTGATGATTACGACAGTAAGGCAAACAGTGCAATACAACTACAATACCAAAGGGGTGTTTTGAAGTTAACGCATAGTGCATTACGTATTTGCGTGACAAAACATGCAGGGGTTTTATTGTTATCTAGCTATGGTAACAGTTCATATATCTAACAAACAATTGAAATTGTACTTCATAAGCATTAAATAAGAATATAAATGTATAACTTAGTTTATTAGATATTATTGTCAATTAAAACCTTATTAATATTTTATCAAAATGATTTACGGTGGAAAACCAATGAAACCCGTTCCACCGTCTAAAGCTGGTATTTCTATATCTACGCCATTTAGAGGACCTCAACCATATACGTACGGGTTTGTAAGTATATCAATACTTTCTTAATAGAAAATATAATATTTTAGAATTAATTTGATAGATATTTATAAATATTAGTTAGCTAAACAACCGGGAAATGATTACAAAGTTCGACTTCGTGACATAGAACGAATGCGTACAGAAAGGTTTAGAATACAAAATGAAAATGATTTTAAAAGTATATTAAGAGAAGCTCAGCATAAAGAAATGATTGACATGTCAGATAAAAAGTGTTTATACAATCAGATAAAAAGGATGGTTGAATGTGGAATGAAAGCTAACGAACATTTATTTATAGAAGAATGTCCTAAGTATGAACATCTATTTTCAACTTGAATAATACATTAACAATTATTACTACTCATATTGTATATTAGGCCGGAATTAAAAATAGAAGAGGAGCCAGAAAACCCAAAAGTTGTCCAAGAAGATTTAATAGAAAAGACAAGAAAGATTAAAGAAAAAAGTGACGAAGAAGAACGAAAATTAGTGGAAGAAAAACGTTTACAAATGTTCATGTAAGCATAAAACAAAACAAATAATTTATTAAAAACTATTATATACTGTAAATTATTCTTATAGAGAAAACTCTGAAGAATTGAGATTTGCTGCAATGGAAAAACGTAAAAATGATATAGCTCATATAAACTATAAAATTATTCAAGAAAATGATAGGCTCATTAAAGAACAAAAAATTAAGATGAGAGAACAGGCTAATATTGAAAATGCAGAAATATTTAAAAAGCAGGTAAATCCAATATTTTGTATGTGTTATTGGTAGAGTACATTGAATCGACGTTTAAAGTTATATGAACAATATGGCTTACTAATAATAAAAATAATAATAATACTTATACAAAAATATGTTCAGATTTCGATGAAAAATTGTCAAGTTATAAAGTATTTACATTAAATAATGTTAAAATAATTTAGGTACTTTATAATTTATATCTTATTTAAAAAACAAATTGAACTCAAACAAATTTCAAATTAGAGATAAAATGCAAGGATATCATTTACCTATACCTATTTATTATTAGGTACTTATGAGTAGACACTTGTATGCATTTACATATTTTTATTGGTCAGTCAAAAAAAGGTAGTTTATACCAAAATTTGTTTCATAACTTAACAATGCTGTATACGAAATTGTATTTTGTATATCTTTGCATATTATAGTATTTTTGCATTTTCTGGGAATATTTTAGGATTTAGTACATTTTTGAAGTATATTTTTAAGACTCAAAGAATCGAGAATCACAAATTGTTAAAAAAAACATTTGGATTTGTTTCTCTTATATACGTTATAATGGGTAACTCAACTTATTAATAAAAATATATAAGGTTAGTTACTAATCTTAGTCTCTATATAACATGGTTATAAGTTATAACAATTATTGATAGTTATTAGAATTATAATATGGTATATTCAGTGGCGTATATAGAAATAATTTTTGGGGTGGGCTATAGTAGATAGAAACTAGCAATGATCTATTACTTAGAGGCCTACTGTCTACTATATATTTAACAGTTTCTATAAATATATTCGTATTTGTTATTTTTCAACAGACTATGGAATATTATAACTTATAATAGTACCTAATAAAATATATCGTTGTTCTATTTAAAAAGACTGTAATTTCGGAGGGGGGCTGCAGCCCACTATGCCCACCCATTATATACGCCACTGGGTATATTGGTCTAATAACTCATGAAAGAGTTAGGTACACGACTAATTTTATAATACCGCACAAGGCACACTACAACCACAGTATGAACAATAAGCTATTTACATTTTAATATTTAATTGATAATTAATTAATTATTCCTATAAATATGTTTTACCAAATTGGTAAGCCAAATCATGTGCCCAAAACAGAGTATGTAACAATATTTTTTAAGTGTATAATTTCCGTTTACAACAATTATTTACATGATATCAGGCCCTATTATTTGTAAAATTTCGTACTGCACACTTCATTTTATTCTTCTTTTATTTCGTCTTAGAAAAAGGAATGTATTACATACATATATACATTATATATTATATGTATATAATAATTTAACAATGCAATTCAATAAAGCAACAAAATACTTATCTTTTAATAAAAATCATAATAATTAAACAGCATACAATAATAAAAACCTTAACTTGACTTTTTAAAAATTAAAATCATAACAATGCATATTACTTTCTTGATTTTTAATCAAGTAAGTATGGTAATGGAAATGAAAAAAGTCTGAATTTTTAAAACTTCAAGAATTTGTGTTAAATAGGAAAATAGTAAAAATGTATCTCAGTAATGATGAGTAGGTGGGTAATTTAGCTAGCTTTAATATAAAATATTAATAAGAGAGATTTGATATCACACCCAAGTGGTATAACCACTTGAATCCACTAAAACGTTTGCGTGAACTCCAAAATTTCTATATTTTAACTTTTCTCCTAAACTATGATACCTAGCTAGAAAGTTAGTTGATAACTCATTAAAAAGGGATGATCATGTAGACACTAAATGTGGGATTAATTTTTTTTTTTAATTATTTAATTTTTCACAGATAAAAAAAAAAAGAGTTATTTTCTCTAGATTTTCATTTAGCAAGGTAGATCTCCGAAACTGGACAACGGATTTTATTGTTTGGGGTCTTGTTAGATTCACATTGGCTAGGAGAAGTGCAGTGAAGATTTTCAGAATTTCATCTCCAATCGTGAATTCACTACAAAGCTGTAAAGATGAAAAACATCAAAAAACGCCCAATAAAATTTGTTTTAGTTTTTTTTAATGTTCTGTAGTGAATTAACTATTAAAGATAAAGTTCTGCAAATCTTCACTGCACTTCTCCTAACCTATGTGAATCTAACAAGACCCCAAACAACGAAATCCGCTCTCCGGTTTCGGAGAACTATCCCACTAAATGAAAATGGAAATGATTTTTTGTGGGGCTGTTCACACAGACATTTTTCTGGATTCAAACTGTTATACCGCTTCGGTGTGATATCTGTTAATAAATTTAAAAATTTAAAATTAAGAAAGTTTACGTGCCTATCCCTGACTTGGCAAAATTTTTTTTTACATTAAACGCTAAACGTGGTTATAGCCATAGACCTTATACTTAAGTTTAAAGTCTATGGTTATAGCCACGGACTAAGATATTATATACAGGACTGGACACGACAAGGTTGGAGGGTGTGGATGGTTGACCACGAAATGTTATACAACAGGCGGATTTCGGGAGGATATTTTCCTTTTATCATTACTAGCGTTATCAATTTTTTTAAATATCAACAAAAAATATTTTAACAAATAACAATGTTTAAAAATTTATAAAAATTAATTATAATTAAATATGATTTAAATTTTAAAAAAAATCAGGAAATAGTAAATACTCATATTTCCTAGTAGCTGGTATATTATTTAATTTTTCTTTTGTAAACCGTAGTGCACACAAGATCAAATCGTAGTGCACACTTGTGCATTCGTAGTGCACATTGTGTGTCGTGGTGCACATAATAATAGGGCCTGCATGATATCGTTTTTATTTAACTTCAAATCTTGTTGCGGATGTTTGTTAGAGCGATTTCTCGATAACGGCTAAACATACAAGGATAAACTTGGTATATTCTGGAGCCGGCTGATCTCTAGTTTTGCATAAAGAAGAGCTTTTTCCAAAATTTGATTTGATTGAATTTCTTAAGACAATCGCGTTAATCGTATATTACATCTTACATTATACTATATTAATATATTATATTATATCAAGTGCAACCGTAGGAATCGAGTCAATATTATTATTGTAAATTAAATAAATTCAAATAAAATAAAATGTAATAGATAAATACGAAATTGTTATAGAAGGTTTACTGGAGATAATTTAAATTTATTAACGTAACTTTTTGTAAACTCCAGCAGCCAAGAAATATTTTTAAAAAAAATAGGAACCCAATTAAATAACAATTTGAAATTCGTTTCTAACCTAAAATACTATTACAGCATAAAATCTGTTTATCTAGACTCTTGAAAAAGAAGAGGAAAAGCGTAAACTTTTAGAGAAAAAACAGCAGTTTCGAAAGGAATTGTTTGAGCAAGTACAACAAAAAGAAGTAATACTAGAACAACAAAAAGTTTTGAAAGCGATCGAATGTAATGACATTAAAAAATTGAATGAAAAGTTAAATGAAGAAGAACAATTTGGTAAGTATGAAACGACTCAATAAGCATTATTATAAAGTAATAGGTATTCAATAGCCATTCGATTTCTATTGATTAAGTATTTTAGTTTAAATATTTTCAGTAAACGGATGGATAAAAACAAATATTTAGAAATATTTAATTTGTTATCAATACCTAAATAATAATTATGAATTAGAGTAAAAATGGATAAATTGATATGATTCATACTTGCATATCAAATGTTAATTTTATTATAGAAAAATTGGAACGTAAAAAAAAACAATTACAGACAAAACAAGAAATAGCACTATTCACTAAAGAAAGAGCGAATTTGTTTTCAAAAATGAACGAGGCGACAGCAATGTTTGACGAAACATTTAAGATCACAATGAAACAAAATTTAAAGGATGATTCAGCAGACGAAATTGAAGCAAAGGTTTCCACAACAATTTAAGTTTCTGGTTATAAAATACAAATTCAATACATTTTTAAATATTATAGCTTCAGTTAAAACGTGAAAACGATATGTTTAAAGAACATCAAGCAATTATTAAAGAAGAGCGCAAAAGGCAAAGTGATGAAATATCAAAAACCATAATGAAACAAATAAATGAAATTGAAGAGCTCAAACTATCTATCGAACGTGAAAATACTGAAGCACGACGAAAGAGAATGAAGGTGTGAACACACTAAGCTTATTTAAAATATAGGCATTACAATTATTCTTATGTCCATAGGAGGGTCATAATGTTTTAATGGAACAGTTAAAAGCACGTAAGATACTTTTAGAAGAACAAAATGAAGCAAAACGTGAAATGTTTAAGCAGTCGATAAAAGAATACGAAGACTACAAAAAAGAGGAAAAACTACAGTGGGAAAATAAAAAACAATACAAATGGCAGTTTAGAAAAGACCTGAACGACCAAATTAAGTCCAGTAAAGAATTAATCGTAAGTGCTCATTATTCAAAATACGGTATATATATATATATATGTATATATGTATATATATATATATACACAATACGATGATATAATATTATTTACCAATGTACCAATCACAACATGTCAATATCACATGGTCGGTGTATAATATGCACATACCTATATAACTATATTATTAACTATTAATTCGTTACATAATATTAAACCTATGAAAAATTATTAGTTTTTGAATCTGAAATTAAACGTCATTTTATGGCGTATTATCGTGTTTGTTTACACACTATTTTTATCGAGTGGAATTGCAAAAATCCAGATTCTCAGTTAAATTTTGAAATTTTCAGTTGTTACTCAAAATTATAATATTTTACTTCATTAGATAAATATTCTAATTCATTTACATACAAGATTTATTTAATTTAATTGATGTAATAAATTATTTTACTGTTTAGGAAAAACAAAGACAAATTGATTTGGAAAATCATCAAAAACTCATGATGGAATTAGCCGAACAAGAAAAATTACTAAAAAAACTATTATCTGAAATGTGAACTTACAAGTAATATGACTTTTACATGTACACTTGTTCATATTGTCTATTGAACTAAAATTTTTATAATTTTATAATATCACGATTCACGATGGAACTATTTAGTTGACCTTTCTTCATATTAATGTTTATTACCTACTTAAGTAGGTACCTATCTGTATTGTAGTGGGTTTCCATATTTATCTTTTAAATTAATACGAATTTATATTTACTCTAAATGAATATACCTATGGTTTTCATTGTATAAGTACATTATGCCATTATGATGTCATTATTATAGATTCCATAAAATTGTATCCATATAAATATTTGTATATAGAAATTCAATGTAGACTGTTGTAGTACATAAAGAGAATAATATCTAACTAGTAACTGTAGGTGTACAAAGTTTCTAATAAATATTATTTTCATTTTTAAGAACATTAACTATTTCAGTAGTCATTAATTATAAATATTAAATATATAACAACTCTAAAAATGGTGAATACAAGATAAAAGCACGTAGTAGCGTCTCCCTAAGGGTAACACGAGGACTAAAGGTAAGATGAGACATCGTTGTATCTCTAAAACTATTGAGTTTTTTTTGAAAAAAATGTTTAACAAAAAATATAGTATGTTTATATAATATAGTATTTTTTATGTTTTTATTATAATATGTTAATTTTAAGAGGGCTGGAGAGTGAATAATTTTCGGACGAAAACATAGCTCACGACTTCAATCACTACGCCCAATATAATGTTCTGATATTAATTTTGAAAGCAGATTTGAACTCGTCACTAAATTATCTATGCTTTGACAATTTCATTTTTTTTATTTTTATTTTTTTTACTTAGAAATGTACTAACAAAAAGAGTAAAAATAGATCATATTCATAATTAAAATTTAAATACATTGATATAGAATATTAAAAAGGTGGGCAAGTGGGTGTCGCTCTGCTGTACAGTAGGTTACAAGTGGGTCATTGTATAATGGATGGTATTAAATTTGAATTCAATGATATAAAATCATTGTATAAGAAAAACGATTCTGAGCGGAGACGGTATGTCCTTCTAGGTATAAGACATCTGACATATTATATACATATCTATGGTATTAAAAAAAATTGACCTATAATGAATTCCAAATTAATCATATCACAATATCCATTAGGTACTTATAACAGTTATAACGCGTTATACACCAACAACAAACCCTGATACTATCATAGATATATATTATATATAGTAGATTACTTTAGAAATTTCAAGTACCCACGAATAATATTATACAATCACAACAAAATAACTAAAATCGTAATTCTTGGTTTAAATATGAAATTTTGTCTAAATTTGAAATTAAAATGTCTGTAAAAAATAAGTGTGTTTATATATTTTTTAGATTTTTTGGTTACAGTATGAATTATTTAAGAGAATCTTTGTTTTATATTTTCAACTCTTAGTTATAAAAACTGAACATTTTATAATTTTTTAATTCCAACGATTGATAATTTTCGAGATTTTGATAAATTTTATCAAAATTCCAACTTTAAATGCTAATAAAAAAAAACTGTGCCTATGTATTTTTAATATTTTTCAACTGCTATTGTAACAATATATCAGGAGCCTTGTAGTAAATTTATACACTTTTTGGCCCAACAGATAAAACTTTATTGATATTTATAGAAAAAAAAACTAAAAAAATTGAAAGCTGTAAATGTCCATAAACATCTCAAAAAGAGTCAAAATATTTTCAAAATTGTATGGTGTATAGAAAATGCTAATTTAAACATTGAGTGAAATTTTCATGTATCAACAGTTGTTCGTTTTTGAATTGCAACAAAATAAGGAAATCGCTGCATGAGTAATCGAGTGAATATCCAATGTTGTAAAAATTTGAATTTCAAACGCTCATAAAAATTTAACTTGACTGTCCGGTAGAGATTTTTTATTGATAAAGGTAGATAATCTTATAAGGAATCTTGTGTTTCATTTTCAAATCTTAGATTTAAAAAGACAAATTTTTACGAATTCTTAACTCAAAATAATTTGCTAATTTTCGTGATTTTTCCATATTTTGTAAATTTTTGAACTTTAAATGCTTATAAAAAAAAATTGTGACTAAGGATTTTTAATACTTTTCATCTGCCTTTAAAACAACATATTAGGAGCCTTCCATTAAATTTTCAAGCTTTCGCAACCAACAAATAAAATTTTATTGATATTTCTAGAAAAAAAACTAAAAAAAAATGAAAAATGAAAATGTCCCTAAACAGTTCAAAATAAATCAAAATATTTTGAAAACGTTATCGTGTATATAAAATGCAAATATAAACAACCAGTGAAAATTTCATATATATACGTTCATTTCTTTTAGAGTTACACCAAAAACCAAAATCGATTTTTTGGAAAACCGATTTTGCGTAAAAATGCCTGTTTTTCCTTAATTTTTATGTTGTTTTTTCCCGGCGCTTGTGAAAACTACTGGGAAATATTTACTTTTGACCCCCCAAAGTACCAACTTGATTCACTTTCCTATCAGAAAAGGTACTATTGAAGAAAATCGAAGCACTTTTACTGTCCTAAAACGTGATGACAGACACAAAAATATAAAAATATAAATAAAAATATAAATAAAAAGGTGGGCAAGTGGGTGTCGCTCTGCTGTACAGTAGGTTACAAGTGGGTCACTGTATAATGGATGGTATTAAATTTGAATTCAATGATATAATATCATTGTATAAGAAAAACGATTCTGAGCGGTGATGGTATGTCAGTCTATGTATAAGGCATATTATATACATATCTATGGTATTAAACAAAAAATTGACCTATAATAGGTACCTATAATAAATTCCAAATTAATCATATCACAATATCCATTAGATACTTATAACGCGTTATACATCAACAAAAACCGTGATACTATCATAGATATATAATAGTACACTTTAGAAGTTTCAAGTACCCACGAATAGTATTATTCAATCACAACAAAATAAGTAAAATCGTAATTCTTGGTTTAAATATGAAATTTTGTCTAAATTTGAAATTAAAATGTCTGTAAAAAATAAGTGTGTTTATATATTTTTTAGATTTTTTGGTTACAGTATGAATTATTTAAGAGAATCTTTGTTTTAAATTTTCAACTCTTAGTTATAAAAACTGAACATTTTATAATTTTTTAATTCCAACGATTGATAATTTTCGAGATTTTGATAAATTTTGTCAAAATTCCAACTTTAAATGCTTATAAAAAAAAATCGTGCCTATGTATTTTTAATATTTTTCAACTGATATTGTAACAATATATCAGGAGCCTTGTATTAAATTTTTACACTTTTTGGCCCAACAGATAAAACTTTATTGATATTTATAGAAAAAAAAACTAAAAAAAATTGAAAGCTGTAAATGTCCATAAACATCTCAAAAAGAGTCAAAATATTTTCAAAATTGTATGGTGTATATGAAATGCTAATATAAACATTCAGTGAAATTTTCATGTATCTACAGTTATTCGTTTTTGAATTACAACAAAATAAGGAAATCGCTACATGAGAAATCGAGTGAAAATCCAATGTTGTAAAAATTTGAATTTCAAACGCTCATAAAAATTTAATTTGACTGTCCGGTAGAGATTTTTTTATTGATAAAGGTAGATAATCTTATAAGGAATCTTGTGTTTCATTTTCAAATCTTAGATTTAAAAAGAAAAATTTTTACGAATTCTTAACTCAAAATAATTTGCTAATTTTCGTGATTTTTCCATATTTTGTCAATTTTTGAACTTTAAATGCTTATAAAAAAAAATTGTGACTAAGGATTTTTAATATTTTTCATCTGCCTTTGAAACAACATATTAGGAGCCTTCTATTAAATTTTCAAGCTTTCGCAACCAACAAATAAAATTTTATTGATATTTCTAGAAAAAAAACTAAAATAAAATGAAAAATGAAAATGTCCCTAAACAGTTCAAAATAAATCAAAATATTTTGAAAATGTTATCGTGTATAGAAAATGCAAATATAAACAACCAGTGAAAATTTCATGTATCTACGGTCATTTGTTTTAACCCTTTCAGACCCAAAGTACACTGTAGTGTACCGTAACTATTAATAATTACGACACCTGATAAAATTAAAATATCTTGGCGGTCATTGTCTTATTTTCAAGTAGAACTTGTGTAGATATCGAAAAATATAATCATATGTTAACTCAATGTGTTATAACTATTAATTACGTTTGTTTTATCACAAAAAAATTGAATAAGTTTGATAAGAAAATTTTGGATTTTTATCATTTTTTTTTCTAGTGTCACTAGTAATTTTATCGTTCCGTTGATTTTTCCTATAGTCAAAGACATTGTAAATATTGAAAAAATATCACTTCTATCTCCATCTAGCGGTTTGTTTATAATTTACAGCCGTTGGTAACGAAGTACACTGTGGTGTACGCTGGGCCTCTACGACGTCATTCTTTCGGATTCGGAACGATCGGAACGTAAATAGCTCCCACATTTTTTATGCACAGAATAATTATTATTTTTATCAACAATAATGTGCTAATAAAAACTATTATAATATGATAATATAACACATTATTATGTCATACACACACACATACCAATGACAACTCGTTTATCTCTGATTATTGTATTATTATTTAATATTTTACATTATAGTTCGTTATTAAATATATTATATCCGTTATACAACTTATACCTATTCATTTTTATTGGACCTAGTGTAAACAATAAATTAAAATGTTAAGTGATGGTGATATTTTGGCTCTTTTGGGAGATGGTGATGTGTCTGATATAGGTAGTGAAGTTGACGAATTGGAAGATGATAATTGTTTTCCAATTGATGAGTTTGACCAATTGTTAAATGATTTTGACGATTTATCCTCGGACATTTTGCCCGATATAGAGGAGGTTGAACCTGATTTCATAAATACAAATAAACGTGATATTCATTGGGTACAAAAACCATTCGAGCCACCTACTATTAATTTAGAAGATATAGAAAGTGAGTATATTGATACACTTAAAACTCCCATACAATATTTTTCTGAATATTTTGGGGACGATATTAAAAAATATCATACAAAGTAATAATGTAGTTATGATAAAACCTATTTTTAATTATTAATTTTTAATTCTTTGGTATTATTTATTTGTTACGAATTTACTTATAGGTACCTAAAAAGGACTGCTATTTTATTTAATTTTAATTTTTTGTTTTTAGTTTTCATTTGTTTTTATACACAATATGTTTTTATTTTATTATATACAACGTCAAAAACGTATTTTATATTTTACTGATTTTAATTATATCATATTAATTATATTATGTTGTTTACGTATCTATACAATAAAAAAATATATGATTATATGTTTAAAATTGTGTAGTTACATAACTTGAATATCAAAGTTTGTCGAAAAATAGATTTCCGTTAATAGTTATCCCAAGAGGCCCAAGGTACACTGTAGTGTACTTACCTGTAACCTGCTGAAAAAAAAATTCAAAAATTATGAAACTCGCAAAAAAACTTAATTATATCATATTAAACCATATTATGAAGAAAAAAAATTTTTTTTCAAACAACATTAATTTGGGTCTGAAAGGGTTAAAGTTACACCAATAACCAAATTCGATTTTTTGGAAAATCGATTTTGCGTAAAAATTCCCGTTTTTCCTTAATTTTTATGTTGTTTTTTCCCGGCGCTTGTGAAAACTACTGGAAAATGTTTACTTTTGACCCCCCAAAGTACCAACTAGATTCACTTTCCTATCAGAAAAGGTACTATTGAAGAAAATCGAAGCACTTTTACTGTCCCAAAACGTGATGACAGACACAAAAAAAAATATAAAAATATAAAAATATAAAAACATACATCATTGTAAAACCAATACATTCATCGCTCCGCTCAGAATCTAAAATATAAAAACATACATCATTGTAAAACCAATACATTCATCGCTCCGCTCAGAATCTAAAATGTACGACAGTCAAAGCATAGTAAATTTAGAGGAAAATTCAAATCAGTTTTCAAAATTTAAATCGGAACATCCTACTGAGCGTAGTAATTGAAGTCACTGGCAGTATTTTTTGAAAAAAAATGTTTCTAATTGTATAAAGTAATATGTGGGGACATGTGCATGCGCGTAGGTAAAATGACAGACGTATTATGATGACCCTATACAACGTGATTGGTTCTACGAATTACACACACTAATGTTCATTTGCTTTCAACACATTCACAAGATCCATATGAACTAAAATATAAAATGCCTAATTTTTACTCCTTAGAATGGATTACGCTCCAGCCCTCTTAATATTAAATACGTGACTACGTCTTATATTATACATCTCTTCATCGGAAATCAGTTTACAGTTGATTTTATAAATAATACATTATCCTTGTTTGCCAAACATACTAATTTATTGATCTAATGAAGCGATAAAAATTCTGAAAACATTTGAATTTATCGTCAAGTCTACTTGATATCGACTTTCCCCCTAATTTCTAAAAATTTTATATTAAAAAAGAGTATTTAAAAATTGTAGTATTTTAATTTCTGGAGAAGTTAAAATCAAAAATGCGGGAAAGTCGAATTAAAGTAGACTTGACGACACATTCAAATCTGTTTTTGGATTTCATATCGCTTCATTAGATCAATTGGTATGTTTGCAAAGAACCAGTCTAAAATCCTATGTCGCGTGTGTGTTAGACAAAAACAGAAAATTACGGTATCGAATCCCCTTAAGAGGACGCTATACGGCCACTTGTTGTCTTCGTCCAATGCGTAACATAATATAGCAAATGTACGCTCATCAGAACGCGTTTAGCTCCATTAGTTTAAAAATTAGAGTGAATCAACCTATTATTATGAAACTTGATGGTAAGTAGTAAGTACATTATCTGTGTTTGTAGTTTGTATGTGGGTTTTTTACGATAGTTTAACGAACAAGTTATGATCTATAATCTATTATCTATTATAGTATAATTTCCACAGAATACAGATATATAAAAATACTAGATAGACGACTCCCTATTCCTACCATGTAATAATTATGAAGCCAACAAAATGGCCGAAATACTCTTATCTAAGAGGTGAATGTTTACAAAATATAAATTATGATAAACTGTGATAATTTTATGGCGGGAATCAAAAACTATTAAATATGTATTACAAATTACAATATCATTACAATATCATACACTTACTAGTTACAACACGGACTAAGATATACTTATATTTTTAATTTTATAGTATGTCTTAGTCCTTGACTTAAAATTAAGATTAAAAGTATAATTTATTGCAAAAAACGAGAAATACAATATAGATATAATAAACAAGTTTCAAGCTCGTCCAATAAGCACATGCTTGAATTCTAATGATCTGAGTTCATATTAAAAATGAACTAAAATGAAAATAAATTTAACTTTATGTCATGTCATATTCATAGGCGGTACTACGGGGGTGGCAGAGTAGGCAACTGCCCCTCCTGCGAACCGTACCTGTATTAATACATAATTCCTTAAATCTCGGTTTCCTAACTCTAAAAATATATAAATTTTTTTTTTTCAATACGAAATTTGTTCCAAAATATCTGTGAATGATAACACACACTTAAAAAATATTCTATTATTTAATATATTCTGTGATTTTATCATCAACGAATTCTGATAAGGTGATGTGCGTCAAAACGTTACAACATTGCGATGGATAAGAAAAGATTCGAATTGTTAAATTTGTTAAATTTTTTTAGTTTTTTTTTCTATAAATATCAATAAAGTTTTATCTGTTGCGCCAAAAACTGTAAAAATTTAATACATGGTTCCTGATATATTGTTACAGTAGCAATTGAAAAATATTAAAAATACATAGGCACAATTTTTTTTTATAAGCATTTAAACATCGAATTTTGACAAAATCTCGAAAATTATCAATCATTGTAATTAATAAATTATAAAATGTTCAGTTTTTATAGCTAAAGATTGCAAATTTAAAACAAAGGTTCTCATAAATAGTTCATACTGTAACCAAAAAATCTAAAAAATATATGAACACAGTTATTTTTTACAGACATTTTAAATTCAAATTTGGACGAAATTATATATTAAAATCAATATTAACGATCTTTGTTTTTGTTGTAATTTAAAAATATTATTCGGGGATATATGAAACTGAATAATCAAAATATTATGGCCTATCCATACAATCTACCATAGTATAAGGAATAACAATTATGCTCATGATAAGACTGTGCATATTTTAAGGAATTTATTCATAAATTCCATATAATTTAATATTTTAATACCATAGAAAAGTATATAATATGTCTTATACCTAGACTGACATACCGTCTCCGCTCAGAATCGTTTTTCTAATACAATGATATTATATCATTGCATTCAAATTTAATACCATCCATTATACAGTGACCCACTTGTAACCTACAGTACAGCAGAGCGACATCCACTTACCCACCTTTATATTTACAAAATTATTCAATGAGTAAATTGGAAGGGGTTTTATTGGGGTGAAGGGGAAGTCACCCATTAACGACCCCCCCCCCCCATATAGTCAACATATAGTTAGATAGTTTAAATATTTTCTGGCCCCCCCTGCCAAGAGGGTCTAGTACCGCCTATGGTCATATTACAACAAAATAAAGTAAAACAAAAAAGATTTAATTTAATATTAAATATAAGAGAAAATATTATTAATATATATCTTATACTTGGTTAAATTGGAAAAATTGGTTAAATTAATAATGTATTTATGTAATAACAAGCCTCTTCTAATTATTAGACGTTGAGTTCCAAAATAAATGCCAGTAAATGGTATAATTAAATTACAATTATTTTATGATCTTGTATTTATAACCATACAAAGGATGGAATTTACTTGCATTAACTTTAAACATACGGTATAATACAATACGCAGCTCATAAGTTTTGACCAAAAGTTCAATCCTTAAACACATGGTAAATTATATTAGTAAAATATGATTTAGTTTTGTTAAGAATGATTTTTATTAATTAATTTATAGTTTAGGGTAAAACATTGTTGTGTATAGGAGTATGTGAAGCCATACATCAAAATCAAATACAAACATTAAATATAAAAATCTTGATTTAAAAATAATAAACCTATGTAATAATACATTTGCATTCGATAATAATATTTTTAATACACTTCAATGTGATAATGTTCCTTTGCTAGATAGACCCCATAAGATGGTATTTCATTATTAGTTAAAAAATATCTAAGTATTCAACTCCATTCTTTTGGCAAAATGTTTTCAACAGAAATTTTAAATCCTGTTAGTAAAAGACAAAAAATTAACTAAACAAATAATTTTTATGAACCAGTAGTAGGTATAAAATATTATATGTAGTATAGACTATAGGTACCAGTTTTATTTTAAATACTTGTATTATTATTAAATTAATTAATATACTAGTTTTGTTTTATTTACTTGAAATATTTTATATTTATTACTATAATATGTAGCACTAGTATAGATACAAGTTTTGTTTTATTAATTTTAAATATTTTATGATTATTATTATACTAGGTTGTATACCAGTTTTTTTTTTTTTTTGTTTTAAACATTTATTATATTGTTATTAAATTAGGTAGTTTACCAGTTTTATTTTATTGATTTTAAATATTTTATTATTATTATTATACTAGGTATACTACTAGTAGATAGGTAGGTACCGGTTTTATTTTGTTTTTTTTTAAAAATTGTAATATTAATTAAAAAATGTAGTATACCAGTTTTGTTTAATTGATTTTAAATATAGTTTTTCAAAAATAATAAATGGATGTAAAATTTTTAATTATATAATTCAGATTGTTTTTAAAAATATTTTACAATAGAACAAATTTTTATAAAATAATGTAACATTCACATGCACCATTACATAATTTACATAACTGTTGAATAAGCCAAAAGTTGATAATATGTATTTAAGACTTATGTAAGTAAGTTAAGTTATTAACATCATGAACTAACTATACAACTTTAAAGTTTAAACTTATAATTTTCCTCCCTTTTTAACTCAGCCATGCGTATCGCCACTTTTCCCTCCACATGGAAACACGCAATAATAGTTCCTATTCATAAACCTGGAAAGCCAGCCAACTCTCCCACAAGCTACAGACCTATCAGCCTCTTACCAACACTATCCAAAGTATACGAAAGGATCCTGCTGAAAAGGATAAAATCCTACCTACACATAATCCCCAAACATCAGTTTGGCTTCAAAACACAACATTCTACATACCACCAGTTACAAAGCATATCGGAAATAAGCACTAGATCTCCCAGCATACCTATTTAAAACCATAGTATCATTCATATCAGACAGAACTTTCCAAGTTAGAATAGACACTGACTTATCACTAAGACAAAAAATAAAATCTGGTGTCCCACAAGGATCAGTCTTGGGGCCAACCTTCTTCAATATCTACTGCTATGATATTCCCAATCCTTCCAACTCTCAACTGTGAAGCAAATGTTCGCTGATGATACGACAATCCTTACACAAGACAGCTCTATAGACTCATCGATACAAAAACTTCAATCCTCATTGAATGAAATCACTTCCTGGTTCCAAAAATGTTAGCTGAACCTCAACCCAACTAAAAGCGCGGCTAAAATATTCACCCTTAAAAGATACAAAGATCCTGAAAGCATCTACATCAATAACCATGCCTTACAGTGGAACAGAAACGATGACTCGGTAAAATATCTTGGCGTTTTTCTCGATGAAAAACTCTCATGGAACATCCACATAAATAAAAAACTCACACAGGGCTATGCCAGAATGAGAATGCTCTACCCCTTAATAAATTTTAAATCTACACTTCAGATAAAATCGTCACTCCTTCTATACACATCAATAATAAGGCCTTTGATATCCTACGCCTGTCCTATATGGGCGGCCGCGTCACCTACAAAAATAAAAAAGCTACACATTTTACAAAACAAATTTTTGAGGATTTGCCTTAAAGCTCCTTGGTTTATGAGAAACAGCCAAGTCCACAATGACACAGGTATACCCTTCATTAGTAAATGGATAATGACGCAACTCCAAAACTTTCACGCCAATCTAAAAAATTCAGACGGACCCCGTCACTACAACCTGGGGAAAAAAACACACAATAGACGTCTGCGACCAGGACATTCTCCAAACGGATAGTCAAGATTCATCATCAGAAGACCCATAAAAGAACACACCTATACTTACACTACATATATATATTTAACCATAGTCCACTCATTCACTCATTTGTATCAATATAAAGAATCATGTACTTAGTATAATCTAACTCATTATTATAAATAACTACTTGTAAATTGTAATAGCACTCTGTGTGCTGAAACATTTTATAATTAATTAAATAAAAAAAAAACTTATGATTTATAATATTATAATCATATTATGACAAATTGATAACAATAATATCTTTATCAGTGTTATGAAAATGTAAACATTCACCTCTTAGATAAGAGAATTTCTGCCATTTTGTTGGCTTCAAAAACATTTCCAAGTTATCTATCTAGTATTTTTATATATCTGTGATAATTTCATTTTTCGATGGCTTCGAACATCTGTTAATCTGTATTGTTTGATTCACGGTGGAAATCGAAACTTCTTTTTGTGTATTAATGGTTGCCTTTGGTTGCAGGTTATATATGCGAATTATTTCACAAAGCTAGGTACAATGACAATAGTTTGTCCTCAAAAATAAAATTATCATTCCGGACAATTACGACTACCCAAAATACTACAGTGAATATAGTATAATTTATACTGTATAAAATATGTATAATAGGTATACCTATTTACAGTGTTCAATTGTGATCACGAAAATAATCAATACTATAGTTGATTTAACTAGCGGGATTTCAGTAAAAAATTCTTAACTTATTATGTCGTGAACTCGTGAATTGGACGCAGTTCCGGAATACAGCAATACAGGAATACAGAATTCAACTTAATCACCAAACTTGTGTTAAATAACAGTAAACAGTATTATGTACGGTACATAATACTGTTAGTATGTATCATGTACATAATGTACCTAAGGTAAACTTTTACCTAATCACTAATGAGTAATCATAGCTTTATACTTAAGAGTTAAGAGGATGTCGCACAAGCATGAGTTGTCTCCGTCTTACAAATATAAAACATAGCAAAAACGGTTTTTTTTGTTTGTCGACACTTTTTGAGGCAGTAATAATGCTTCGATTTTCAACTTCAGTATCTTGCCCGATGAGAAATTGAATCTAGTTGGTACTTTGAGGGATCAAAAGTAAAAAAAAAAAAGGTGGGCAAGTGGGTAAAATGCTTTGGTGTCACTATGCTGTACAGTAGATTACAAGTGGGTCACTGTATTATGGATGATATTAAATTTGAATTCAACGATATAATATCATTGTATAAGAAAAACGATTCTGAGTGGAGACGGTATGTCAGTCTATGTATAAGACATATTATATAAATATCTATGGTATTAAACAAAAAATTGACCTATAATAAATTCCAAATTAATCATATCCCAATATCCATTAGGTACTTATAACGCGTTATACATCAACAAAAACCATGATACTATCATAGATATATAATAGTACACTTTAGAAGTTTCAAGTACCCACGAATAATATTATTCAATCACAACAAAATAACTAAAATAGTTATTCTAGGTTTTTTAATATGTAATTTTGTCAAAATTTGATCTTTAAATGCTAATAAAAAAAAACTGTGCCTATGTATTTTTAATATTTTTCAACTGCTATTGTAACAATATATCAGGAGCCTTGTAGTAAATTTTTACACTTTTTGGCCCAACAGATAAAACTTTATTGATATTTATAGAAAAAAAAACTAAAAAAAATTGAAAGCTGTAAATGTCCATAAACATCTCAAAAAGAGTCAAAATATTTTCAAAATTGTATGGTGTATAGAAAATGCTAATTTAAACATTGAGTGAAATTTTCATGTATCAACAGTTGTTCGTTTTTGAATTGCAACAAAATAAGGAAATCGCTGCATGAGTAATCGAGTGAATATCCAATGTTGTAAAAATTTGAATTTCAAACGCTCATAAAAATTTAACTTGACTGTCCGGTAGAGATTTTTTTATTGATAAAGGTAGATAATCTTATAAGGAATCTTGTGTTTCATTTTCAAATCTTAGATTTAAAAAGACAAATTTTTACGAATTGGATATTCACTCGATTACTCATGCAGCGATTTCCTTATTTTGTTGCAATTCAAAAACGAATTTGCTAATTTTCGTGATTTTTCCATATTTTGTAAATTTTTGAACTTTAAATGCTTATAAAAAAAAATTGTGACTAAGGATTTTTAATACTTTTCATCTGCCTTTAAAACAACATATTAGGAGCCTTCCATTAAATTTTCAAGCTTTCGCAACCAACAAATAAAATTTTATTGATATTTCTAGAAAAAAAACTAAAAAAAAATGAAAAATGAAAATGTCCCTAAACAGTTCAAAATAAATCAGAATATTTTGAAAACGTTATCGTGTATATAAAATGCAAATATAAACAACCAGTGAAAATTTCATATATATACGTTCATTTCTTTTAGAGTTACACCAAAAACCAAAATCGATTTTTTGGAAAACCGATTTTGCGTAAAAATGCCTGTTTTTTCCTTAATTTTTATGTTGTTTTTCCCGGCGCTTGTGAAAACTACTGGGAAATTTTTACTTTTGACCCCCCAAAGTACCAACTAGATTCACTTTCCTATCAGAAAAGCTACTGTTGAAGAAAATCCAAGCACTTTTACTGTCCTAAAACGTGATGACAGACACAAAAAAAAATAAAAAAACACACATCATTGTAAAATCAATACATTCATCGTTTCACTCAGAATCTAAAATTAAGGTAGAACGAAATTCTTAAGCAAAATCGGTTTTTGACAAAATTGATTTTGATATTTGGTGTAACTTTAAAACAAATTACCGTAGATACATTTCATTTTTACTGAATGTTTATATTAGCATTTTCTAATAAACCATAAAATTTTCAAAAAATATATTGACTCATGTTAAGCTGATTATAGGCATATGAAATTTTCGAGTTTAATTAGTTTTTAATCATTTTTGTTAACTATTGTCAATATACAATTTTTCAGCTTGACAAAACACTTGAAAATGTAATACAACATTACATATAAGTTGTTGTTTGTGAAAAAAGTTGAGCGTAAATCCTTAATAATTTTTTATGAGCATTTGAAGTTAACGTTTTCAATAAAATCAGGAATCATAATCAAATGATGAATCAAAAGATAAAATGTTTCATTCCGCACATGATCTAGTGAAAGTATTTGTGAAATTTATTTTTAGTTGCGATAATTCAGTATATAATAAATTATAAATGTATAATTACATAATTATTAAAGCTTTTTTAGGGTTTTTATAACTAGAACAATTTTTTTTTATTTTAATATTTTATAGAGTTACCTAATAAGTAATAATTTAATTTTGAGTGAATGGTGAGCATATAATAATCTTTATCATAACTCATCATCATCCAATATCAAGTGTTTACTGTCTTTGTTGTTCATATCTTCCAAATACTCAGGCTTAGGTTATATCAGTTCACCAGTCGGTTCGATCTTTGGTCCTGCCACACCTTCAGTAGCATTGTGGTTGTTGATGCGGCTGTTATCAGTCTCATGATCACTGTCATCCAACGGCGCATCTTTGGTTATGGTGGCAGGAATGTTAGGAACACCAACGGCTCTGGCTCTGGCTTGAAGGAGCGGTACATCACAAGACTTGCTTACATCAATATGACTGTCAGGATCGTCACTTGTCAACGACCTACGCTGGATGCGCCATGGTCCTCTAGTATATGAGGCCCTATCATCACAAGACCTGATTTGTGGACTTTCTGGCTTCCTCCTTATCGTTAAACCTTGTGCTACTGTAGATGGACCACGTGTGACAGACTGTTGGATTGATTTTCCGGCCTGAAGGAGCGGTACATCACAAGAGTTGCTTACATAAATATGACTGTCAGGATCGTCACTTGTCAACGACCTACGCTGGATGCGCCATGGTCCTCTAGTATATGAGGCCCCATCATCAAAAGACCTGATTTGTGGACTTTCTGGCTTCCTCTCTATCGTTAAACCTTGTGCTACTGTAGATGGACCACGTGTGACAGACTGTTGGATTGATTTTCCGGCCTGAAGGAGCGGTACATCACAAGAGTTGCTTACATAAATATGACTGTCAGGATCGTCACTTGTCAACGACCTACGCTGTTTGCGCCGTCGTTTTATAGTAGTTGAGGCCCCATCATCAAAAGACCTGATTTGTGGACTTTCTGGCTTCCTCTCTATCGTTAAACCTTGTGCTACTGTAGATGGACCACGTGTGACAGACTGTTGGATTGATTTTCTGACCTGTGTAGCAACAGGTGCCTTAGCCGGTGCTGAAGGGGCTATGCTGTCTTCGTTGCCACTAGCAACACACAGACCCTTGATCTGCAGAGATTCTGCAGCTCTCATGAAACTGCTCAACTGGTTATTGGAAATTTTAATTTCCCCCCTGTACATGTAATCCATCAAACTTTTTAAATCTTGGAACATAACATCCTTCAGTATGACAATCGGATGCTTCTCATTATGTTGGCTCAATAAAAGCTGGAAAAAAATATTATTATATGAAAAATACTAGAGATTAAAATTAATAAAACTGGAGATATTACAATGATAATTGTAAAAAAGTTATTTGATAACTGATTCCTAGAACTAGAACTGAAGAACCCAAACATTGCAGAAGATTTTATAATCGTAAGGCATACGAATAAAAAAACCGTGGTAGTTCATTCAATAAAAAAAATAAAATACTTATGAAAGTAATCAATCAATTGATAAAATATCATAGTTGTTTATCAGATAATACTTAATTACTGTTTATTGAAAATAAATTCTGAAATCTTGGAAAGCCCTTGATTGCTAATTGTTTAACAAATAGGCAGGTAAGTAAAAAATGTAATATAGAAATTAGAAGTCCACTATAAGTGTACTCCTACTTTACTTTACTTTAAATTAAATAAACAATTCCAGAAGAATGTATCGCAGTGAGTAAATCAGTGTAGAAACTAAAAATTGATTTCAATATGAAATTAGTAATTACTATATACTATGTTAAACAGTTAAACTCGTACAATTTCTCTGGTACGACATAATACACTAGCGAATTTAAAAATAAGATAAGGGATTTTTACTATTGGAAAACATATGCAACTCAAAATTGAGTTACTGCACTAATGTACTCACAGTGAGAATTACGATAATAATTTATAATAATAGGTATGTAACAATTGATTTTAAACAGATATATTTACTTCTAGGTATGGACTGCATGCCGACAATACGACTTTGTGGGCCTTTAGGTATTGACCCTCAGCCGCCAAGGTGCAATCGGACAACGCGCCACTCTCCAGCAACGTGTCGAATAAGCTGATCAAAGTGCTTTGGTGGTTGCTCCAGCGCAGTTGAAAAAGTGGGTTGTCATCCGCCATGCTTACCACAGTACTATGAAAAGAAAAACAAATTATTAAAAAATATTCGGAATGAAAATAAAAACGTGCAAAAAAAAATGAAAACATGCGTTCACCATAGATATTAAAGAATGGATAGGCCATTTGTGCTTATCATACGGGAATGAACATGAAAAAATTTTGAGGTTATAGAGGTATTAACAAAAATAAATATATATATAACTATTGTATATTATTTATGATAAGACCTCTGCCAGAATGAGATACAATCATAAAAAACCACAGATATAAAATACCATGGCTAAATATATAGGTATGATCTCATTGAGACGCATTTTCGTTAGGAGCTACGCATGTACTATTATTCCATGATATAGCATGGAAAAAAATCTCAGCTGGCAGTGATTTTTATCATGGCTAAATATATTTAGCCATGTGTAAACTGATAAATCGAAGTGATAAAAATCACTGCCAGTGGCGGCCATGACACCTGCGTATCACAAAGTTGCGATCATACCTATATATTTAGCCATGTAAAATACTAGATAGCTAACAAGGCATCGAACATTGAAGTTATCCGCCATATGCGTGTAGGTCATGGCTTAAGATAGACAGGTTGCGCAACGAACCTATAGATTCTGAGGCGAAACGTTTCCATAGGAGAATTGCCAGTAAGAATTACAACTAGCGCTCAACCGGTCAAGTGGTCAATTTTTTAACCAAAATATTTTTTTCTTTAAACCACAACGCACAATAATTTGATAACCACAGGTTAACCACCGTATAACCATCATAACCACCTTAAGAATATTGATAAATGAAAATGATATAAAATAGAATAGTTTGCTGAGGAGCGTATAAATACAGGAATGCACCGCTCATGGTGCGCATGCGCAATATGGATTTTGTTTGTGATATTTGTAATAAAACCTTTACAATAAAATACTCACTAGAGACATAAAAAAAATGTCCACAAGGAAGAAAATATTATTTTTGAAAAATCATATTTTTCAAAATGTAATAGCTGCATTAATCTTAGTTTTAAAAAGAAAACTCTATTGATTGATCATTTAAATTCTGAGCATGGCATGTCGATCAATAAGGAAATTTTACAATTTAATAATTTAACAGGTATTTTTTTAAGTTTTATCACTACAATAATATTTGTTTAAATCACACTTTTATTCATATTTTGAAGTACGATGTTTTGTACTTATCATTACTATACTCAGTGTGAACATTTATAAAAACGTAAAAATGTACACACTGTAGACCTTCGGTGTCATGGCCGACTGATTCTCTCTTATCGGCCCGCCGCCCAAAAGTGTCCACCCCCTGGTCAAAATACTTTTATATCTGACGATGGAATATTGAATAAGGATAATATTATGTGTTTTCATTAAAAACAATTGCAATAGAAATATATATTTTTTATATTTTTTTAATATTTTATAAAAAAACTTTATTCTGTGCGAATAATATCATGTTATCATACAGTATTGATAAGATAGTTATGTAAACATTGACCCACACGCATATGGTGGCTAACTTCAACATCGATTAACCTAATTTAGACAAGTTAGCTATCTAGTATTTTATATCTGTGTAAAAAACAGTCTTTCTCTCTTCCCCATTCCGGCCCCATGACCCTCTATTTTATTAATGTAGCCATGGCCTATCCATTCTTTAATATCTATGGCGTTCACAACTACTTATCAGTTATCACGAGACCCAATTCTTATCACGGGACCCAACTGTGTCCATCCCTTTAATATCAACAAATAATACAAGTGATACAACGGTGCACGGGTGCTTTGAATTGAACGGAAAATGGCAACATGCGATGTAATACTTGGCGAACATCAAATAGTGAATAAGTAATTAAATAATTGTTTATTCTTAATTACTCTTGAATAACTTTTAATGACTATAGTTTTGTTAGGTTTCAATGAATGCGACTTTGGTAGAGTTAATCCTTATTTTAAGAATAATAAAAATAAAAATATTACTATTTGGGGTAAGACAGGAAAAATATAATGGTGCAAGATGAACCAGAATCGCTACCAATTTTCCCAATTTTTTTTCTCCCCAATAATTAATTATCCAATCATATTCATTCAAAAAATACATTTTCTTCCAAAAACTATTAGTCCAAATTAGAAAATGGCAAATTAATAATTCTCCCAATTAGTTTATTCCCAAAATTATTGTCCCAATACACATTGTTCCAATGTTGGGTGAATGTTCGGTAGGATGATAAAAAAAACACCGTACAGTGATGCCGTGCTAGCGGCACTCGTCGCTACCCTCCTCGGCGCCGTTAGGGCTCTTTAAGAACAGGTAAAGACAGCTACCATTTTCTTTCCTATTGAAATTAATACAGAATTAATACAAATTATACAAATATTTATCAAAACAAGTACGTCTATGAAAAATCGTTAATAATCGTTCAAATATATATTTCCCTACCTTTATTCATTAATTACCTAAATTCAATTCCACAAAACAAATTTAATAAAAACATGACTATACTCCGGCCCACGAGAGAGTATTACCGTCGGCCGACGAAAACTCGTCCGATTCCGCGCATTCCCCACTACTCGGCATGTGCCGACAACTGCTCGGTACCGGTCGGCAGCGCTCAACGCTATACGGTGTATAGCGGTCGCGGAAATAGTGGGGGAAATGGGGCCTCGGAACGGTCTCCGCCGTCAGTCTGCATGCGCAAAACGGTAATACTCTCTCGTGGGCCGGAGTATAGCTATTATCATTTATCAGCTTTGGAAAGAAAATGGCCGCTGTCTTTACCCGTGTCTATTAGAGCCTTAGCGCCGTCGCTCCACTCCGCAAATCGAAAATATCCCCCAACTTGCTGTTCAACACCACGTCAAGTTGGTCATTGGGTAACCACAGGCTAACCACTCTTATCTGTCCTTATAATTTTTTGGACAACAGCTTATCACTCGTAATTAATTAGGTAATTTCGATTTAGTCAGTTGGTACTACTTTTTCGAATTTCAAACCTTATCATTTCTCGGGTTCTTATTTTAACGAAATCTATATATCGAATATTTTTGTTTCTAAATAACTTTTATCCCAAATATTTATGTATACAATAAACAATTATCCCAATTAACTTTTATTCCAAAATTGGGAAAATTGTACATTGGGACAACAATATTTTGGGGAAATTTGGATACTCCCGATGAACCATATCCCTTGTTTTAATTTTAATAACATGGATATTATTTATATTTAAGTATTAACACTAATATATTATTTTAAATTTTAATAATTTAAAATTAAAAATTTTTTATTTTTTTTTTTTTGCTTACTTTCCAATAATATCTATTTATTATTTACTAACTATGTGTCTATGTCTACTACTCTACTCAGTACTCACATTGCTTGTCGTTAAGAAGTAAAAGAAATACACATCAACTGTGTTTTTTAACTAACATGTAAGGTAGTGACGTAGGTAGTTACTTTTCTGTTTGAAAACTGATAAATAAAGTACTTTCCATAGGTACAAATTTAGTAGAGCACTTCTCAATAATAAATTAACTTAATTAATTTTATTTCTAAGTAAAATGTGGCCTGCTTCGGTCTATTTAAAAAAAAATGAAAAGCATATTATGGTTTGAATTTTATTTTTGCATATTTTATTATTTTCTATTGAGGATATGTCCCTCACCCCCTAAAGATGCGGCCATGGATTAAATAGAATGTTCAAAGAATATTGAAGTATCATAGAATACAATAATATATTCAATATAGAAGTATAAAGTATATAGGTATATTACTAATTTACATTATAAAGATTAAATAATTTAATTTTACAGTGATGAATGATACGTGAATGCGTGATGACTGACGATAGTAAATTACTAATTAATAATTTGTAACAGTACACTATAATAATATATACTAGGTACCCAACTGGAAATGCAATATTATCATTTTTAGTGCCGTAGTTGGAAACTGTGGCCCTATTACAAATAATAACATTAATAACAAGTTAATAAGCAAGTGGCCGCAGTGGCGTCCGCAGGGGGGGGGGCTAAAGGGCTAAAGCCCCCCCATTACCCGTATTATTATTACTTTTAAAAAAAATTATAATCAAGTTAAACTGTCAACTATAGTATACTATACTAATCATAGTGCTATACACTAAGCATTAAGAAGCATCAGCAGCAAGCTTCTGTGCAATTAAAGTTAAAATAATATGGTCAAAATAAGCTATAAAATTAGTATGTACAAAAATATAGTTAAAAAATTATTATAGATTACGAAAAAAATTCCTTTAAGCGAATCATCAATTTTCCTGTCGCAGTTTTTATGATGTTTATAGGTGGACCACTAAATTCATTGATATTGTTTATTTTACAATCATCAACTACTGTTTTTTTTTTCATCAATTTCAAAAGCTTCAAAATGTATATGAAAGTCTAAAATTTGGATTTGTTTAGATACTATAAAACTATTGGAATAATCATTTACAACTATTTTCTCTGAAATTTCAAACAAACACATTTCATCAATAAATGTTGTTAAACAATAACCTCTTTTATATACAGTTCCCATATATTCAACTTGGCTGTAGCACTTATACGTTGTTAATGGAATATAAACTGTGTTTAATATTGCATCAGAATGAAGTGTACAAATACAATATTTTGGATTTATTACAATTGTTGTATTGTTAGACTGCAGAATAAAATGTAGAACGAGCATACATTTTAATCTCTTTATGTTTGCCTTCAAATATCATTTCTTGGTGGGCCAGAATATTGTATTATTGTAGGATAATGAATTAGAAAGTGGTGCTTTGGTTTCAAATTGTGTCCAAAAAGTGTTACATACAGAAAGTTATGTTGTTTAATCAACTGTTTTAAATTTAAAATTGAATTTTCAGTAAATGTATATGGCCAGTGCCGCAACTACTGGGGGTGCAGGAATTATTGAAAAATACTTAGAATTATTACGTAGAAAATTAGAAACTAATATAGATAATAAAGGGTGTCTATGAATAAAATATATATTATGTTCTGTTGAAACAAACATGTTACAAGTTAAAGCAGAATCAGTAATAATTTATTTTTAATAAACCACCGCGACACCGCAGTACCGTTGACTATCGAATATCGATTAGGAAATATAGTCGCTTTTGAAAACTATACATATATAATATATTGACATTATATATACGGTCGTAGTGGTTGTACCACAGGCACCGTTTCTTGTTAATCTTATCTTAGCAGTGACTGTTGTATGTCTATTTTTAATATTCTGTCGATCGGGGATATTAGATTGATAAGACTGATTCATAGAATGGTCGGACGCTCGCACACAGAAAAATATAGTGTAGTAGTGTACGTGGTTGTGCGGTACACATGTCAATTGTTAATAATCATTTTAATATTTGCCACTCTGGTTACGTCGTACCCGTACAGTTTATAGGTAGATACGTATTTTATACATTTTAGTTTATATATTTATCATAACTTCGGAATAATCGGAATGGCTTCTCTTAGTGGATATGCAAAAAGAAAGTTAAAACAAAAAAGAGAAGAGCAAACGAAAAAATGGGCTGGATCATTAAATCGATTTATGATACCAAAGGGGATATCAGATACTACAACTGCATCGCCGGTATATAATAATGATAATATTGGTAAGTAATAATTTTGACATAGGAAAGGATTTATTTTACAAGCTTTATTATTTTATTTCAAAATATTTATAGATTGTAGTTTATATGGTATGAATTGGTTAATTCTGATATTCAGGTATTACAAAAAATGAAGATATTGAATTGAAAACTAATAATACAATTGATTCCATACAACAAGAAGATGAAATGTCTGAAACCAAAATTGATATGGATGATTCTAATGGTAGGTATTATTATATTTTATATAAACTATAATTATTCTTTAAGACCCTTTAGTCGTCAAAGGAAAAAAATAAAACAAAAAAAAAATAATATTTTAAATCGTGTAAGAAAAACTAAATAGAGAAAAAAAATAAAAAAAAATGAAATATATAGTATACAATTTTCTGAATTTAGTGATTTATTGACATTTGCTCTGGCGCGCTCTACTGATAATTACTGAAACAGAACCTTCAAGATTTAAATTTTTTTGTGGGAAATTATTTTCCATTGCCCACTAAATGGTTAAATTGGTACAGTAGTTAAATATCAAGTCGTTAATTTGTTCAGACAAAAGTTTTTTTAAATATTATAAATAAAATATCTGAAGATCTTTTTAAATAAAGATATTAAAATATTTTATGAGTAATAACTAATAATATATCAATAAGTTAAAATTATTATTACTATCCATTCTAGAAATTTAACATGTATTTATTTTTTTAAATTTGCATATGATTAGTTGGTGAATTGGATTTAAAGTTGGAAATTCCATCAGATAGAGGACATTTTCAAAATATCACAATCAGTTCTAATTTAAAAAAACAAATTTTATCATATGGTCCTTGCAAACCTTCAATAAACTTCCCTGCGGACAACATTTTTAGTGATGAAAATGAAACTATGAAATCTAGCAGACACTTTTCTAAAGACTATTATTATATGACTACTAAAGCCGGCGTTAAAGTACCTAGAATGTGGCTGTGTTATTCATTAGTTTTAAATAAAGTATATTGTGAGTCTTGTTGGTTGTTTGCGGATCGAAAAAATCATAAACTTAAATTAAATTGGTTAAATGGTATAAATGACTGGCAACATTTAACTCAAAAAATTATCAAACATGAAAACTGTACACAGCATATAGAAGCCATGCAATTGCGAATAATTTGGTTGAAAAATGAAACTATAGATAAAAACTTGGAAAAGCATATATCCGAAGAAGCAAAATCCTGGAGAGAAGTTTTAAAACGATTAATAAAAATAATATTATGCCTTACTGCAGGAAATACTGCATTAAGGGGAAATGAAGGAAAAGTTAACAGTAATTCTGAAGGCAATTTTTTACGCACAGTTAAATTGATGGCAGAGTTTGATCCTATTTTAAGTAAACTTTAATATAATGAAGAATCAAAAATAAAATATTTAAGTTGGAAGATACAAAAGGAACTTATTGAATTATTGGCTGCTGAGTTAAGGAAAAATATATGTGAAGAAATAAAAAGGGCACAGTGTTTCTCAATCATAGTAGATTCAACACAAGACATTACCAAAATTGACCAGGTTTCTGTGATACTGAGGTATATTGTTGTGAATTATAATGAACATAATGTGCAAATAAAGGAATTGTTCTTAGGATTTTATGCATTGATGAATCATAGCGCAGAAGGTAATTTCAACTTAATACTTAATATTTTGAAAAAATATAATTTAGATATTACAAAATGTAGAGGACAGGGCTACGACGGAGCCTCAGTTATGAGCGGTGCTAAATCATGGGTACAAAAAAGGATTTCGGATGTAGTCCCTAGTTCCTTATATGTACATTGTACGGATCATAACTTAAATCTAGTAATTGCTGATGTTTCCAAAAGTTCATTAAAAATTTCTACATTTTTTGATATAGTTCAAAATATATATTTGTTTTTGAGCCAAAGTGCACCTAGATGGGCATCATTAGCATTTGGTAATGATATAGCAAATCAAATACAAAAAAAAGTTTTGAAAAAAGTGTGTAATACAAGATGGGAAGCTAGACACATTCATCTTTATATGCATTAAAAGAAAATTTTATTAATGTATTGAAATCTTTGACAAATATTTCACTAACCAGCAAAAAAAGTGATGAATTAAATATAGAGCAAAATCTCTTTTAAAAAAAATGCAATCTTTTGAGGTTGTTTTGCTTATAATTATTTGGGAAAATGTTTTGAAACCATTATCTGTGGTATCCAAGATGTTACAGTGCTCACAAACCAGTATCCATCAAGCCAGTGAGTTTTTGCAAATTGGTATTAATTCAATTAAAAATATGAGACATAATTATAAAGAACTGGTAGAATCAGCAAAAAATATGTGTTTAAAATGGGGAATACAATTTCAGAATGAAAATAAACGTAAAACTTATTCTAAAAAACTATTTGGTGAAGTTGATGGTGACAGGAGATTGGATATTACAGAGGAAAAATTTTATGTTTCAGTATTTTTACCATTAGTTGATACTGCTTTATTTCAACTCAAAGATCGTTTTAAAGGACTTAAAATAGTATCAAATACTTTTAATTTTTTATTGCCACCAAATATAATAAAATTAAATGAAGCAGAAATAGTAAAATCATGCTATGATTTTATTCAGTTTTACAAAACTGACGTAACTTCCGATTTAACTAGTCAAGTTCTATCTTTAAAGGAGTTTATAAAAAACACTGATATGAAAACAATTAAAGAATTATGTTTATATTTAATAGAAAACGACCTATCATCTTTGTATAGTGAAGTTGTTACACCTTCTATTATATTTTTAAGTTTACCAGTGACTGTTGCAACGGCCGAACGATCATTTTCTAAACTTAAATCGATTAAAAACTATTTAAGAAACTCGATATCTCAAGACCAATTAACTAACATAAGTATCTTAAATATAGAAAGAGCTCGCACTGAAGAACTTGATGTAGAAAAATTAATTTTAGACTTTGCCAATCAAAAAAGCAGAAAAAAAATTTTTTTAAAGTAATTTTATTATTATAAATATGTAATTTTTTTATAATTTTAAATGTATTTACTTTTTGTATAATAGTGTAAATAAGCAAATATATGTATTATGTTTATGTATAATATGTAAACATATGAAAAACATAAATATTTAATTTTTTTATTATAATTTTAAACGTACCTATATCAACCATTTTTATCTAGTGTAAATTTGTATTTTTTTAGTTAAAAAGAAATTTAAATGGTGATGGATACTTAACGTTTACAAATATATTTTTCATGAAAATATATCGTAAAATTTTGGAAAGTAAGGGGCCCTATTATTTGGTTTGGCACCCCGGCCCCAATAACCTTAGTTGCGGCACTGTATATGCCATAATTAAATCAACTATTTTAATTTTTAAGAAGCGTTAAAAAAAGTTCCATACTTTACAGTTATCTGGGACTAAATCTCCAACCATAAAGCCCCGTCCACACTAAAGAAAAATTTGTCGGAAACAAGTGTTTCCAACATTGTCATCGACCGCTCATAAGCGGTAACATAAATATTTGTCGACCACAATGTCAGAAACATAATATGTTTCCTACAAATGTTTCTTGGTCTGGACCGGGCTTAAGAGAGAAAAAATGAAAAAATGTCATCATTTCTCTGGCTGTCATTTTTAAATGACATTTATTTAGGTGTAATTCAGTTATATTTGGAGATATATTTCCTACTTCAATAGTGCCATAGTTAAAAATTAGCTTTTCGATTATTTAGTGTGGTCAAAGAAAATAATTTAACAGTAGAAGTGTAATATTTTATTATATGGCACATGTCATAATGACATACTCCTTCAAAAAAATCATGCATACCTACTATCTGCACAAAGTTTTTTGTTTAATGAATTCATAATAGACTGGTTATAAACACCAGTTTCACTAAAACACATTTTAGCCACATCTTCAGAATAATTTTGAATATTGCGCATAACTGATGCATCTTCTTCAAAAAACTCATTTGCTACAGATTTATGGATTTTACAAAATCTACAATAATAGTTGGCAGAAAACGACTTACTGAATTCTAGTAAACTATTTAATCCTAAATTGTCACCTAACACCAGGCCAAGTAGGAAATGTACACGAAAATTGCCATGTTCAGTAGATATGTTCAATCCAATGTTTTCAAGTTCATTTAATTCATTTATTAAAATTTTAAAACATTTATCATTTCCAAACTCTTTAATATCAATTGATTTTATTAGTGCTGCTAAAAAAATACTTGAGAGCTTAGAATTATTTGTAGCAAGTGGAAAGTTATAATATAATACAGCAGCAATTGATTGAACATTTGCATGTGAGCCTAGGGGGTTATTTACTTCAAATTCATCCACATATAAGAAGTATGGAAATACTATTTTACCCTCATATAATGTTATTTTTTCTTCAGATAATTTACCTTGCACAAAATTTGAAATTACATCACTATCACTTTGCTCATATTTTAACAGTTCATCATAATGCAATTTAAAATTATTTTCATGTTCAAAATTCAATTTGAATTGTTGTTTTAATGGTAGCAAAGCACCTTTAGTTATTTTTTCATCATATGTGATATTACCAGCGTGATCCATAGGCACAATTTCATTATTTATAGTAAACTGATGCAGAGGTGACAGTAAATTTCTCTGTCTATACCAATTATTTAAGCGGTGTTCTGTACTACAGTAAATAAAAGGGTCCAATATAACTGTTTCAAATTTCAAAATTTTAGAAAGTTGTAAAGGTTCATTAATCTCTTTTTCAACTAATTTTTTAAAAACTGAGGCCATGGGTTTCAAAACATTTTCTTTCATTTCAGATTGAATGAACGTTACATCACTAATATTAAAGTTATTACTATTATGTAATCTTAAAATAAATTGAACGGTGGATTGATATAAGGTTCAACTGCATTTTCAAAATCAAACGTACTAATAACTATATTATGAACACATTGATTGTCATTATTCTCATTAGAAAAATTATTTTTATTTTCATTTGAAATTTCATTGTTAAGTATATTATTTTGCTGTTCATTAGGTGGTAATATTGTATTATTAGAATTTTGAGTAACATGTTTTTTTAGCATATGTCTTTTGAAAGAAGACAGACAGTTAAATGATTGAGAGCAGAATGCTTCACAACAAACATAGGTGCTATCCGGTTTTAAGAGATGAATTATTTTAAAGTGAGCCACCAAAGCATGCAAATTATTGACAACTGCTTTACAAATAAAACAAATCATTTTATTGCTTACCTGTCTGTGCGAATACACTGGAAAACACTTGCAAGTAATACTTGTAGTATTAGTATAAGTAATACACACTGTAACACTATAAAATCTGCAGAAAGCCAGAAAAGATGAGTTCACGTCTGCACGGAAAACGGAGAAGTGAGTGTTATGGCTTAATCAAATTTATATTTGATTCCCCAGCCACCAATAATTTTGTAAATCAATAAATTGTATATAGGTCTGTTTGCGACCAAAAGTCGCTGGCAAAAATGAGATAGCAGCTTATCAGTAGTAGTATCTAGTCATCATCACATTTCGTTCCTAACTTTGTACATTTATATAATCAACGGACATGAGGCAGCAGTTTTATGTCTCTTCGCTCTCTTTTCTTCTTGGTGCTCGAGCAAGACGGTCATGAGCACACACGTTGTCCGGCATCTGTCATTTTCGTTTTATTTTTTTTGTGTTCAATTGTTCATCTTCAAAGAGAACACTTTCAGCACGCTCTGTGTTTGGCACCGCATGCAGTATTCAAAGTAAATATCGTTCTGTAGTATTGTAAAGGTTAGATTTATCATTATTCTTTCCTAGTCTAGGATGACACAAAGTATACCTTGACGTTTCGTTTGTTTTACCTGCTTTGCTGCACGGTGATGGTTGGGTCAACGCTCAGCGTTCCCATTACTGGTAGCAGAGTCAGCGTGGTCTATGAGAGGTGACTTCTGTGAGTAGGTTAGCGGTGGTACTGTGTGTGTGCGGGATCACACTTGTTATTTTTTATTGTCTTTAAATGGTTACCTACGGATCCCGGCACCACGCACCCCATAACCTCTCAATAGGTAGGTGGTGCACCACAAACATTTGTTTTTACTATAAATTGTTTTTACTATAAATTGTTTTTTACTGTAAATTGTTATATTGTCAAATATTATCTGTGCCACCAGGCCAGACATAATATTCTCATTTGTTTTTATTGTAATTTATAACCTGTGCTATCAAGCCAGAGTTTCATTGTTTTAATTATTATCTGTGCCGTCAGGCCAGAATCACTCATTGTTTTAATTATTAGCTGTGCCGTCAGGCCAGAATCACTCATTGTAAGTTATTATCTGTGCCACCAGGCCAGACACATTGTCTTTAAAATCGTTACATTGTTAAATATTGTCTGTGCTGTCAAGCCAGAAACATCATGTATTAAATTTATTTATATTTGTGCCATCAGGCAAAATTTGTTTTTTTTGTATTTAAATAAAAGAAATGTTATCTAGTTTATATAACAACAACACCAGCGTCAAATTCATTTTAACAAATACAGTCCACTAAACCGATTACCAAAGCCAGCCTAATAAGCCCTTTGGCCCTTAACATTTTGGTCATCTTCGAACCGGATCGTTGTTGTTTAATAAAATAGGTAGCATTAATTAAATTTAAATGGTTATAAATTTAATTGTAAAAAAAAAAGCACATGGTGCAATTGCAATCAATGTAAAGCACATCTTTTCACTTTTTATTGTATTCTTAAAGTCAAAGATCATTATCAAGTGTGCTTAGAATTAAGTAAAACTCATCACCATGAATGAAGAACAAATCAAGATTGCCAATCAATTGGCAAGGAAAATTACATTTATGGTCACTTCTCTTAAGGCTATGAAATCATTTGCAGCTGAAAGTCCAGATGTCATCAACAGGAATCAAGTTCACAGTCGATTGGATGAACTGAATGCCATGAGTCAGTCATTTGAGGAATTGCAAGACAAGTTGGAATTGTTGGAGAATAAACCTGATGAGGAAAGAATTGCAGAACGACTCAACTTTCAATCATTAATGATGGATGTCAAGGCATGCTTGAAAGGAATGTTGGATAACAATTCAATTGACTCAAGCTCAGAAGCAACGTCAGCAGGTAGAGAAGGGAGAAACAGAACACTTCGGCTACCAGCTATTGAAATACCAATCTTTGATGGAAACTTACAGAACTGGACCTCCTTCATAGACAGTTTCAATGCTGTGTTCCACGATCACCCTGACTTGGAACCAGTACAGAAATTTCAATTCCTAAAATCACACCTAACTGGGACTGCAAGTGACGTTGTAAAAACCATTCCTCTCACGAATGACAATTACAGTCAAGCATATGCCAAGCTAGCTGAGCGATATGAAAATCCAGGACTCATCATTCAATCCCATATCCGAGCTCTGTTCGACACACCTAAGGTACAGTTTGCGTCGGCAAGTCAACTACATCAATTACACCACCACGTCGTCACTAACGTACGTGCCTTGGAGTCACTGAAACAACCAGTAAAGGAATGGGATGCATGGTTAGTAACATTGTTATGCTGTCGTCTTGACAACATCACGGTGTCTGAATGGCAATTAAGACAAACGTCAAAACAATTACCTACATTCACTGACTTAGAGCAATTTCTATCAAACAGAGTAAATGCTTATGAGGCAGGTGAGATAGCAATTGGGTCAACAGTCAATGACAAGTACACAAAGATTAAGGCAACAAAAAACCAAGGGACCAAAGCATGTTTCGTTGCTCAAAAAATAAAGAACAGCCAGTGTCCAATCTGCAGCCACAAACATGAAATCTATAGATGCTTCAAGTTCAAGAACATGACTGTCTTAGAGCGTCACGAAGCCGTTCGCAAGCAAAATCTATGTTTTAACTGCTTATCAACTGGACACTCTTATTCAAGTTGTACAGCTGGCAAATGTAGAAATTGTAGCAAGAAGCACAATACTCTGCTACACAATGACACAATTTCAAGCACTGAACCAGATCAACAATCACCGGCTCAGTCAAGTCCAGAGACACCTACTTCTCCTGTTGAGCCTCAAGGACCCCCCGAGTACTTTGTGCACACAGTCAAAGTAACAGTCATGTACTACTTGGAACAGCAATAGTGAATATTGAAAATAGTACAGGCACATTAATAAAGGCACGAGCGGTACTCGACAGTGGTTCACAAATCAATTTAATTTCAACCAAATTAGCAAATAAATTGAATGTTCAAAAACATAAAGGCACAATGCCTATCTGTGGAGTTGGATCTTCTGTGATGAACACATCAAGTTGGATACATGGACAATTGCATTCATTGCATTCCAAATACTCAAAGAAGGTAGAAATGTCCATCATCAGTGCCATTACGCATCAACTTCCTGCAGTATATATCAATGTCATCCAATGGCAATTGCCAGAGCATGTTCAAAACAACCTAGCCGATCCAGAGTTTTATAAACCAGGTAACATTGATCTGTTGCTGGGAGCAGAACTGTTTTTTGACCTGCTCGGCAATGAACAAGTAAAGGTACACAATCAATTAGTTACTATTCGCAACACCAAGCTGGGGTGGATAGTATCTGGAAAAGTAAATCAAGGCAATCAAGCTCAACGCCCGGTACCGTCAATGTGTTTACTGTCATCAATCTATAACAATGACGACAAACCTTCTACCCTGTGCAAAGAAGCAGTGGAATGCGAAGAGCACTTCAAGTCCACATACACTAGAAACAAAGAAGGACGTTTCAGTCTCAAGCTTCCTATCAAGGACAAATCAATTCTAGGATCTTCATATGACATGGCTCGTCGACGATTCTTTAGTTTGGAAAAACGACTGTCACAAGACAATGAGTTACGTTCAAGATACATCATATTTTTACAGGAATATGAAGCGTTAGGGCACATGTCACAAATTAAAAATGTTGATGCAGTACATACCAACTGTTATTATCTCCCACATCATGCAGTGCTGCGAGCAGAGAGCCTCACAACCAAAACAAGAGTTGTCTTTGATGCATCTGCCAAGACCACCAGTGGCAAATCTCTAAATGATATGCTGATGAATGGTGGAGTTGTCCAAGATGATTTGGTATCAATATTATTACGGTTTAGAATGCACAGGTTTGTCATGACTGCAGACATTGAGAAAATGTACAGACAGATATTAATTGATCAAGAACATAGGAACTACCAAAGAATACTATGGAGAGATTCGCCGGAAAAGGAATTGCTACATTTTCAACTCAACACAGTAACTTATGGAACGACATCAGCTCCTTTCCAAGCTACGCGGTGTTTACAAGAACTTGCAAACATAAACAAAGCGAAACATCCACAGGCAGCTCAAGTAATCAGACAAGATTTCTATGTCGACGACCTAATAACAGGTTCTCATTCAATCAGCAGATGTCAAGAAATCCAAAGAGAAGTCACCATGATACTCCAGTCAGCAGGAATGACTCTTCGTAAGTGGTGTGCAAATAGTCTGCAACTAATCGTTAACATAGCAAACACAAACGATGATCCTCATGTCATGCTTGAATTAAATGACAATGATACAACTAAAACACTTGGATTAGTATGGAACCCAAAGGATGATCAACTTCTGTTTAAGGTGTCGCCTCATGCAAAGGGACATTTATTCACCAAACGCACATTACTGGCAGACTTGAATCGTGTTTTTGATCCATTGGGATTTCTGGCACCAGTTTTGATTAGTGAAAAAATATTTATTCAGCAATTATGGCAACTGCAGCTTGATTGGGACACTGTTCTTCCAGCTGACATGTCTCAACGCTGGCATAATTACACTAATGAACTTTGTCAGATTGATCAGCTCAGGGTAGTGCGCAAGGTGAAGGATCATCCGTGCAACAGTTTCGAATTACATGGGTTTTGTGACGCCTCCATGAACGCATATGGAGCTTGCATTTATGTAAGACAATTACAACCGGACAACACCTTCTCATGTCATCTTCTGATCGCGAAGGCTCGAGTAGCACCTCTAAAGGCATTGTCATTTCCAAGGTTGGAGTTGTGTAGTGCTCATGTGTTGGCAACGTTGATGGCTAAAGTGAGAAAGACATTAGATGTAAGCTCAAATTGTTGTACATGTTGGACAGACTCATCAGTTGCGTTAACATGGATCCGAGGAATCTCAAGTCAATGGAGCACCTTTGTTGCAAATCGTGTATCTGAAATTCAGACATTAACAGAAGAAATGACTTGGCAACATGTGAGGACGAAGTTCAATCCTGCAGATCTAACGTCCCGAGGTGTAAAGGTATAAGACCTATTACACTCAACTCTCTGGTGGTACGGTCCAACCTTTCTCCAGCAGCCGAAAACAGAGTGGCCAGCAGAATGTTCATCCGCACCATCAAGTGAACTCCTTGAAAAACGTCCAGTTCAGTTTGCGCTCTTGGTTCAAACTCAAGAAAATAGTATTCTAGCTAAATACTCAAGTTGGACAAAATTAATTCGCATTACAGCATACTTAAAAAGATTCATACACAATACCCACCATAAATGTCGAGACAGTCTCATTGGTCCACTGTCAGTAACAGAATTAAAGACTGCCAGAGATGTATGGATAAGGATTGCTCAAACAGAGGCATTCTACGATGAAGTCAAGTCGCTTAAACAAGGCAAGTCATTATCATCACATAGTAAACTTCTCACACTAAGTCCGTTTCTGGAAGAAGGCATCATCAGAGTGGGTGGACGGTTGCAACGATCACACCTACCAATCAACCAACGTCATCCAGCAATTCTACCAAAGAAGCATACCGTTACGGAACTAATTTTCACAGAATATCATATAAAGTATCTGCACGCCGGTCCCCAAAACCTCTTGACAAGAGTACGTCAAGAATTTTGGCCACTTGATGCAATGAAAACTGCTCGACGTATTGTTCATTGTTGTCAAATCTGCTATCGTGCAAGACCCCAGTCATTTCAGCCCAGCATGGGAGAACTACCTCGGCTCAGGGTAACACCCAGCAGACCTTTCACAGCAACGGGTGTAGATTTCGCTGGCCCAATACAAATATATTCTGGTCCAAGAAATCGAACAGTAACCAAGGCTTACATTGCAGTATTTGTGTGCTTCAGCACGCGTGCAATTCACCTCGAGGCAGTAAGTAATCTCTCAGCACAAGCTTTTTTGGCTGCATTACGTAGATTCTTCGCGCGACGAGGTCAAAGTGCTCATATTCACTCTGACAACGGAACCAATTTCCACGGCGCCAGGGCAGAGTTGAGACGCTATTACACGGAGCACTGTCAGAACAACAAAACCATAATTGAGTCCCTAGCAACAGATGGTACTGAGTGGCATTTTAATCCACCCAGTGCACCACATATGGGCGGACTATGGGAGGCGGCAGTAAAGTCTACCAAACACCATCTTCTACGCATCACAGGGTCAGCCAAACTTAACTTTGAAGAACTAACCACCATGCTATGTCAAATTGAAGCATGCCTAAACAGTAGACCACTGACATCACAGTCTAGTGACCCAGAAAGTTTTAATGTACTGACACCTGCTCACTTTTTAGTAGGTGGTTGTCTGACTCTACCTCCTGAACCTCAGCATCCAGAACAACCTGTCAATTACTTGAAACGATGGCAACTAGTCCAAGGCATGACTCAAGGGTTTTGGCGACGGTGGTCGTCCGAATATCTCAGATCTCTCCAACCACGGACGCGTTGGACCACGGCTGACCAACTCTCAATAAAGATTGGCGATCTAGTGCTAGTCATTGAGGACAATCAACCACCACTCAAATGGCATCTTGGCAGAGTAATGAGGCTGCACCCTGGTTTAGATAGCATTGTAAGAGTTGTGACCATTCAGATGTCGGGTGGCAGAGTGTTCCAGAGACCCATCGTCAAATTGTGTCCACTTCCATATGCTGCCAACGATGAAGTTCCTCCATCCCTTCAGGAGGGGGAGAATGTTATGGCTTAATCAAATTTATATTTGATTCCCCAGCCACCAATAATTTTGTAAATCAATAAATTGTATATAGGTCTGTTTGCGACCAAAAGTCGCTGGCAAAAATGTGATAGCAGCTTATCAGTAGTAGTATCTAGTCATCATCACATTTCGTTCCTAACTTTGTACATTTATATAATCAACGGACATGAGGCAGCAGTTTTATGTCTCTTCGCTCTCTTTTCTTCTTGGTGCTCGAGCAAGACGGTCATGAGCACACACGTTGTCCGGCATCTGTCATTTTCGTTTTATTTATTTTGTGTTAAATTGTTCATCTTCAAAGAGAACACTTTCAGCACGCTCTGTGTTTAGCACCGCATGCAGTATTCAAAGTAAATATCGTTCTGTAGTATTATAAAGGTTAGATTTATCATTATTCTTTCCTAGTCTAGGATGACACAAAGTATACCTTGACGTTTCGTTTGTTTTACCTGCTTTGCTGCACGGTGATGGTTGGGTCAACGCTCAGCGTTCCCATTACTGGTAGCAGAGTCAGCGTGGTCTATGAGAGGTGACTTCTGTGAGTAGGTTAGCGGTGGTACTGTGTGTGTGCGGGATCACACTTGTTATTTTTTATTGTCTTTAAATGGTTACCTACGGATCCCGGCACCACGCACCCCATAACCTCTCAATAGGTAGGTGCACCACAAACATTTGTTTTTACTATAAATTGTTTTTACTATAAATTGTTTTTTACTGTAAATTGTTATATTGTCAAATATTATCTGTGCCACCAGGCCAGACATAATATTCTCATTTGTTTTTATTGTAATTTATAACCTGTGCTATCAAGCCAGAGTTTCATTGTTTTAATTATTATCTGTGCCGTCAGGCCAGAATCACTCATTGTTTTAATTATTAGCTGTGCCGTCAGGCCAGAATCACTCATTGTAAGTTATTATCTGTGCCACCAGGCCAGACACATTGTCTTTAAAATCGTTACATTGTTAAATATTGTCTGTGCTGTCAAGCCAGAAACATCATGTATTAAATTTATTTATATTTGTGCCATCAGGCAAAATTTGTTTTTTTTGTATTTAAATAAAAGAAATGTTATCTAGTTTATATAACAACAACACCAGCGTCAAATTCATTTTAACAAATACAGTCCACTAAACCGCTTACCAAAGCCAGCCTAATAAGCCCTTTGGCCCTTAACAGTGAGAACAACAAAGAACAAAATATACGTGTAGCCGGTTGCCGTGTAGTAAATTATCACATCGACAATATTTTTGTCCTACTGATAAGATTATTGTAGAATTATTGCATTATTGCACCTCTATCGACCCGCTCATGACTCGCGTCTCTAAAGGCGGGTTCACACTACACCGTGCCGTGTAATATAATCACGGTTACCTCAGTTACCAAACGATACCGCATAGTTGAATATATTCAACTTTTGACCGTGTGGTTACATTAAGTATGAACCCGGCTTTAGGAGGCTTTCCACTACATACGTTCGCGTGTACGTGCATTTATTGGCGAGGCCCGTTCGCTATGAACGGTCTCCCAAACGTTTCCCATCGGTTTACATTGGTAACATATTGGTTTGGTAACATAATATTTGCTTTGATAATAGATATCATTATTTTTTCCTTTATTGATAGTCTTGATAGCATGTGCTGATAATGGGAAATCCGAAATAGGGAAACTAAATAATTTTTTTTTAGTAGAAGTTTTTTACAAGAACTTAAGAAATGGTAGTATATAATTATTATAATTATAATACAGAAGTACACAGGAGAAAAGTCTTACTTGTATATGTTACATAAAAAAAAAAGAAAACAAAGGTAAATAAATTTGTTTTGTAAATTTCCATCTTAGGCTTGTAAATAGGTACACAATTTACTAACAAATTGTACTAAATTGTACTTTATACAGCCTATGACATTCCATGTGTAATAAAGAATCTTCATTTAAAACTCAGGTATATTCTAGTTAAAACTTTGATTAGCTATAACTTCGAAACTATCTGCACATAAATGTAACCACACGGTCAAAAGTTGAATATATTCAACTATGCGGTATCGTTTGGTAACTGAGGTAACCGTGATTATTTTACAAGACACGGTGTAGTGTGAACCCCCCTTAGACCTTAATCCTGTTCCTCCAACGCCACGGTACTCATGTTTATACTTATAAATAATTTTATCACATTGATCCAGCGCGACGGTACTACGGTAGTGGCGCGAAGCTAAGTAAAAAAAATAGCAGAGTAGCCACTAACGTATAATAACAGGACAACGAGTTTTAACATTGAAAAATCGACCTAATTTATGTCAAATCTTTGCCAAGCTCTACAGGGCAAACGGCTGAACATATAAAATCGTATGAGGTATCAATCGATCATAAATATTGTGCAGATGAGAACAGAATAATTCGCTAGCAGATTGGTTAGATAGTTTATAAGTTATAAGCAAAAATGTTCAAGTACAGTCGTTGCCAGATAAATTGAGCAGGCGGCGGCGGCGCGATAACGGAAAACCAGTGGTTCTCCGTATTTCAATATTATTAGTTATTACCGAAAATACATCAATAAACCAACAATATTGTTACAAAAAATATTTTAAGATATTATAATTTAAAATTGTTTGCACTGAGCCGGGTTCGAACTGGTGAATGCGCGCGTCGTAGCCAACTGTGTGACCTATGCACCACACTGCCAGCAACTAGTTTGGGCTACACTTACTGAAAAGCGCCGCCGCCGCCTGCTCAATTTATCTGGCAACGACTTTTTTTTTTTTGTGTACTTCTAAGACCGATTTTGCGTACGGAACAGTGGGGATGGATAAGCGGTGGGTCGGGGAACGAAAATATCGTAAATATCCCCGGACCCGCCGCTTATCAATTCGCACTACTCTCATCGCGGCGACGTACTACAACGACGGTCGACGACGTACCACGTACGACGATTGGCGATTGCGACGGCGCGGTCTCTAGGATACCGGTCGCCGGAAACCATTAACCATTTACTGTTTACATTTACATTATACTGTTTCAGCCATAGAGTAAGAATATTTCAGCAGACGAGTGACGACCAGCAAGATAGTATATAGATTAATAGGTACTTGCTGACGACTCAACGACTGTGATTGTTTAGTGAATTCGTGATCCAGCGCGACGGTATTATATTATTATGCTGAAAACTTGGAACAATAATAAAATAAAATAAGCAATCTGGTGAATAATTCATTACCCTTGGCAACAATTAAGGTCGGTGGCAAATCATATTATGCTCTTAATTCATTCTGTGATTTGCCATCATGACTATCTATGACCATCTATGACTCAAGTCTCAAGCCCATTATACATCAGTTATTAAACATAATAAAAAAATATGGATTAGATGTAACGATATCATATTTATGTTATATAGTTTAAGAAAAAAAAAGTGAAATAGAAAAAGAGATATTATAACAACAGGAGGCCAACGATGCATATTATGCTATTATGGATTATTATTATCGATGGCGTAGCGCACAAGTGTGATAAGTGACATTTTCGTAATTGTTCAGGAGAACGATTTTTAAGTTTGAGATGTAATAACAAATTCAAAAATGTAACGAACTGTACGACATCTATCGGAGTAAATAATGAACTATTCACTTACAATGTTTGGACATAATGTGCAGAATTGTATGATTAAATTGATTATGCACTTAAAACATTTTTCAAAAAAATGTCACTTATCACACTTGTGCGCTACGCCATCGTTATTATATACAGTCAAATAAAATCGTGATATAATATGGAAATTAAGTAAAATTACATTTTATAATATTACAAATACCTATTATGACAAATAAGATCAATTGTAATGTTAAATACTTAGGGCCGATTTCACCAACACAGTTAGGGCCGTTCTTACAATGTCCGGTAAAGTGTCGGTTAACGCTAACCGACTGAAAACAGATTTTATTACCGGCAGAATTCGGCCGGTTAAGTGTCGGTTAACTTTAACCGGACATTGTAAGAACGGCCCTTAATCACGATTAACGTTAACCGGAGTTTTAATCGGCCGAATTTGGCCGGTTAAATATCTGTTATCAGCCGATTAAGCGTTAACCGTAATTAACTGTGTTGGTGAAATCGGCCCTTAGTCAACATATTATGTTCAACTATTTCGCAGGACTTAGAAGTATTACAGGGGCGGATTGGCGAATTTTTTCGGCTCGGGAAATATGGATCAAACCGGCCCTGCACCGCAAATGTAACCCCACACCAAAAAACAAATTTTCATCATTTCACTCACATTTCAAAATTTGTTTAGTTTCACCCATAAATTAGTAAAATATATAATAGGTACCTATAATTAAAGTTATAACAGTTTAGAGTTAGTCAGATAAGGTTAACCTGTTCAGACTGTTCTAACTCGAACTTGAAGTTTGATCTTATTACATTTTAGATTCTGAGCGAAGTGATGAATTTATTGATTTTACAATGATGTGTAAAATACTTAAATAAATATAACTTAGTAATCACTACAGTATTTACAGTAATTAACAATGTATCTACAATATGTTGACTAAGTATTTAACATTACAATTTATCTTATTTGTCATCATAGGTATTTGTAATATTATAAAATGTCATTTTACTTATATCACGTCTTTTAAAGATTTAATTATAACAAAAATTTTTTTTTAACTTAGCTTTTTTTTTACAAGGAGTTATAACGAAGTGTTTTTGGTGTGATAATATATTTGTAGAATCGACGGTACTAAATTATCAATTTTACAAATTGTATTGTCAATAAAATAACAGTTTATTTTTCTAAATATTATAATAATTATATTAACAATACACCAATGTTCATATCAATAAAACAATATTATTATCCCCAACATTTACCTTGTAGAATAAACAAAATATTTTCATAGTGAAAAACTTTATATTGTTAAGCATCGACAATTATGTATTGTCAAAATTACCAATCGTATTTCTTTGAGTGTATAAGCAAGACGTAAATTTAAAATATGTCTTACCAGAATGAATTCATTTTTGAAAAAACATTGTATTTGTAACATAGGTACCAATTTTCATAAAATATCTGTAATTTTTCGGTAAAAGTATGAACTATTTGTATGAAAGACCTTGTATTAAATTGACTAGCCTTAGCTATGCACATTTAATATTTTAAGTTTTGAACTGCAAATTAACTGGGATTATAACGAAATTTGAACTTTAAATGCTTATAAAAAATAAGCATGATGAGTGATGACTATGTATCGTTAATATTTTAGCTATACCTAATAAAAAAACTAACGTATTACATTTTTAAACTTTTTGACCGGATAGATAACTTTGTATTGACATTTATAAAAAAAAAAAAAAATGTAATTATTCAAATACAATCCAATAGGGAAGACGGTACAACTAAATATTTAATAAATTTTCATTTTTTTTTCTCAAATTATTTTTAAAAGCACCGAGTATTTTCAATTTCAACCTCCTAATCGTACCAACTAGATCCAATTTGCTTCCAAAAAAATACACTGGCCATCGAAGCTTATGATCAGAGCATTTTTTCTACTGCAGAAAAGTTGAAAAGTTACAAACATTTTAAAATACCTCAAATAAACTTCTGAAATTATTAGACTGGACAAAATGAAAAAAAAATTGTAACTAATTTTCAAGCCCCCCATTGAAAAATCCTGCGGACTCCACTGCAAGTGGGTCACTGTATAATGGATGGTATTAAATTTGAATTCAATGATATAATATCATTGTATAAGAAAAACGATTCTGAGCGGAGACGGTATGTCAGTCTAGGTTTAAGACATATTATATTCTTATCTATGATATTAAAAAAAAAAAATGGCCTATAATAGATATCTATAATAAATTTCAAATTAACCATATCACAATATCCATTAGGTACTTATAAAGCGTTATACATCAATAACAAACCATGATACTATCATAGATATATAGTAGTATACTTTAAAAGTTTCAAGTATAAAAACGAATAATATTATACAATCACAACAAAATAATTAAAATAGTTATTCTAGGTTTTTTTTATGTAATTTCGTCCAAATTTGAACTTAAAATGGCTATAAAAATAAACTGTGCTTATGTATTTTTTAGATTTTTGGTAACAGAATAAACTACTTACGTGGAATGTTGTTTTAAATTTTCAATAATTAGATATAAAAGTTGAACATTTTATAAATTTTTAACTACAAAATAATTATTCAATTTTAAATTTGATAAATTTTGTCAAAATTCGATCTTTAAATGCTTATAAAAAAAAATTGTGCATACTGCATACGTATTTTAAATATTTTTCTACTGCTTTTGTAACAATATATCAGGAGCCTTGTGTTAAATTTTTACACTTTTTGGTTAACAGATAAAACTTGACTGATATTCATAGAAAAAAAAAAACTGAAATATGAAATTGTCCGTAAACAGCAAGAAACAAGTCAAAATATTTTTAAAATGTTATCAAGTATAAGAATTGGTAAAATAAACATTCAGTGAAATTTTCATGTATCTACAATTATTCGTTTTTGAATTACAACAAAATAAGAAAATCGCTAAATGAGAAGTCGAGTGAATATCCAATGTTGTAAAAATTTGATTTTCAAACGCTCATAAAAATTTAATTTGATTTTCTTATAGACATTTTTTTTTGATAAAGGTAGATAATCTTATATAAGGAATCTTGTATTACCTACATTTTAAAATCATAGATTTTTTTTGATTTTTTTATAGTATCTAAGTATAAAGGTTTTAAGTTATAATCTTCTGTTCAATTGATTAAAGCGATTTTTAAACGATTTTTTTGATTTTTTCATGCATAGGTAACTGTTCTAATCTTAGTAGGTACCATACATCATTAGTTTGAGAAATAGACCCCACACCCAGTCCAACTTAAACTAATCAAATCAGCGAATTTAATGTGACGAAAATTGGCAAAAAGTATGCACTAAAAATCCTGTAATTTGCAAAAGCCCATTGTAAAAAAATAAAAAATAATTATTTTTTAAATAAAATAACAAAATCAACGAAGACCTAATTATAAAAACTGTTTTAAATAAATATCTATTTAAAATTCAAATATACAAATTATAAAAAAGGTGGGCAAGTGGGTGTCGCTCTGCTGTACAGTAGGTTACAAGTGGGTCACTGTATAATGGATGATATTAAATTTGAATTCTACGATATAATATCATTGTATAAGAAAAACGATTCTGAGCGGAGACGGTATGTCAGTCTAGGTATAAGACATATTATATACATATCTATGGTACTAAACCAAAATTTGACCTATAATAGGTACCTATAATAAATTCCAAATTAATCATACCACAATATCCATTAGGTACTTATAATGCGTTATACGTCAACAACAAACCCTGATACTATCATAGATATATAATAGTACCTACATTAGTACACTTTCAAGTTTCAAGTACCCACGAATAATATTATTCAATCACAACAAAATAAATTATTATTATATAAATTATTTAACTATAAAATAGTTATTCTAGGTTTTTTAATATGTAATTTCGTCCAAATTTAAATTTAAAATGTCTGTAAAAATAACCGTGTTCATATATTTTTTTGATTTTTTGGATACAGTATGAACTATTTATGAGAACCTTTGTTTTAAATTTGCAATCCTTAGCTATAAAAACTGAACATTTTATAATTTATTAGGTAATTACAATAATTGATAATTGTCGAGATTTTGATAAATTTTGTCAAAATTCGATCTTTAAATGTTTATAAAAAAACACTGTGCCTATGTATTTTTAATATTTTTCAACTGATATTGTAACAATATATCAGGACTCAGGAGCCTTGTATTAACTTTTTGGCCCAACAGATAAAACTTTATTGAGATTTATAGAAAAAAAACCTAAAAAAAAATTAAGGGGTAAATGTCCGTAAATAGCTCAAAAAGAGTCAAAATATTTTCAAAATTGTATGGTGTATAGGAAATGCTAATTTAAACATTCAGTGAAATTTTCATGTATCTAAATTTATTCGTTTTTGAATTGCAACAAAATTAGGAAATCGCTATACATGAGAAATCGAGTGAATACCCAATGTTGTAAAAATTTGAATTTCAAACGCTCATAAAAATTTAATTTGACTTTCTTATAGACATTTTTTTTTTTGATAAAGGTAGATTATCTTATAAGGAATCTTGTATTACATTTTCAAATCTTAGATTTAAAAAGAAAAATTTTTACGAATTCTTAACTCAAACAATTTGCTAGTTTTCGTGATTTTTCCATATTTTGTCAATTTTTGAACTTTAAATGCATTTTAAAAAAAACTGTGACTAAGGATTTTTAATATTTTTCATCTGCCTTTGAAACAATATAGTATAAGCCTTGTATTAAATTTTCAAGCTTTTTTAACCAACAAATAAAATTTTATTGATATATTTAGAAAAAAACTAAAAAAAAAATGGAAAATGAAAATGTCCCTAAACAGTTCAAAATAAATCAAAATATTTTGAAAATGTATTATCGTGTATAGAAAATGCAAATATAAACAACCAGTGAAAATTTCATATATCAACGGTCATGTGTTTTAAAGTGACACCAAAAACCAAATTTGAATTTGTGAAAAATCGATGTTGCATAAAAATTCCCGTTTTTTCCTTAATTTTGTCTTTTGTTTTTCTTGGCGCTTTTGAAAATTACTGGGAATTTTTAATTTTGACCTGCCCAATGCAATAACGATATTCACTTTCCAATCGAACAAGATATTGAATTTGAAAATCGAAGCATTATTTTGACTACTTATCGTGTTCAAACTACTCAGTAACAAAATTAAATAATAAAAATAAAAAACACACATCATTGTAAAATCAATACATTCATTGTTCCACTCAGAATCCAAAAAACTAGTCGTTTGAAGAAAAAAAATTGAAAATCTAGAGGGGGTTGATAAAATGCATTTTAGCCAGATATACTTATATTGTAGTGTGGAAAATAAACATTAACACTTTTTATTGAATATTTCAGTAGATTTCACATTTGAATTCAAATTTAATACCCACTTGTAAAATACTGTACAGCAGAACGACATCCACTTACTTACCTTTTTAAAATTAATTTAATAATAATTAATTCACAATAAATTATAAAATGTAAATAGTAAATACAAACCACAGATAATGTATTATCTATAATACAAACGTATAATAGTAGTGATAACACGATCCTCCGAGCTGCCGCGATTGTCTCGTCTACATTCACTTTCCCATCGAACAAGATACTGTTAAAGAAAATCGAAGCATTTTACTGCCCCAAAAGGTGATGACAGGCACAAAAATTAAAATAAATAAATAAAAAACACACATCATTGAAAAATCAAAACATTCATTGCTCCTCTCAGAATTCATAATATTAAAACATTTTGAAAATTTTATGATTTATAAAAAATGCTATTATGAATAATGAACATTCAATGTAGCCTACGGTTATTTTTTTAGAGTTACACCTTACACCAAAAATGAAGTTCGAATTTGTCCTAAAAATTAAGGCACATCATCGTAAATTGTAAAATCAATAATATATTTATTGCTCCGTTTAGAATCCAAAATATTAACATTATCAAACGCGATAATGTAAAAAGACTCGATTAACTTAAAAAACATTTCTATTTATTTATTAATTTTAAATGTAAAAGCAAGAAAAAAAGTTTAACTATCCGGTAAACCTGGAAAAACCAATTTGTCAAATAACTTTACAATGTTAAAGATTATACACGTTTAGTCAAGTTTTCCTAACACATTATATTATATTATTATGTTTATGTTTTTGGGCTAAATACAACTTTTTATTTTCTAACCGATTAATTTTTATCTAACGCTTTGTATGCCTCCATAGAAACGCAAATCGATAAAAAAACATAAAATACCTATTTTTTAAAAATCAATCTATAATTTTTAATTCATAAATTTCTAACAAAATGCTACTAGATAATTGTCAACTGCACTATACCCAAATTGCAAAAACATATCTACGATTAATCAATTTTCCTAGCAGAAGAAAAATATCTATAAGAAAAATAGTAGGTAGATGCTACATCAGTAATGTTTAACGCACTTATAATTCTGCCTTCTACAATCTGACTAAGTTTTTTCATAATACTACATATTGTACAGGCAATACAAAATTATCTTATAACTGTTTATCTACGAGCATACGAATAAATTACAAGGAGTCCAATAATGAATAATATAAGGATCATCACAAGTCAAATTAAATATAATATAGGTACCAATAAATCACAAGTACCTACTATGTTATTATTGAAAATTTTTATAGTAAATACTAAATTATTTTTATTAGTTTTAATTTATATTATTCATCACTCCTATAATACACCTACTGGCCAGTCGCTAGTGCCTACTGTTTACTGATCATAATTCATAGTTTATAAATTATAATAATGTTATAATATTAGGTATATTTACTGATACCTATTATAGGTAATGAATTTGTGCCCTCCCCTTCCTAGTCGCTTTTGAAATTTCGAATCAGAATTTCGTACGGGAGATAAAGAATCATAAATTCATAATAGATTAACAACCTTATTTCATCAGAGATTTATTTTTGATGCATTCGAGTTGTGTGCGGCAATATGGCATTAATTAATATTTAATAATAACATATCACGGGTTTTTTTGGCATTATCCCATAATATTATCATAATTCAATTATCTTATTGTACATTTTCTACTGGACGTCTGACATACATAATAATATAATATTATCTACTTATATTATACTGTCGTGTACAACAAAAAACTGACGAAAAGTAATTGACAAATAACATATTATTTTCATAAGAGACAAAAATACAGAATGCAATAAAATAATACGAAATAACTGCTTGAATTAGTCGACAAATTAACATACACAATATGTATGCTTACTGAGAATTTAATTTATAAAACTTAAGATGGATGTCACACCCGCATGATGTGTTTTCTCCGTCTTACACACGTACGATATAGACAAAACTTGTTAACGCAGTCTGAGTATAAAATATAAATCGCTCTGTTTTGGTTCTAGAGTAAAAATACCTACCTATTATAAAATTGAATTGTGACAATATTTCTGAGGGCAAGTCGATGCGAAAACAGTAGATAGATTATTCGAACGTTCAAGAAGTAACAACTAACAAGTGCAATATAATATGCATAAACGTAGCGATACGTATCGATAAGACTGTACAATATTATTGTCGTCAATCGTTATCAAACGGTCGTCAGTTTCAAACTGATAACAGTCTCCGAACAAAAATCAAATTAGTATCACGTTTTTACTAGTTAGTAGATAATATGTACTTTTCCCCATACTTATAAGGCAAATGGCGTTTTGAGTTCTCTTCTTTAATGTTTATTTCATAAATAAAAGAATAGGATCTCACCGTAAATATGTCTAGAAGGGTATGCAAATTTTATTTGCAAGGAAATTGTTATTACGGCTCTTCTTGTCGGTTCTCACATGAGGAACCACATCGCTCAAACAACCAATATGACTATGAAAATCAATCAAGGAGTAATAGTGAGTGTATACCTATACTAATTAATATCTAAAGCATTGTTTGGTTGAAAATACTAAAAAGGTTTCATGTACCTTATCAATTGATTACAATATAATATATTACATACCTATATTTTATTGAATTTTCTTACATTGTTCTTAATATTTTTTATATTTAAATTTTTAGGGAGTTCAAGCAAAAGTTATGATACTAATAATGGCAGAGATCATAATGATTATTACGAGCACGGACAGAACTATGAATCTAGAAGTAGAAACACAAACTACAATTATAAAAATGATTATAACAGTAGGAATAATTATCATAATCAAAGAAATGATTACGAAGAAGATCACAATTCAAGTAATCAATATGTAAATCAAGCTCAAAGACAGCGCAGTGTAAAGAATTATTATAAAGAGGACGACAACAGTCAGGGTAGAAAATATAATTATGAATATGTTTATGATACAAACAAAGTGGAAGCCAGTTCATATAGGTACTTGGATTTTAAATAGGACATATTCTGATATTCATTGTCTTTATTATAATTGATGTATCTTAATTTTCTTATGATTATAATATTATAATCTTATATTATTATGTATAACACTTTTATTTGTATTACTAATTAGGTATAAGAATTCACATGATCAAAAACAAATACATGAGCCCCATGTCCATAATGTTAATGACAAAGTTGATGTTAAAAGAAATATTTTGAAGCATTATGAAAATGAAATGTAAGTAGTACCTATTTCATTTCAAATAGGGAATTAATATTAGTTAAATATTTAACGAATAATTAATAATTAAATCCTTATCATTGGAATATATTATATAAAAGAACATGTTTTTTTTATGTACCTCGTTTCTGACAACAAAATTGAAGTTTTTAATGATTTTTTTCGTCAAATATATCCAAATACGTAGTGTCATAGTTTCCTTACGGTGCTATTTATCCATTTTTTGTCTGGTAAGAGAAGAGTACACATTGATTTTCAGTGAAGCGTTTTAATGATTTTATGAATATTTGTTTTTTAATTTTTTTTACAAGCAAAGCCTGGTTTTTCAACTAGTATCATGAGAAATAATTTTTTTTTCAGTAAAACTTACCAAAGGCATGTACAACAACTATCAACGACTAATATTTGGCCATTCACATGTTTCCACCCTATTGGACATCAATTTGCTATTCAACCAGTTGGTAGTTTAAACTTAATTGATATATCATTTGAAGAAATTAGATGTGATTATTACATAACTAAGAATATTAGTGCCAATCCTGGTTTGATTCATGTAAGTTACAACTAATATATAAAAGTATATTTTTATATCAGACATGACACATTGTTTTACTAATTCCAATATGAACAAATATTGTTTAGATGTAGGTATATTATTTTAATGTTTATTTGTCAATTTATTGTGCTCGCCGATTTTACCAAATAGTGTCTGTCAAGTGGCCAGTTCTGTGAACTTTAAAAATAATTTTAAAAAAAAATTTAGGAATGTTTAGGTATTGATAAACCGATTCTGTTATTTTGTCGATATTTATAAATCCATAATCGTAATTCGTAGATACTTGAAATTTTCACCAATTGTATTTGCATTGCAATGATATAATTTTTTTTAATATAGCACAATTTAGGGGAATTTAAAATTTTGGAATTTGTATTTGAATTTTAGTAATGAAAATTTTATGGAAATAGCACTACTAAATTGCTTAAAATTAGCTTAAATAAATTACTGTATTCTTAAATGTACATGATTTTCCCTTTTATTAAATAATATTTTTTTTTTAATTATATATACTTTACAATATAATATAAAATTGGAGTGCTATTTCATGAAAAAAACATATGTGGCAACTAGGGTTGCCAACTTTTAATTTGCGAAATACCGGTCCAAGTGTACCAAAAAAAAAAATATTACCTATAAAAATGTCAAAGTTGACGATAGACGTCTGAAGATTATACGATTTATTGACAGCAATATCTGATAACCAATTTCACAAAATTCACAAAAAACGATAAAATATTAATATATTTACATTGAAACTCTCTATCAGATGGAAATACCACCTTTTTATAGGTCAATACCAGTAACCGGCTTTTCAAGTCTATGGATGTGAAATACCGGCCTGTTGGCAACCCTAGTGGCAACCACATATTATGAATAATCCAAAAAGCAATTTGTAGGCAATTTTTTTTAGATTATAACAACTAAATGTGTCAAAAAAACATTATTTATATTTAATAAACAAAATAGGTATATATGAATATAACTTTATGATTGCCAGTGTTCCTACTCGTAATAACCGATTAAAATATTTAACTCCAAACAAATCTGAATTTATAAAAATTGAAAAAAAATTAATTGTGTATCGTTTTAAGTAGGTACCCAAAGTGAATTTTTTTATGAAAGGCTCAATTCTGTTGCATAAGTGCGTAAAATGTGTTGATACCAGTCTTACTAAAATTATTTATAATTATACACAAAATAGAGTTTACCCTAAAAATTATATAAGTTAAGCCATATATGTTTTTTCATAAATATTTTTAACAGCAAATTTGATTTAGATATTTACCCAAAAAAATTAAATGTCTTAGTTCACTTAAAACTAATTGATTACAATTTGATGACATTTTGGTAATTCAAAGTAATATCTATATAGTTACTTACAGATTCTTTGTTGCTGATGGCTAGAGAGCCTCTAATTTATAAATTGTTCAGGGCCTCAAAAATCATAGCACTGCATGAAGCACTTATACATTTCTTATATAGTAGCCAATTAACTGCATAGTATATTAATTATAAATACTCTGTTTATGGTTTAGAAACGGACAATTGATGACCTATTGTTAAAAGCACAAAAGCAGAAAGAAGATATTTTAAGATTTGAGAACCATGTACAAGATGATATGGTGAGTATATGAATTTTAATTTAATGTTATCATATGTATTACTTTTTTATGTTCTTCAGATATCAACATTTGAAAAATGTGAAAAATCAAAAGTTCCTTTCCAGTTTGAAAACTCTATACAGATGGACCATAACAGTTACTGGGATATGTCTATCAGGTCTTTGAAAACACCCGAAAATAAAAAAAGCGAATTGGAGTCATTTAGTTTTGTCTCCACAAAAAACAATAAGAATACTACGAACGAATCACAATTGAAGATACTCATGCAAACCGAAGTGTATGGTAAAATAGACAACGAAGCATTTGCTCAAGATCATTTTACCGATTTTATACCTATTATGCCTCCACCCAGGAAGTACTGTGTATAATGTTTTTTCAAAAATAAATTAATGATTAAGATAAAGAATATTTTTAAATTTGTAAAATTTGTAAAATTTGTAAAATTAGTTAGTAAGACACAAATCAAAGCTTTAAATACAATCGCTGGATCATTTTTTTTAAGAAATAAAATCTTAAATTTATAACAATATAGTCTCATCTGTTTTAATTTAATTTTATCCAAAATCACTTTATATTAAATATTTTTTCGTTATATAAAACATGATAGTTATTAATTTCTTTATATTATTTATAAAATTACCATAGCTCTGGCATTTTATAAAAGGGGTTTTTTTTTTATCATTTACCTTATACTTATAAAGGAATATAAGTTTATATAGTTTTAATTTCAGTAACCTATTGTAATGTTAAATGCTATCGAAGTATTATTACACTATTGTAAAGAGTACATGAGAGAGTACAAAAAATAAATAATTTGTTTTAGCATGTTGTAGTATTTATTGTATAAACCCTTTTACAAAAGTGTTATAATTATAATCGCACTACTCAACCTTAACTCCTGTCAATCTCCTACCAATATTAGTACAAACTACAATATATGTAATAATAATAGTTATAATTTATCGTTTTCCTATATTTTTAATGTTCTGTTATATTTAAAATAATTTTAACTAATTTATGATTTACAATTAAATAAAAAGAGTGTGCCAGTTGAAATATCCTTTATTGTACTTTGTAAGTACTCAATAAAAGTAGTTCATGATAAGTACTCGGTTATAATAGTGACATTGTCTGATATTCGATGTTGTAACATATAAGTCTTAACTCTAAGACATCAATATTGATTATATTTTATTTTATTTGTACATACATTTTATTCTATACCTTAACATAAGTAAATTTGATACAACTAATTTATATCCATGAATATTTTTAAAATAAAAACACTCGTCAAAAAAACTTGATTTTTTTTTTATAAATTAATATGTATTTAATTAGCATTTAAAGATTCACACGTGGGGGGGGGGGGCATTAGTTCATTTTCTGACTATTACCTAGGCATTTATAAGGATTATAATATTTTCTTCCAGTTTAAATTATTTGCATTTTTCCATTACTGAAGAGTGAAGATTATATAATATTATCATAGACCTTATGAGTGACCAGTACCTATATTATTAAGGTCTATGAACATTATTCAGATTGGTTTAATGTTATGTGAACATATTATAACCCGGGCAAAAATAATCTTTTTTTTTCATTGGTCTTAACACTCTTAAGTATAATATCTATAACTATGCCCTATGTCTGTGATGTTATTATTAGTTTATTATTTAAATTAAATATAAAAATGTTTGGTTTATATTAAATATTTTATGTGTGACTGAGCATTTCAGGATTTATTTTATATACAATGTTTTTAGGTTTGATATTGTATACTGGTTGTACAAAAAATGTTTCAAACGAAAATTGTAGATGACAAAATCATCTACAAGATGGTTATAAATGTTATAATATATATTTATAGGTATTCTCACATTCGATTAATTTACGCATGACAAAATATTTCGTCATGAATTTACGCAGTGTATCGTCCAACACAACTGTTAATTATATACAGTTTGTATTAGTTGAAACCAATAAACTAATGTCCATTATGAAACCTTTTTTTCAGACAGTTGATTGTTGACTAACACTTTTAATTACATTTTAAATAACTAAGAATAACTTTTTTAGTTATTTTGTTGTAATTGCATAATATTAATTCAACTTACCTGCTACCGTATTAATAATAAGTAATAACAATAGGTAGGTATAAACATAATATACAATTTTCATACTGACAATCTGTCTCCGCCTAGATTCGTTTTTCGTATATAATATTATTAGATCATTGAATTTAAATTTAATACCATTTAATACAATTCAAATTATACAGTGGCCCACTTGTAAACTACACTGTACAGCAGAGTGACATCCACTAGCCCACCTTTTTTACTTTTGACCCTCAAACATATCGATTAGATTTAATTTTCTACCAAAAACAATGTTATCAATTTTTTCCATTATTAAGACTAGTATTCAGCCATAAAAAAAAATTATAACACACGCTTATCGGTCCACTCAAAGCTTAGTCTAAGCTTATCATCCAAATTAAAATTTGAATTTAAGTGTTATTTTAAAATTCAAATACGATAGGTACCTATGTAATTTATTTTTTAGAAGAAAAAATAATAAAAAAAATATAGATATCTATTATAATACCAGGTAAGTACTTATAGTCGGTGCAATTTTTTTTATATCACACATAATATTACAATAACTAAGTAGTTAGGTACCTACACTAAGAAAGAATTACATTTTATAGATTATACATATTTAACTACCTACGTGTCAAGTATTTGTGTAACGTTTAATAAGTATGGGTATATCTATATTTTAATAGGATAAAATAATAAAGTTATATTTGTCTTGTTTTTTCGGAAATCAATCTATTTTTAAATAATGGAGTGCTATATCTACTACATAGATTACATATTTTGTATTAAGATGACCTAAAAAATGGATTGTTTATCAAGCATATTATGCTTCTATTGTGATATGTCGATTTCATGTGCTTGGTACTCAAAAGACCATTATTGCGAAGCCTGATTATTAAATTGTTAGATTTAGATAACATAGTACTTTTAATAGTTTGTTGGTTTTATTTTTATTTTCAAATCCTATATTTCCATTTGAATTTTATATCCTTTCAATCGTTTTTATAATTTATTACCTACTATTCGGACGCGTATATCTGAACCTAAATTAATAAATCAACTTACCGTAATTTGTAACCTGTAATCAGTTTCAACATTTTCAAGCCTATGACCTATTCAACATTAAAATGTAACTGGTCATAATTTTTATTGTAACTTTAAATAAATGATGGGTAAATTAAATTAAAATAGGTACCATAGATAAGGCCTTTATAGTACCATAATAATGAATAATGATATGACAATAACAAGTTTAATTGCTGTAATTTTTAAAAATTGAAGTATTTTGTACTTAGGTACATCATTATGAAATTTGATTTTTTTTCAAAAATTATTTATACAACTATTGCCTATTTATTTAACATTTGGAAAAAATCAATCAATCATACATGTTATTTCAAACATTGACTAGAATAATATTAGTATTTAGTAATATTAGAAGTTTACAGTTTTACAAAGATATAAGTACCTAACAGGTAGTGTAATGATATATATTATTTTATTTTATAATATCATAATTTTTTAAAGGAATAATGGTGTATAATTACTGTATAAGTCATTAGTGTACCATGTGTAGGTACCTACTGGCTACTGCCTATGTAACTACTATACTATCTAGAAGTGTATGGCAGGGGTGGATCCAGAGTTAGGACATTTCAAGGGGCTACTAAGCTACTTATTAAAACCAGATTAGAAATCTATAAATGTGTACTAGATCAATAAAACAAAAAAAAAATTAATTTAAACTGTATGTGTGTTTATTGGAGGGTCCAAGTGTCCAACTGCCCAAGATATTAAGAGCCAAATTTGATCTGTAAATGTTAACTGTTGGTCAGATGACCTCCTGAACCCCCCCCCCCCCTAGATCCGCCACTGGTGTATGGGAGTGTGTTACCCAATATTTTGTGTCAAACTGTCAACATATTATAATATTACTAGCTGATCCCATGCACTTCGTTACCCTATAAATGTACAAATTGTATATAACTCAAACTTTGTTCAGGTGTATGATATTCTAGATTTATCTGAACGTTTTTGTTGCCCGGAATAAAAATTCTGATTAATAGCAGTACATTATCAGGTAGGAAATCTACCTGCGGTAGATCGCGGACCCCGTGCTCGTGCTGTTTGTACATAGTGTATGATTTAACTCTAAAGTATCAAAGTTATACCAAGTTTGTCGTTTTTACTCAATTTCACCTACTGTGGATTAATATAATCAATTAATACAAAATCCTAACCTGACCTAACTGTACTAAAATCCGATGAATAAAAAAAACCAAATTTAACCCTTTTTAAACTAGCCCATCTTCTTCCCAGAGGTCTAATCCACCCAAAAACATTCATTTATATTTATTTATATATATATACAAAAAATAATAATACAAATCAATAACAAACATAACAAACATGCCCGATTAACCAATAGTGATCAATATATAATGCACTATTATTATTTTTATTTTTTTTTTCTCGACAATTAGCCTATCTTCTTCCCAGAGGTCTAATCTACACACGAACATTAATTTATTGGTATACAGGGTGATCCAAAATGTATGTTACAATAATATACTATTACTCTACCTCTTATTGTAACATACATTTTGAATCACACATATACAGGGTGTCCCGTGAGGATTTACTCATTGCGATATCTCCTGAAATAATGGAGATATCGTAATTATGTTTTTTTATTAAGACTCGCAGAGGTAAGCACTACAAATATTTTATTTTTTAATTAAATTAAATTTTTTAGTAAAAAAGTTAAAAAAATTATTTTTTAATTTTTTAATTTTTGAAAAAATTGAAGATAGCCATTCTATAGAGTATATTTTTGTGAACATTTTGAGCTTTTAACATTTTATTTTCATTAATCTCATGATTTTTAATAATTTTTTTAGTTTATTAGTAAAACGTCAATAAACTGGTTTTTGTCCGGGCGGCGAGTCCCCCTCTACGGCTAATGAGTAAATCCTCACGGGACACCCTGTATACCTATATTGACAAAAAATAATAATACAAATCAACAAACATTCCCGATTAACCAATAGCAACCAATATATAATACACTATTTTTATTTTAGTAATAATATTATTTTTATTTTTTTCTGGACAACCCTTATCACTTAGGGGTATAAAAAATAGATAATAGCCGATTCTCAGACGTACTGAATATCCATATAAAATTTCATAAAAATCGGTCAAGCCGTTTCGGAGGAGTATGGTAACTAACAATACTAACATTATATATAACATTATAGATAGTTTGTTATTTGATGTTTGTATATTTTTATCTATAGTCTATACTTATATGGCTACAATATATTTTATATGTAAATAAATAAATATGAAAAATTAGTAACTTATAACCAGTTACAACTAATTGAGTAATTCACACGATTTTTCTATATTCCTCCTATATGTGGGTATCTACAGATAATAATCTTTTATAATTTTAAAATCGAGCACACAGACATACTCAGTGCACTTAAAAATTCAAAATAACAAATACAGTTTAATATTATTTAGATTTTTGATACATCACGCCTATACAAATGTCAGTTTACCATTATTCACTAGGTACAAAAAAAAGGTATGGTATGGTTTGTTAATTTTACAATGTGGACCATAACTACTCTATAAAGTGCATCCCAAACTTTTTTAGGTCACACCTCTTTAAAAATAGAAAACTTGTTCTATGTGACCATCAGTCATCAGACCATGCCTCCTACGAATAATATAAAATATATAGGTTAAATAACTAATAGTTTATCAACAATTATAAAATTTAAAGTGTGTATATAATGTCGACTCACATATTTAGCAGTATTATGGCCTTCAGAATAACGATTTCGCATACTCAGCAATTTCCCTATATTTCGAATTCAGTAACAATTTTACGAGTTAGGTGTTAAGCGTATAACATATTAAACAGGTAAACCATATTATGTCCACGTTATTCATAATATTATAACACACGCATCCCAATCGGATCCTCTTGCCAGACAAGATAGAGGTTCTTGCAGGCAATGCTATATTATCAACATTATGTTTTAATTTTGAGCTCTATAATATTTTTTTCGTTTTATATTTATTAAGGTCAACAATTGTGTTTTGTAACAAAGAGTAAACGTATATTTATTAAATGTGATTACTATACCTAATAGTAATATTTTATTTTGAATATTTTTCAATTATACCTACCTAGAATCTGTAGATACGGTCGGTAAAAAAAACCATTTCCACCAAATAAAAATTATTTGTGTGAAATGTTATCCAAATTGTAAGTAATCAACTAGTGTCACGAGATCATTGAAGTCTTTCAGCCTTTTTTACTCATCACACAATATTTACTTTTTAAAATATTTTCAATACAGGACACAAAATGATAATGCACAATACGTCAATACACATAATATTGTATAAACCATACACACATAACACATTTATACACTGTAAACATGTAATGTTTTTTTATATTTAGAGAAAACTAGCCTTCGTTTTTTACGCCTACTCCGAGTATTTTAGGACGGAGTTGCCTACATTGTCGCCTTTCAGTTGTCTGCGTCATTGACACGCTGTGGCAGCGAGTATGGCTATATAGTGCCCGACGGCCAACACCGACAATGTTATTTTTAGTATGAAATATGTTTATATAATCGAAATATTACGTATTTAGGTACGTGTGTCATCATTGTGTGTAGAATTTGCAGAATATATAGGTGAAAACTACAAATGTACAATAGACAAGTCACAAACGAGTAACGACTACCTATTACAAATTATGTATTTTTTCAATTTATTATGCTAGGTACTATATATAGGTGACAGGTGTAATATAAGTGTTTTAGCAAGTGTATCATATATTATTTATATTAACACAAGTACTTGTATGACAATTTCCAATAATTTAAATGTCAGAATAATATTTAAGATGATGTCAGCGCACTATAATTTGTTTTCCCTCTCAAACAGAGTCTGGCCCACGTGCAACACAGCAAATTTGCGATCTAAGTAACCGTTCTTGTTTTGTTAGCTTTAATATTAAAGTGTATTGCCTATTATCAGACTTAAAGTTAAGTAGGTACCTAATACCTATCTACATATTTATCTGTGTTTGCTTAAAAATTTAAATATTGTAAAAAACCAAAGAACCTAGAATCACAGATAATGTTCTTAACTAGAAGAGTAGCCACACATCCATAGTATGGTTTGTGAAAATCATTTTGCGTAAAAAATAACCACTTGGGAAAGTAGATATAAATCATTGTATTTGTATAATAGGTACCCATACAATATATACGAAATAATGATTATCAACGCAAGGAAAACTTTAGTTTCAAATGCTCACAAAAAATACAGTTTTGACTAACGACCATATTATGATGTATTTTAAATTTTTTTTTAACTTTTATAAGATCAAGTTATGAGGAATACCTTCTACAAATTGTTTAAGCTTTTTGATCAAATTAGAATTGAAGATACGTATAGGAAAAATGTAGGTCGATCAACGTTTAGATATTATCATTAGAGGCTTATGTAGGTAGGTACAACATAAATATTGATACCGATACACATTAAAATAGAAAATAGAAAAAACTTAGTATTTTTGTTATATTATTTTTTTATGGACTTATGTAACTAGGTATGTGTTTTTTCAAGCTGACCAAATTGGTTTTCCATATAAGTATTTTAAAATGTTAACCTCTCGATGACATTAGGATTTTAAATTCTAACGTTGAATAAGACATCTGGATTACTAACAATATTCTATCTTTAAAACTCTTTACATTTCCTTGCATAGGCCCGAGCCCGGATTAAGGGGGGGGGGGCAAGGGTGGCACTGTCCCGGGGCCCATCTTTATCCCCAAAATATATATTTTTTAACGCGTCCAATACATATATTTAAGTAGGTAGGTATAGGTAGTAGGTAAATTATTATTACTTAATAAATAATAATTATAAAATAAAATTGTTCTCAATTTTATATCACCAAAAATTACTATAAATAATGAACTGTGTTGGCAAACACAATTTTGATTATGTTTTTTTTTTCTGAGCATTTTCAATTACTGATTTAACTATATTATAGGTAGTTATAAGAAAAAAATATTTAGCTCTTGTAAATTAGGTATTTCAGTTAAAAGTATTAATGCATATTATACTAAACTTTCGAGGACCATAGTTAATAAGTAATAACCTAGCAATTAAAATTGATCATTTGACTGTCAAAATGTTCAGACAAAAACCTTTACCAGAATCCATGAAAAAATATAGTGGTTAGGCGGTACCATTTGAAAAAAATAAAGTCGATTTTATTATTGGTACAACTGCGTGTTTAAAAATTTTGAAATTGTTAGAAAAAAAATGCCTGTAAAAATAAAGAAACACGCCTTTTTTTGTTTTAATGAAATTCCATATCATCGATCCATAATTGTTAAAAAAAACCCCGCGTACTATGACATAAGATATACTCTGTATATTTTTTGCATAGTAAAAAATTATTCAATATTATAAAGTCGTTAAGAGGCCGTCCTAGTAAAAGTGAAACGAATGCAACGCTCAAGAGATGGCGTTGTGCGCCGTATCGCCGCCGTCGCGGTAGGCCGTAACCACGCCCATCGTGTACGCGACGCGGCCCGCTTGTTGTAATCGCGGGAGAGGTACATTATTATTTCACGGACAGTCGTACAGGACGTTTCGCGTCATTACAGACCGTTGCGTAAATTGTCGCCTATGAATTCTACATGGTGCGCTGCCTCCTAGCTCATACGTCGCAAACCTACTTTTTAATTAAAGCTCCTGTTTGCATAAAAATATTAACCAATGAATTAAGCATAACAATTATTATATTCCATAACTCGATTTATATTTCTAACCCAATTATCTACTTCTTAAAATACAAGTAAAATAATAATTTCATTAGAATTAAATAGATTTTTTAGTAAAAGTGTAACGTATTTTACGTTGTAACTTATAAGTGACATGAAGCAATGTTTGTACGATAATTTAATCTATTAAATAAATATTAGCTACATTTTAAATAGTTTTGATTATATAGTTAATATTGATGTATTTTCTTATTTTAATTTTAAACATATAATACATATAATATGAAGTTGATGTTGTCCATAATGTTTATTAAATAAATATAAATAAAATAATATATTAATTATATAATTGCAATTTGTAGTACCTATGTAAAAAAAGCAATCTGTATAAACTAAACATGTTCATTGATCATAATATCATATAATGTATATAAACTAAAATTAAATTATGTACAGACCACATTTGTTATATATAATAGTTAGTTGAAACAAAACATTTAGATTAATGACAATTTATTATAATTGATAGGTAACTTAAATTAATGGTATAGGTAGCGTAGATAGTGTAACTGACGTATATTATATTCTAGTATACTACCTATGCTTTTATTTTATGAAATATCATAATATGTACATTATATTATCTATATGTAAAAAGGGCATAGTAAGTTATGCATGTAATAATAAAATAAAATATAATAAACTAGCTGATCCCGTGCATTTCGTTTCCCGTTAAATGTACCAACTCTATATGACTCAAACATTGTTCAATGCGTTATTTAATATTCGGTGTATGATGTTCTATATTTATCTTAAATTTTCTGTTGCCCGGAATAAAAATTCTGAATTGCAACAGCCAGCAGTACATTATCAGATAGGTAATTTACCTGCGGTAGATCGCGGACCCCGTGCTGTTTGTACGTAAGTGTATGATTTAACTCAAAAAGTACCAAAGTTATACCAAGTTTGACGTATTTACTTAATTCCACCTACCTATAAATCTTAACCTAACCTAACCGTACTAAAATCCGATGAATAAAAAAAACCAAATTTAACCCTTTTTAAATTAGCGTATCTTCTTCCCATAGGTCATTAATTTATATATAAGATATATTTACAAAAAATAATAATACAAATCAACAAACATGCCCGATTAACCAATAGCAACCAATATAATATAATATAATATACCATAGAGTAAATAAAGACAACGGTATCGAGTTCAAATCCCAGACATCAATAAATAGTTTTTGCAGTTTTTCTAATTATTCGGTTGACTTTTTAAAAATTTTCTTTCGTAAAAACCTTCACCTGGCAATTACGAACATCTTAAAAAAATTTGAGCAAAATCGGCCCAGCCGTTCTCAACTGATGCAATTTCGAATTATTTGTCTCCATTTTTATATATATAGATAATACGTATTATGCCCTTAGAATTTTACATATTTGTTTTGCGATGTAATAAAAAAACAATTATAGTCCCATGTAAAATTAATTTGTAGGTATACAAGTTAAATAAATAAATATATTAATAAATAAATATGATACAAATATTTGTATTACTTAGTTTTAAAATAATAAATAAAAATGGGTGCAAATATTTAATATTAAATATTTTTAATTTTTTAATTTTGATGGATTTAAACCATTAAATTTGGATAAATATTGGCTTTATTATTATGACGCTGAACATTTTTTCTTTCTAAAGAGTCTTCATCAAACTCTTGATTTTTAGTGTAATTATTGTGTTTATGAAACCTTAGTATTAGATTATGAGTAATGCTAGAAAAAAATCCCGCTAGAAGCTTTGTACTCCACTCAAAGGTTTGATATAAAAAAGTAATATTAATACCTGTGTCAACAAGTGTATCTACACCAAACGATAAAAATATTGAAGAAAATACACAAAATTAAAAAAAAAAGCGGGTAAGTGGATGTCGCTCTGCTGTACAGTAGGTTACTAGGGGTCACTGTATAATGGAAGGTATTAATTTTGAATTCAATGATATAATATCATTGTATAAGAAAAACGATTCTGAGCGGAGACGGTATGTCAGTTTGGGTAAAAGAACATAAATATTAAACATTTCGTCCAAATTTGAATTTAAAATGTCTGTAAAAAAAAAACTGTGTTTATGTATTTTTTAGATTTTTTGGTTACAGTATGAACTATTTATGAGAATCTTTGTTTTAAATTTCCAATCCTTAGTTATAATAACTGAACATTTTATAATTTTTTAATTACAGTGATTGATAATTTTCGATATTTTGATAAATTTTGTCCAAATTTGAACTTCAAATGCCTATAAAAAAAATTGTGCTAATGTATTTTTAATATTTTGCGACTGCTATTATAACAATATATCAGGAGCCTCGTATTAAATTTTCAAGCTTTTTCGCCCAACAAATACATTTTTATTGATATTTATAGAAAAAAAAAATTAAAAATATTGAAAACTGACAATGTCTGTAAACAGCTCAAAAATAGTCAAATTAATTTGAAAATTGAATGGTGTATAGAAAATGCTAATATAAACATTCAGTAAAATTTTCAAATATATACAGTCATTCGTTTTTTAATTACAACAAAATAAGAAAATCGTTACATGAGAAATCGAGCGAATATCAAATGTTGTAAAAATATGAATTTCAAACGGTCATAAAAATTTAATTTGACTTTCTTCTAGAAATTTTTTTTTTAATCAAGGTGGAAAAACTTATGAGGAATCTCGTATTACATTTTAAAATCTTAGAATTAAAAAAAAAATTTTTTATGAATTTCTAACTTAAAATAATTTGCAATTTTTTGTCATTTTTATGTATGGTATAGGTATGTATATAATTATTACGGATAATTGTTTTTCTCAGTTCTATTATGGACCGATCTAAAATATTTGCCTCTCCCCTTCTCAAAAACTGAAATTACGCCACTATATTATACAAACCCTTCTACATGCATAACTTCCACTAGACTCCATAAAAATAACAATTTTTTTTCAAATTTTACATAGGTTGGTAAATTTTATAGTCGAGTATAGCACTGTATTTATTACATTATAACCTATAAACTACGTACTTCATACTGATGACTTTAGTATAAAATACAATTATAAGTCATCTGGCTATTCTGGCTATATCAATGAATGAGTATAGGACATTATATATTTATATAGTTAGACTACTTAGACTAAAATACACGCGTACATCTTCGAATACAATATACAATAATAAATAGCGTAATACATAATTTAATAACTGGCTCCTAATAGTAGATAAAAAATATTAATTATATAAAGTCACACTTTTTTTTTACAAGCATTTAAAGTTCGAATTTTGGCAACATAGAAAATACATAAAAATGAAGAAAATGTGCAAATTATTTTATGTTAGAAATTCATAACAATTTTTCTTTTTAAATCTAAGATTTGGAAATTTTAATCGTAAGTTTTTTTAATTTTATGAAAAAAATATCTACCGGACATTCAAATTGAATTTTTATGAGTGTTTGAAGTTCAAAATTTTACAACATAGGATAATATTGATATTATTCATATCTCACACAACCATACATAATTTATTATTTATCTCATTTTTATTAATTAAAAACTGTATATAATTTTAACAATTTACACTATATTTTATCAATTCCTATAACACTTTCACTCTTTCTGAGCTGATTACGGACATTTTCGATTTTTTTTAGTTTTATTTATTTTACAATGATGTGTGTTTTTTTTCTGTTTTTTATGGCCCTTTTTGGGTAGGAAAATTGCTCCGATTTCCTAGATCAGCATCTTTACTGATAGAAAAGTGAAACTATAGTTGGTATTTTTGGGGAGTCAAAATTCAAAATTTCTAGAAGTTTTAGAAAGAGTTGAGAAAAACAAAAAAATAGGTGACTTTTATACAAAATCAATTTTTGAAAAATCGATTTTATTTTTTTGGTGTATCTCAAACCTAACTGTAGAACCTTGAAATTTTCAACAAATATTTATATTAGAATTCTCCATAAAACATTTTCTCAATATTTTGACTATTTTTGAGCTAGTTATAGGCTTGAGCCCTTGAGAAATTTTTCCATTTTCCTAAATTTTTTTAAAATTATCCTCGATAAAATCTTTTTCTTTTAGTAAAAAATCTTGAAAATGTAATGATAGGTTCCTTATAATTTTTATTAATGGAAGTTTTAAAAATACATAGGCTCAATTATTTTTTATATTCTTATAAAGTTCCAATTTTGACAAAATTCATAAAAGTTTTTTTTTCATACCTAACTTGAGACATTTTAATAGAAGGTTTCTAACAAGTTTTTGTAATTCTATCAAACTAAAAAAGTTCCCCAGGAAGCCACGTTTTCGATCTTTGTTAATTTTTTTTAGCTACTAAATTTGATTACTTTTACAAGTGTGATAGGCTGATACAATGTCTCCGCTCAGAATATTTTTTCGTTTACAATAATTGATCAATGTAATTTAAATATAACACATCCATTACAACGACATGCTTGACACCCACTGTACAGCAGAGCGGTACCCACTTGTCTACCTTTTTTCATATTGTATTAGGTGCCTACTATATTTATAGACTTATTAATTTATCAATATTATTATATTAAGTATAAATATATTACGTGTTTACTGTTTTATTATTAATTAATTTACTTATTCATAGTATTGTAAATACAAGGTACTATATTTTTAACACTTTTCTTAAGTTTGGTTTCACGTCCGTCTGTGATCAAATCTTGCGCGCTCGATTTGAGGCACTTTTTGAAGATGAAAAATTCTGAAAATTGGTATAGACCTTGGTTTTTGATGACAATACAATAATCCATAAAAAAAAATTTTTTAACTAAAAAGTAGAATATAAAAAATTAAAAAATTTTCTTTTAAAAACACTTTTCTAAAAAAACAAAAAAATAATGAAAAATTTAAAAGTGTGTGGCGCTCTTACACTTGACATATTATACCACACACTTTTAAATTTTTCATTATTTTTTTGTTTTTTTAGAAAAGTGTGTTTTTATTAAGTATATTTGCGCGTAGCCCCCTTATACCTAGGTAGGTATATATCATAATTCATAATATTTAATATTTAAATAAATGCAACTACCAACTGACGATAATGACATTTTAGGCCCCACAAATTTACTCTGCCCCGGGCCCCGCAAATCGTCCGGACGGCCCTGTACTGTACTGATATTAGGAAAAAAAGTCCCCGGTAAGAAAGTCCCACGGAAAAAAAGTCTCCAAATTAATATTTGATTTAAATTCATTATCATATATAGGTAATAGGTACATAGCCCATAGGTAATACATGTTACATATTTTATTGAACATAATTAACAAACAACTAAATTAAATAGGTACCTTACAATATGTCCTATAATATTATTTAAAAAATATAAAAATGTATTTATTTAGATATGTACCCTCGTAAAATAATTAAAAATTGAATACAATATGTCCTATAATATTATTTAAAAAATATAAAAGTGTAATTATTCAGATATAAAAGATCTCTTTCTTATATTTTGACCTATTTGCTTTAAAAAATTAGGAATATCTGCTGATTTGTCTTCATCAAAACGTTGACATAAAATGTTTAATCGAACTTCATTTTTTTTCAAGACTTTATTTTCAATGAATTTAAAATGTACATAATTATCTATATAAATACTTATCTACAATAATTTTTAATCCTAGAAAGGTACCTATTTAATTTAGTTGTTTGTTAATTATGTTCAATAAAATATGTAACATGTATTAGGTACCTATGGGCTATGTACCTATATAAATACCTATATGATAAAAGACTGAATTTAAATCAAATATTAATTTGGAGACTTTTTCCGTAGGACTTTCTTACCGGAGACTTTTTTACCGGGGACTTTTTTTCCGTTTACCGTACTGTACAGTAGAGCGACACCCACTTGCCTACCTTTTTTTACTTGTACAATGTACAGTTATGCTAATTTTTTTATTTATTTTTTTTTTTAAATGAAATATACAATCTGTACCCTGAGGCACAATAAGAATATGGGCTAAATTACAATGACATGAGTGAAGTGTTTTGCTTCTTCTTGGACGGTTTTTATTAGGTACGCTAATTTAAATTTAAAAAAATCTTGAATATCAAATCGCTAATTTGATAGAAGAATTGTCTATAATTGAAAAAAAAAATTGTTTAAATCGTACGCTTTCCAGCTATTTGGTGACGATTTTATGATAATATTATATTATAATATTATTATATAATAATATTATAAATAATATTATTATATAATATTATGTAGTTCCATTTTGCGTAAACTTCGCTAGTAATAAGAATACGAATTATAACATCGAAAAATAAAATAATATTATTCATTGACAGAATTATTATTTTCGTATCGACGTATTTGGCTATTTATAATCCGTGCGCGGCTGCGATAAATAACCAGTTTTGACCTATGGTGCGGTACAGCTGCATATGTACGCGGGGTAGTGGTAGAAGTACTATTTCAGAATGCTGCCGCTGTAGTCGTTCTAGCAGCACATGACGACGGCAAATTCGTATTTTTTTTGCCCAAAACATGGTTTTGTACTTCCAATAGTTCTCAGGCCTCGTTGATCGTAGAAACATGATTTTGGTATCAAAATAATCACGAGAAGTTGTACTAAATATTCTTGGAACAGATTTTCGATATCTAATTTTGTCGATTTTATATAATTTAAAAAAAAAATGAAAATATAGTACAAACTTCAGATACAAATAAAATTGGTTAGAAAAAAAATTTTAAAATTCTGTTCCAAGAATATTTAGTACAACTTCTCGTGATTATTTTGATACCAAAACCATGTTTCTACGATTAACGAGGCCTGAGAACTATTGGAAGTACGAAAGCATGTTTTTCGGTCGATTTTTTTCTACTGTGACGGCCTCTTAATATGTAATAATACAATTATTTTCGAAGTTAACCTTAAAAGCGGGCCCACTAAGTGTATGGTGTCCCGGGGCCCAATTGATCCTTAATCCTTAATAATTGCATAGGCCGCTTCAAAGACATACTAGTATAAGAAATTGCCATGCATGTAGGTTAGGTTAAGTTAGTTATTTATAATTATAATTAATGGCAATACATAAAAATATCATAGGCACCTGTAAGTAGTTCCGTATATTTTTTTTTTATAATCGAATAATTTATTTGTGCATTCGAAACCATTAAACATGGTATAAATATTATGATAAAATTAATTAAATACAAATTATGAGTGCAACTAAATTAAAGTTTGTGGAAAACAAAACGTTATTATAATTTAGACATATGACATATTGAGTACAATGTTTGTTTTTAAATGTTTGTTTTTTTTTTTTTTTTTTTTTTTTTATATTTAAATCAAATATTATAATATAATACTATAAGTACTAACTAAAAATTCAAAATAAATATTGAGGTAATAATCCTTATCATATACCAGTACCAGTGTCACCCTGGCCACGGCGACGGGGTCCATCCGTTTTTTTTTTAGGGTCTCATAATTTTTTTTTTATTTGCTTGACGTGTTTCTGGTCTATATTATTATAGGGAGTAGGGACTCTAGAGTACGAAATTTTTCTGTACAGGGCCCAGATTCTTACTCATAGTATAGTGTGAGCAGGCCATAATAGTACAATACAATTTGAAACATAGAAGTTTTACAGCCACAGAACACTCCTTAAGTAGTAAAAAAAAATATCAAAAATTTAAAAATATGGTCTTTAAGTATACTTAAAAATTCTAAGAATTAGAATTTGAATACATTTTTTTTTTAAAAGAAAAAATGGTAGTGAACATTTTAAATAGTTTTTTGGGGCCTTTGTATTTCATTATGACTTATGGGGCCCCTTAAAAAGCTGATCCATGGGCCTCTGGTGTGCCAGGCCGACACTGGCTGGTACCTACCTACTACAATTATTTTTTTTTTTTTTTGCAGTTTTGAACCGACGGCGTCGCGGGAACTGCTTTCGCATTCTTCCGCGAAACCTACTACAATTATTAAAACGAATAGTTACATATTAATATATATTATAGCAGACAATAAGAATAAAAATAAATCTTATTATCAATATGTTAATGTAACGAGGTTATTTAAGAGTTATTTATTATAAAATATAAAAATATATTATGTTTTAAAGAAAATTACATGCTCATCTAACTATCTAAGTATAAGTATTTCATAACATAATGAATATAAAGATATAAATAGTTGTATACAACTTGTTGTAGAGTATGTTATTTTCGAAAGAATAACCTCAAAAGATATTTATCGAACAACGAAAAGAACATTGTGTTTTAAATTAACTCATTGAGTGACTTGGTGAGATCATTTCTTGGTTATTTAGATTATTTATCCTCGAGAAATGATCATAAGTGTATAACCTATACAATTTTTTTGAGGAAAATGCATTGAATACTACGATTGGTAGTGATTTCATTCTATATGGGTCGAATAGGTACAAGATTATACAAGTACAGAAACGTATGGCTACAAATACTATTTTCAGACTTTGTCTTTGATTTTTAGTACTAAATTGATTTAGCAAGGGATATGTAGGAGTTCAATTTAACGAGTGACACGATGACGTGTTTCGGATGGGCCGGCACGCAAATGCGACTGCACGAGCTGCTCACAGACAACGTTCAAGGGGTTGATAGTTGTAAAGAGTGGGTGAGGGTTCGCGACTTATGTGATGTTCGGTGCGATGAGGGGTGAACAAATAAATAGCTTACGACGGACAGGACGCGTCACGATTGTGTACCGGTGCTGGACAGTTTGCTCTTGTCTTCGTTTTCAGATGATGAAGAGCTGTTGTAGTCGTCGAGGTGATCTTGGATGGCGGACAGCGACATGCCTTTGGTCTCAAACAGGAACAGGTACGCGAGGATGGCCCACGCGGCGTTGACGAAGCAGAACACGAAGAACATGATGTGCACTCCGAAAGCGTCGCTGATGGGCAGGTACGCTTTGTTGATGATGAACGAGCCAAGGGATGAGACGAGGGACACCACGGTGACGGCGTGCGACTTGACGTTGGCCGGGAACATCTCACCGACCAGCGCACCAGGCACGATACCGGCGCCCATCGAATAGGCCATCGAGAATAGGACGACACACACTGACGGGCCCCAGTTATCGGGCCGGTCATCGATGTACAGCAGGCAGAGGGCATACGCGGCCGTTATGGCGGCCAAGGCCAGATGCGAGCCAAGGGTCAGCGGCCGGCGGCCGTAATAGTCAATGAGCGGTACCGCGACCATAGAGCACGCCAGTCGGACGACGGCAAACGTTATAGCCACGTTTTCGGGCCGGACCGGACCGTGTGTGGGCATCGTGGTGGTCGAGTAGGCCATCACGCAGCCGACGCCACCAGCGCGCTGTGCAAAACACGCTCCGGCCACCAGCAGCACCGCGGCCCGGTTGCCATCGTCAGTAAACAGCTCGCGATACGTACCGGGATCGCGCATGTCATCCTGCACGGCCAACATAATCTGGTTGAGACGGCGGTTGTTGTCGGCGCTCGTGGACCGCGGCCGGTACCAACGGAGAGCTGTCCTCGCATCGTCCATCCGACTCTTGGACAACAGGTAGTGCGGCGTCTCGGGCACGCGGATGACGGCCGCTAGGAACGCCAGCCCGATGACCAGCGAAAAACCGTTCATAACTACATACGGGACCCGCGGCCCTAAGGATAGGGCGGCGAGCATGCCTAGTGAGTCGGACAAGACCACGATCACTGTGAGCCGGCCGCGCGCCTGGTCGGCTGATATTTCGGCCATGAAGCCGGGCACGGAGGCGTACAACACAGCCTTGCAGAAGCCAGCCAACGAGCGGGCCGCAAATACGGCCCACCGGCTAGGCGCGAACAGAACCGCAAACGACGCGACCAGGGCCACTCCCACGGCCAACAGACACCCCTTTCGGCCGGCGTGTTCGGCCAGCAAACTGGCTGGCCACGCACTCACCAGGTTGGCCAGGTCAAACGACGCCACGGCCCAAGAGTGGTCTTTACGGGTCAGCCACTCAGCCGGCGTGTCGGCTTCAGACCCCTTCGTCAGCGCCCACGATGGCCAAGCGGCCCACAGGCCCATCAAGACCTCACTCACTGACACTATTATAAATAATATTATAATATTATACAAGAAAATGAAAACATTGGTCATTCTCATATTAATATTATTTAATATTTATTATTAGTGCCTACTAAATGGTGCTACTTTGGTACTTGTTACGTACCTACGTATTTAGTAATTAAGTAATAACAATGTACGACGTAGCGCAGGTTTCTAATAGTACTCGACGATATAATTAATAAGGCAATTAGTATATTATAACACGTTAGGGACACTGTAAAAGTATCTCTCTAGGAAAGTCAACTATTCATACGAAGGATACGAGTCGACCAGCATACCAAGTACGAGACCCGGACGCAGTCTCATGACCGAATTTGGCCATTGATACAACCACCCACTCCAAAGGACTCGATCATATAAATACCAGCCCGGGACAAGAGCTCGGCAGACGGTTAGGGATACTCAAGACACTTGGAGGCAGGTCGTAAAACCACTCACAGTCTTAGTATCATTTTGGAGGCAGGTCGTAACACCACTCAAAATCTTAGTAACAATTCAGAGTCAGGTCGTAACACCGCTCACCTCTCTACATAAGCTTTATACATTGTAATTTTGTACTTAAATAAATACTCATAATAACCAAGTGCATCAAGTATTCATTTCCACGTTGATGTATATATCGACGTCAGTTGGGACGCAACAGAATTTTGGCGCTGTGGACAGGGTCTTCCAAGATACAAGGATCATTCAACAATATTTTTCGAAATATTTTGGATCAACTTCAATCAACAGAGGCAACTTCACCTTCGTGGATCACCGTTGAGCTGAGGAGTGCACGCTTCAATTCAACGACTCTGGGAAGACCGAACGTTTGTTACAATCCAACTACGGCGAGAGAGATCAAGCAACGAGATGAATACAGCAATGTTGTAAGCATAATTTATATAACCGTCTCCTTTGGTCTATTGGTCCATCGTAATTAGGGAAAATTATTAAAGAAAGGGCATATTATAAAAATATTATTAAAATATTATTGAAGGGCATATTATAAAAAGTTATTTAAAGAGGCAATTTTTTGAAGATATTATTGAAGTTATTAAAGGGCATTTATTGAAGTTATTTTTATGAATTATTAAAGGGCATTTATTGATTATTATTGAAGGGCAATTATTGATTATTATTGAAGATTATTTTGTGAACTATTAAAGGGCATTTATTAAGAAGTTATTATTATGAATTATTAAGGGTATTTTATATTATTTTGAGAATTATTGTGAATTATTACAGGGCATTATTGAGATTATTATTGAGATTATTATTAATTATTGAGGCCATATTTTTGAGTTCATCTTATTATTTAAGTACAACTCCCTTGGAATTAGCTACTCCATTGTATAGAACACGTGTAGATTTTGTAGCCCATGTTTTAAAGTCCCTAGCCCATGTTTAAAGCCCGCCAGCCCGAGTAGAAGCCCCAGCCGAATTTAAAGCCCAAATCGAATAAAAAAATATAATAAGTCAATTAAGATTATATTAAATGAGATTATAATTAAAGGATTAGAGTAAAAATAAATATTAATGAACAATAGTTCAGAAGGAAATATTAATGACGAATTTGAAACGATAGCTAGAGAAACGTTAGATAGAATAATTGAAATAATCGAAAACGAAAGTAATTTAGAAATTGACGTAAACAATACTGATAGCGAAATAGTTGACAACATAGAAATAAATAATTTAGACGAAGAATTAGATTTATTTAGTGAAGAAATACTTAATGAACGTATAGAAACTAAACCAATAACCAGTGATATATTAAATAAAAGTTTACGATTAATAAACCTAGAAGAGTTGAAAATAGTCCTACTACTAGCGCAATTCGTCAAGGGTTACGAAGTAGTAGAAATACTATACACACCGAATATATTCAACCAAAAAGAATAGTTAAAGTAAAGAAAATGCCAGGTAGTACCGACGGGAAATCCATAAGTGCGTTAGACGCAATAAAATTAATTCCTAACTATTCAGGACAAACTGAAATATATCCATTTTTAAATGCATGCGAAGTAATCATAAATACGGTAGATTCAGAACAGCACCCTTTTATGTTAAAAATGATAGCAGCTACTAAATTGTCAGACAGAGCTTTTAATGTAACCAGATATAAGGAAATTAAGGTATGGGAAGATATGAAAAAAATATTATTAGACGCATTCGAAACTCCCTATGGCGCAGCTAATTTACAAATCGAATTAAATATAATAAAATTAAAAAATAATGAAACCATATGCGCGTACAACAATAGAGTAGAAGAAATATACCAAAAACTATGTAACACAGTAGCCATAGACAAAACACCGGCAGTAGCACAAATATTACGTGACAATATTAGGGAACAAGCTTTAGTCAGTTATATAAACGGTTTAAGCGACCAAATAAAATTTGAAGTAAAAACAAAAAGTCCTACCTCTCTTGAACAAGCAATGCAAATCGCGTTAATTACCGAAAAAAATATTCGTACTCACAATGATGTACAAGAAATTTTCCGCGCAAATAATACGTACAACAATAGAAATGCTCATCAAAATAGGCAATATAATAATAATAATAATCAAAACACAGCGTACAACTATCGTAATAATATTAATAATAATAATACTAACAGAAACAATTCCTACGATAGGAATACTAATAGAAACCCGAATCCAAGAAGCAACAATTACAATGTTAGGCGTTGTCATACATGCAACCGCGAAGGACATTTTGCATCGCAATGCCGAATGAACAATGTAGCGTATAATAGTAGACCACCCAATCAGAATAATTTCACACGTCCACCCACTAATTATAATGCAAGGAGCGATACCTGCACTTACTGCAATAAACCAGGACATAATATAGCCGCCTGCTATAAAAAACAAAACGACGAGCGACGTAATAAAAACTCGGGAAACGAGCGGACATCTCACGTACCCCCCGGAGCACGTGCGATCAATCACATATCCGTGGACCCATCCGAGATTGTTACCCCATTATATTAACGAAAATAAACAACAATAATCACATAAAATGTAAATCACCCGCCTGTATAAATGAAGAATTAGAATTTTTAGTCGACACAGGTAGCGAAGTAAATATAGTAAAAAACAATATATTAAATTACGATATAGTAGTAGATAAAACACAAATAGTAAATTTAAAAGGAATTAACGATAAAATAATACAAACAATAGGCAAGCTTACAATACCTTTGATAATCCAAGGGCAAGAAATTAGCACCGAATTTAATTTAGTTGACGAAAACTTTCCAATAAGGAAAAATGGTATATTAGGAAATAGTTTTTTATCAGAAAATAACGCTGTAATTAACCTAGCCAATAAAACTCTAGTAATTAATGCTAATAAAAATAAACAAAAAGAGTTACTATTAACCCCAAGATCAGAAACAATCGTATCAATACCTATAGCAGCAAAGGATGTAGAAAGTAAAGATATTTTAATTCACAAACAAGAAATAATGGAAGGCGTATTTTGTGGAAGCGTAATAAATACCGTACAGAACGGTGAAGTAATAATTAGTATTTTAAATATAACCGAAAAACCCCAAAACATTATGTTAAGCAATTTAAATAAAATACGATATGATCATGAATTCGAATATAATACTCAGTCAATAGTACAAGACGATAATAAAAATAAACGCATAAAAGAAATAAGACAATTGATTAGGAGTGATCATATGGATAATGAGCAAAGGCAAACTATTTTGGAAATATGTGAACATTACCAAGACATATTTCATTTAACGGGAGACACGTTAACATATACAAATACGTTAACGCATAAAATTAATATACCGGAGAATCAGGAGCCCATATATAAGCGACCGTATCGCTTACCACACGCGCAAATGGCCGAAATAGATTCTCAAATCAAACAAATGGAAAAGGACGACATTATTGAACCCTCCTTTTCACCATGGAATGCTCCCTTACTTTTAGTAAAAAAGAAACTAGACGCGAGTCAAATACCAAAATTTAGAATAGTTGTTGATTTTCGAGCTTTGAATAAAGTAACGATAAACGAGTACCACCCACTACCTAACATTACCGAAATATTAGATCAGCTAGGACAATGTAATCTGTTCAGTATCATTGATCTTGCTTCAGGTTTTTACCAGATAAAATTAGATGAAAAAAGCAAAGAGCTTACAGCCTTTTCAACAAACCAAGGTCATTGGCATTTTAAAAAAATGGCAATGGGTCTTAAAACATCTCCATGTTCTTTCCAACGATTAATGAATAATGTAATGGCTGGTATCGTAGGCATAAAATGTTTAGTGTATCTAGATGATATAATAATATACGGCAAAGGGTTACTTGATCATAACGAAAAACTACGCGACGTATTCGAACGATTACGAAATCATAACTTAAAAATACAACCAGCAAAATGCGAGTTCTTAAAACAACAGTGTATGTATTTAGGTCATATAATTAGTGAAAACGGCATACAACCAGATCCTGCAAAGGTCGAATCAGTATTACGGTTTCCAGCACCAACAAACGTTAAAGAAATCAAATCGTTTTTGGGACTTTCTGGGTACTATAGGAAATTTATAAAATCTTATAGCTTAATAGCCAAACCAATGACAAACCTATTAAGGAAGGGCGTTACCTTTAACTGGGACACCCCTTGCCAAGAAGCATTTGATAAATTAAAAAATATCCTATGTTCGGAACCTATATTACAGTATCCAGACTTCACAAAACCATTTATCGTTACCACAGATGCAAGTGGAAAAGCTCTAGGTGCCATATTATCCCAAGGGGAAGTATCACGGGATTTACCTATTGCATATATATCTAGAACTTTAAATAAAAGTGAAAACAATTATAGTACTACTGAACTTGAGTGTTTAGCTATTATATTCGCAGTAAAAACATTTAGACCCTATCTATACGGAAGAAAATTTATTATAATGAGCGACCACCGCGCACTTTCATGGTTATTTAATTTAAAGGACCCCCTATCGAAACTCGCACGTTGGCGAATACTTTTAGAGGAATACGATTATGAGATTCGTTATAAACCTGGAGTATTAAATTCAAACGTCGATGCTCTGACCAGAATGTATACCATAAATGAAATAAAAGAGGAAAGCTATCCCGCATTTTTTAATAAATTCGAAACACAGTTAATAACTAATAAACACGTAAAAGAAGTAAACGGTAGTCTAATAGAAGCACCCGAGGAATATCACATAGTCTCGGAGATAGAAAAACATTATAATTTTATGTCAGGAATAAATTACGAAATAAAACAAAAATTTGGCAACGGTCAGAAATTAACACCTAGCAAAGCAATCGGGGAAGTAAATTATTTACGTGACAAAAATAGATATATAATATTCTTAACTACCAAAAGTAGAAACAAACAAAAGGCGACATACGAAAATATTTATTTGTCTCTATTGAATTTAAAACTATTATGTGAAGAACACTCATTGAATAAATTAGCTATGAATAAATTAGGTTTTAACGACCGATTAGAATGGACTCAAGTACGTGCTATGATTCGATATGTTTTCCGAAACACAGGAGTAGACATAATTATTTGTTCCAAGTTAGAATTTAGTGATGAGGAAAAATTAATCATATTCAAACAATGTCACGACTCCGTAACCGGCGGACACGTCGGAATACATAGAACCATAAAGAAAATAAAAACGCAATTTAATTGGCGAGGTTTAAAACAAGATGTAATCGAATATATAAAAAATTGTGCATCATGTCAAAAGAAAAAGGTCACGAATAAAAAGGTAAAACAACCGATGGTAATTACGACCACTAGTTTTGAGCCATTTGAAAAAATATGTTTAGATATCGTTGGCCCGTTGGTCACTACATTAGCAGGGAATACATATATATTAACAATTCAATGCGATTTAACAAAATACACCATGGGCGTTCCCCTCCCAAATCACCAAGCTAATACTATAGCCGAAGCATTCGTAACACATTTTGTATGCACACACGGTATACCACAAACCATATTAACCGATCAGGGAACCGATTTCTTAAGTAAAATATTTACCGAGGTATGCAAATTATTGCAAATAAATAAAATAAACACAAGTTCTTATCGCCCGGAGGCAAATGGAGCCTTGGAGAGATCACATAGGACATTATCAGACTACCTTAGACATTATGTCGATAAGAAATTAAACAATTGGGATGAGTACTTGCCCTACGCATTTTTCGTTTATAATACTACTGAGCACACATCAACGGGTTATCAACCATATTCTCTACTATATGGTAAACATTTAGAGATACCAATTAAGCTATCACGAGAACCTGAACCTAGATATAATTATGACAATTACTATTTTGATTTAAAACAGAAAATGCAGGAGGCTCATAAAATAGCAAGAGAAAGGCTAATAAAATGTAAAATAAAATCCAAAGAGAATTACGATAGCAATAAAAACCCCATAGAAATACACGTAAAAGATCAAATTTTATTAAGGGAACGCGCGCAAAAGAATAAACTAAATCCATTATGGACAGGCCCCTATGAAGTAACCGATGTATTAGACAAAGAAAATATAGTAATAATGCGCGGGAAAAGACACGTCACGGTGCATAAAAACCACGTGAAAAAATTCCACGAGAATCTAAGTTAAAAAAAAAAAATGAATAAAATACGAATATATAATTAATTAATAAGAAAACTTTTTAGGATCATGATGACGATCGTCATGCTCCAAGTTGCATTGGCACAACCAAAGCCGTATCAAACTTCGAAACTGTCCCAAGAAAATGGGATGTACTTTGAAAATCAGGGACCACTTCGATTAACAAATTCTGATTGGAAATTGATAATATATGTAAAATTAGATAACTTTAATCAACGTACAAAGGAAACTATGTATTTTTACGATAAAACTATAAAATTATGTGACGATTTAACAATAGTATACGAAGGCATGTTTAAAACACTTTGTGAAAATTTTAAGATTGCGTCCATCAGCCTTGAACAGGAAGTGACGAGGAAACGAGTTTATATGTTACAATCTATAGATGAAACAGATACAATTACCCGGGTAAGAAGGGGTTTAGTAAATTTAGTAGGTCGAATACAAAAAACATTATTTGGTACATTAGATGATACTGACGCAGAAACATACGATAAACAAATCGAGGAATTACAAACTAGTCGAAATAATTTATTAAAAATAGTAGAAAAACAAACTAGCATATTGAAAGCAACCGAAAATACATTTAAGGAGGCAACCCAAATGGTAGGTCAGATAAATAAACTTAGCACATTATACAATCGAATGGCAACAACGGTAAATCAAACCGTAATCAATTTAGATATCGTAGAAGCAAAAAGTAATATTAACGAACAAATAAATATAATAAATTTAATATTTCAACAGTTAAGTTTCGAAACCGATACAATTTGCGAAGTAATAATAGCCGCACAAGGTGGTATAATACATTCAAGCATAATATCCGCTATGGAATTACGTAAGCAATTAAAAGATATTTCAATGAACGTTCCAAAAGGACAAAGTTTACCGTTCGATTTAAATCAAATATCGTTATATGAACTAAGTAAAATGTCAAAATTAAATATAATTTACATAAACGAAACATTAATATTCGAAATAATAATACCACTAATAAACTCAGTTGATTTAACATTATTCCACGTAATACCACTACCAGTAGTAAAAAATGATCATTATATGCACATAATACCTGAATATGGGTACATAGCCATTTCAAAAACGCATGAATATTATTTAACATTATCGTTTAGCCAGCTACTGATGTGTAGACAAATTAATATGGGAACATTATGTCCGGAAACACAACCATTAAGACTAGGAGCCAGTGAGCTGCCATGTGAAGTAGAACTATTTATTAAACCATCGAGCATACCTAGCACGTGCCCAATACATTATCTAGACATCACTCGTAGTATTTATCATAAACTAAAATATCAGAACGCATGGATATATACAATAAAAACAACGGACAATGTAGCCATCTCGTGCGAGAATCGAGACCAGGCGATGAATATACAATTAAGCGGGATAGGAATATTAAAATTAAACGAGGACTGCAGGGGATACACACCACAAATGGTGCTAACACCGAATAGGCATTTAAATTCGACACATTATAAGGATTTTATATCAAACATAGGCATAACGTCAAATTTGACAATCCCCATTTCCATAAAAAAGAAAATAAGCAATGTCATAACACACACAAATTCTGTGGTAAAACTAACTGACTTGAGTCAATATTCTAAATCCATTGATGAAATAGAACAATTAATACAAGAAGAAAAGGACAAAACGACCACAAGGGATATAACCGATTTTCACACTTATATGTTTTATTTCATAATAATAATAGCATCGGGTATAATTATAATAAAATGTAAAAGAAAAATGAGTAATAATCGATCAGTAAATAGAGTTAGGCGACATTTAGTGTCACTACAGTCAGCTAGAGAAATGGACGAAGTAACACGTTTGTAAGTAAGATCACGTACACACACACTCTCAATTTCATGTTCCAATATTAAACACGTACCTTTCCTATTACTAAATAATATAATAATTAATAACCAATCGATGTTAGTATCTTGTCTTGTTCCAGATAAGACAATCACACGGAAAATCCAGATTACTTTTATTATACAACGCGTAAAAGACGTATAAAATACATAACAACAATGCCAGTACGGGAATTCATTCCTAGACGGGTATTATACCTAATGATGTTAGAATATTCGTTGAGGTACAACGATCACGTATACCAGTACACGATAAACAGTGATGGACCTACGTGTCTAAAAAACCATATGAGAGTAGCCAATGAACATTTACCGGTACCTTATACTACAGCGGAAATGCATAGAATTATGGAAATAATTACTATGACTCTCCGATTAACAATTTTAGTACGCGAAATACACGCACCCACATGTCTGGATTTGGCAAATTTAATAATCGAATTAATACAAGCCGCCGAGGCAGCTGAATAAAACTAACATAAGGGATTACATTTTAATAGATAGTAATACTAATATCTCGCAATGTAAAAATATTATCTAAATAAAGTTGTCTCACATTTAATCATTATATATATTTTACAGTGACAAAATCAAATTCATAATAGTGGACTTCGAGTTCACTAGTATAAATAAGACGGATCTGTTACTTATATCGGGGTCATTATCAAACAGTCTCGACAAATATAAGCCAGTTAAACTCGAAGGCAAACCAATCGTGTTAACTACCACCAATAAATTAAAGATGTTACAGCATCGCGAAATCAAGCAGGTAATGCGTAGTGTTGGAAGGATATTTAGGAACAAGCCAGAGAAGTTAATACCTTTATTGGGGCAGTTAGAATCAAGTCTAAAGCTCGAGGGGGCGACAACTCTGTCTACCATATATCTCAACCAATACTTGCATACCGACGGAAGAACACCAATCATTGTTTTTTTCAACGGGACAACCGATAAAAATATAATAACCCGATTACAATTAAATGTAAAGAAAATGTTGGATATCACTTCATATAGTGATAACGACGATAATTATTTTAATTTAAAACTTCTAGATGTAACAGGATCTACCAAAAAATTAATATATTCAACTAAAATAGGTTACTACCAGAAAAACGGAAGAATGCTGAATCTAATGGAAACCCATGATTTAATATGCAAAATAAACCATGATATAACCCATAGCCACGACCCAGTAGCGGATGTAATTATCACCAAATGTTTGTTTAACTATATTATCAGGGATATGGGACCAATACAGTTATACAAACTATGTAAAACAGATAGGTATACAATAAAATAATCATATCAAAGAGTGTCAATTCAATAGTGTAGACTATACCTATAACTGGGAAATCAGGGAATCGATAAGATTCTACACATTTGAATGGACATACTCTAGTAAAGTAATTAAGCTTTCAAATAAAAGTTTTTCCCTTTATAAAAAAAAAAAAAAACAAACACATATAAGACCAATAGATTATAGGATGAATATATAAAATATGTAATAATTATAATGTCTAATTGTATAAATTATAATAGATTAAGTATTTAACCACAAATGTATAGCCACCATGTACTAACACTAGAATAAGAAGGAAATGTAAAACAAACAAAACAAAAAAAAAAAAAAATGTATTAATATCTAACAAATTATTATGTACTTAACCCAATGTATCACAATTTTAAAATCAAATGTATTAAATTTAAATGTAACAAAGTATCACTACTTCATATAACAATGTATCACTATCTTATAACCAATGTATCATATATGTAAAATTGTTATAATACCGTAAAATGTTAAAGATTTATGTTTAAGCTTTTAAACATAAAGTCTTTTTTTTAGAAGGGAGGTGTTACGTACCTACGTATTTAGTAATTAAGTAATAACAATGTACGACGTAGCGCAGGTTTCTAATAGTACTCGACGATATAATTAATAAGGCAATTAGTATATTATAACACGTTAGGGACACTGTAAAAGTATCTCTCTAGGAAAGTCAACTATTCATACGAAGGATACGAGTCGACCAGCATACCAAGTACGAGACCCGGACGCAGTCTCATGACCGAATTTGGCCATTGATACAACCACCCACTCCAAAGGACTCGATCATATAAATACCAGCCCGGGACAAGAGCTCGGCAGACGGTTAGGGATACTCAAGACACTTGGAGGCAGGTCGTAAAACCACTCACAGTCTTAGTATCATTTTGGAGGCAGGTCGTAACACCACTCAAAATCTTAGTAACAATTCAGAGTCAGGTCGTAACACCGCTCACCTCTCTACATAAGCTTTATACATTGTAATTTTGTACTTAAATAAATACTCATAATAACCAAGTGCATCAAGTATTCATTTCCACGTTGATGTATATATCGACGTCAGTTGGGACGCAACATACTTATAATAGTTATTGGATTTAGGGCTGTGAAATGCCTTTAGGCTAATTTATAAGTACAATTTTTTTCATGATTTGATATAGGTACATTGCATCTGGTTCAATAATGCATGTGATAATATACTGCATTTTAGTTTGCATGCTCTTGCATACTCTGGGTTACAAACTGAACATTTTTTTCAAGTATTTTGGTTTAAGCATAATATATTTTTGTAGTTTTTACATACTTTAGAGTTTATTATCGAAGATTAGATCTAACATTTTATTGTTTGCTTATAAAATATATTTGCGGGTAGGCACCTATTGTATTTTTATAATTTGTATATTTGAATTTTAAATAGATATTTATTTAAAAATGTTTTTATAATTAGGTCTTCGTTGATTTTGTTATTTTATTTAAAAAAAAATTATTTTTTATTTTTTTACAATGGGTTTTTGCATATTACAGGATTTTTAGTGAATACTTTTTGCCAATTTTCGTCACATTAAATTCGCTGATTTGATTAGTTTAAGTTGGACTGGGTGTGGGTTCTATTGCTCAAACTAATGATGTGTGGTACCTACTAAGATTAGAACAGTTACCTATGCATGAAAACATCAAAAAAATCGTTTAAAAATCGCTTTAATCAATTGAACAAAAGATTATAACTTAAAACCTTTATACTTAGATACTATAAAAAAATAAATAAAAGTAAAAAAAATCTTAATTTGTTCAGGAAATTATGAATTAATTTACTTGACTATATCTCTACGACTTCCGAGACTTATCTATATTATTGTTTAGTGTTTTTTTGGAAAACGTATACGAAACTTATTTGATTGTCTTATTATAATCATACCAGTAATGACTGCATAAACTAATCGTTTTCGACTCATGATGATGAATTTTGTTAAACTTGTCTGATCAGGTATTCAAATTGATGTTTTAAAGAAAAAAAAACGTAGAAGCTGATATTTTTTTGTTTAGAATTTATTTCAACTCATAACCCGAGTAACACTAACGTATTGTTTGCACAATATTTCAATGAGCTAAATAAAAAAAAAAACAACTTAAACTTATAGGTTATAAGGTTACGATTTTCTGACTTCTGTAGCTGGGGGTTTGAGCACTCATACAAGAGGTTGTTATGAACAAAAAGACACGTTTGTTTTACAAATCTAGAATACCTAGTTGTTAATATATTTTATTATTTTAATACTTTACTGTTGGTCTATCGGAAGGACGAAAGATGGCTGTTAATAATAATTATATTGTACATTTGTACCTATACTACCTATATTTGAGTTCTTGTTGATGGTGACTATCGATTATCGAACCGACTGCCGTATGTAATTTTAATAGGCCGCCAAACCCTCATATATCACAAACGTACAACACAGCAAATTGTACGTTAACAATAATCCATTTTGCTCTATTATTTTAGAAATTAAAGTGAATTGACCCATGATAAAATGTAAATTTTAGATTCTTATCTAGAGGGCGTCTTATTATTTTTAAGTAGTTTATAATATGTTAAAATGTACAGTTTCAAAAAGGTCATAACTTGCTTCTTTATAAAATTATCAATAAAAGCCTCCAAGATGCCCTCGATAATCTTACCTTTAAATTGTATATAACACGTCAATTCACTCTAATTTTAGAATTTACAGAGTAAAATGTATTGTTGTGAACGTAAAATTTGCCATGTTGTATGTTTGTAAGACGGTGATAAAAACATGTTATAAAAAAAATAGATATTATAGTTCGTATACACCTACTTAATATGAACACATATAATACTAAATACATCCTGCTGAAATCAATAAAATATTTAACAACTTTTTATTTATAAAAATCTATTGACGACAGTCAACAACTTAATAAATTATATAAGGTAAATATTTTTAACATTAGGTATTATTATAATTATTAAAACTTTCATCATCCTAGGAGATTTTTTAATAAAAACAGTCAGTATTATAGGGAGACTGCTTTAATTAAAAAACCGAGTACACCTACCTGACGACCATCACAGATATGTACAATAATTATACATTCGTTTATTGTACATAAGATTATCTGTGACGATTATCATTATTTTAAATTCTATGAAAAGATAGTAAATGTTTATAGTGTTTATACCACGGACTAAGATATACAGGACTGGACACGACAAGGTTGGAGGGTGTGGGGGGGTTGACTACGAAATGTTTTACAACAGGCAGTGTTCGGGGGGATATTTTCCTTTTAGCATTACTAGCGCCGTCCTAGTGGATACTTATGGAACTAGAACACATCATACAAATTTCTAGTTCCATAAGTATCCACTAAGACGGCGCTAGTAATGCTAAAAGGAAAATATCCCCCCGAACTCCGCCTGTTGTAAAACATTTCGTAACCACAATATTCATCTCGTGTCCAGTCCTGTATATCTTAGTCCGTGGTTTATACCATAGATAATATAAGAATGGATAGGACATAAGAACTTATCACATGAAAATTTAGTGATACTATTTTTAAGGTTATATAAGGCAAATATTGATATGATAATTGATAAATAATAATAAATAAAATTTATATAATTTCATTTTGTTAAAATATTATTTTCCAATTTCCATTTTCCAGGCACAGGTGGCACAACAATCAAAATACAAACTGACAAATATCTAAATATAACTGACTATCATGTTATTATTATTATTATTTAATAAAATAGTTTTGCACATAACCTTAAAAAGCCTCATATAGTCTTTCTCTCTTTACGTTCTCTCTTCCCCAAAAAAGCACACGGCCTCATATGGAACTGGTATAGGCATGTCCTATCCATTCTTATATTATCTATGGTTTATACTTATCTATCCAGTGGCTCCGAACCAATGTGTTAGGTGTGGCAGGCACTGGCAACCGCCACACCCATAGATAATAAAGAATGGATAGGCCATTCCTATACTTTTAACGTAAAGTGCCGCGGTCCTAGAGAGCAGATATATCTCTGTCTCATAAAAGTGCTATATTACCCAAATGGTTGTTGTGGTTACTTATGTGGTTAATAAGAGTTTTTATCGTCAATGTGATAATATCTTTAAGTGGAATACTAGAATCAAAACTGGAAGTAAAAGTGTATTCATGGAATAAAAAAAAAAAAGCACTTTATGTTATTGTGTCCGGGAACGTATGATAAGGGAACATGGCCTATCCATTCTTTATTATCTATGGCCACACCTATTTTAAGGATATAGCTGATCCCGTGGGGTCGGGGGCAGTTGTCCGAAAAATGATAAAGACCCGGATCGAAAGACGGCGGCATAAAATGTATTGCCAACATTGAATTTCTAAAAATTATATTATACAATTATATTTTTGTTTGTGGGGTTTCACTGTTCCACTGAATGATAATTATGGATCACTACTAATCGTACAGTGATGCGGTGCTAGCGGCACTCGTCGCTACGCTCCTCGGCGCCGTCGCTCCGCTCCGCAAATCGAAAATATCCCCCGACTTGCTGTGCAACACCTCCCCAAGTGGGTCACAGGGTTAAGAAAATTGTTTTGTGGAAAATTGTTTTGTGGAACAAATAGTACTTAAAAAAAAATAATTTTTGTTCCAAAAAAAATATTATTAAGATCCACAAATAATTTGTTCCAATTACTATTTGATCCGCAACATATTTGTTCCAATAATTATTTGTTCCACGAAATATCATATCATAGTATAACTTTTATCAACAGAAATAATAATAATAATAATAATAATTTATATTACAACATTTCGATTACAATGGTTGGCAGTACTTTTTCGATTTTCGATTTTCGGGTCCTTATCATTTTTCGGACAACTGCCGATGCCCCGATCCCGTGTACTTCGTTACCCGTTAAATGTACCAAATCTATATGACTCAAACTTTGTTCAATTAGTTATTCAGTGTATGATGTTCAAAATTTATCTTAACTTTTCCGTTGCCCGGAATAATAATAATAATTCTGATTCGCAGTAGTATATTATCAGGTAGGCAATCTACCTATACGGTAGATCGCGGACCCGTTGATGTTTGTACGTAAGTGTATGATTTAACTCTAAACTTAATCTAATTTAATAATATTTATTTTTAAAAATTATATATTATTTTATCTGACTCTAGTGTGCCATTCAATAACAACAAATGTGCCACAAATGGCACTCGTTCCGAAGTTCGGCCATCCCTACTCTAAAGTATCAAAGTTATAAAAAGTTTGTTGTATTCCACCTATAGTGGATTAATATAACCAGTTAATACAAAATTCTAACCGTACTAATATCAGATGAATAAAAAAAACCCAAATTTAACCATTTTTAAATTATCCTGTCTTCTTCCCAGAGGTCTAATCTACACTCAAACATTAATTTATTTATATATATATTGACAAAAAACAAAATACAAATCAACAAACATGCCCGATTAACCAATAGCAACCAATATAAATTATAACACACTGTTGTATTTTTTTCATACAGATTTCCTACTTTTCCGGTTGATTTTCCTAAAATTTTTTTTGGTATAAATCTTCTCCTGGCAATTACGAACATGGTAAAAAAAAATTTAGCTAAATCGGACAAGCCGTTCTCGAGTAAAAAATAAAAATTAAACAATAACAATAATACAAATCAACAAACATGCCCGATTAACCAATAGCAACCAATATCCAATACACTATTATTATTTTAAGCTGAAACTAATTTTTTTATTATTTAATTAATTTTTTTCTAGACAGATGGCAGTATGGCACCACTATTGTATTTTTTGGCATTCAAATTTTCTACTTTTCCGGTTTATTTTCCTAAAAGTTTCTTTCGTTCCAATCTTATTCAGGCAATTACGAACATCTTAAAAAAAATTTGAGACAAAACGGTCTGGCCGTTCTCGAGTTTTAGAGAGACAAACGAACAGCAATTCATTTTTATATATAAGATTAATGATTATTATGACGTATAAACAGTTAACACTATGTCGTTTATAAAATAAAATTGATATTATACTGTCCTGGCTAGTATTGTTTATTTTCGACGATGATTGTGCCTATTTATACTGTTTAATAGAATATAATTAGTTTATTTATATATTGTAATATTTCTACAGTTAATTGTCTTAATTAATGTATCAAATAAGCGTTTAACTTTTTTTAAGTTTGATATTAATATTTAGCAGTGGCGCCCAACCCTATTACTAGGTATAGCGGTCGCTATACCTTGAAAATAAGGGGTGGGTAGGTATAATAAAATAAAATAATTAACTTGAAATATGTTCATTATTAGTCACAGATTATATTGATTGATACCTCAATATTTACAAATATTATCAATTAAAATATGATAAAATGTATGAATAAAATAATATAATTTTGAGTTCGTGAGGGGGCGGGTAAAATTATTTCTTGCTACACCTGAAAAATATATCTTGGGCGCCACTGATATTTAGTGTTTAAAGTAAAGTAAAGCAAAGTAATGCTTTCAATTAATTGAATTATTTTTTATCGACTTAAAATAGCTGCCAACACAGTACTTAGCGTGCTAAGTTTCACGCGTGAAGTGATATTCCGTCAACCAATTAAGATGAGGCTGCAGGTTGTTGTTTAGATTGCATTAACTGGAATTAGTTATACAATTATAGGTGCACTTAGGATAGATTTGATAATCCAGATTTATTCAAAAACAGCTTTTAGTTAAATAATTTATCAGCGGAAAGCTCATCAGCTATGGGTTCATATTATGGGCTCGTTATATATTATGTTTAAAATGTATACGAGACTAAAATAATTCCTTTCAAAATTGAAATCCTAATTAGATTTACCAAATTCGTTATCAAATTTATTCATTTATTTTTTCCATTATTAAGTTGTGTTTTGTATGTATTATGAATTTTAGATTCTAAGTGGAGCGAGGAAGCTATCGGTTTTACAATGGTGTTTTTTTTCTTCTTTTTATATCCTGTATACAAAATTTCTACCAGAAGGAGTGCTTCGATTTCAACATAAAGTACCTTATCTTTCAGCAAATTTGATCAAGATAGTACTTTAGAGAGGTAATTTTTCGATTTTATCAATAGTTATTTAATGCCACGGTATACCAACGAAAAATTACGAAAAACTAAAAATTGGATTTTAATTTCTAACCCTTTGTTTATTACCATAGAAACGAATAAAATGTAGTAATATTATAATATTAATTCAACTTACAGGATATAATAAATAATAATAATATCCAGACTGACAAACCGTCTCCGCTCAGAATCGTTTTTCTTATACAATGATATTATATCATTGAATTCAAGTTTAATACAATCCTTTGTACATTGACCTACTGTACAGTAGAGCGACATCCACTTACCCACTTTTTTTTTTTGTTTAAGATAGATAAATTATAGGTAATCTTTGTATTAAAATTTAAAATATTAAATATGAAACAAAAACTTTTATGAATTTCTAACTGAAAAATAGTTTGCACATTTTCGGGATTTTTTTCCTTTTTTCTATTATTGTTGTGTTTTTATAAAAAAAAATGATATATTATTATTTTCGTATTATAAAACTGGACTCGAGGAGAAGAAGAATATGAGTTCTAATATTTACTACGATAACCATAGGTGGTCTTAAATAAACATACCTATTTGGTAACGACCTAGATGTTGTATTTTTAATGTAATATTGCTATAATATTAAGTTAAGAGGTAGGTAGGTATATAGTACGTACTATGCAGACTCTACAAAATGTTAAATATTTTAGACATTATAATATATCAGGTCTATATAAAATGTAGGTACTTTAAGTATTTGATTAAGATTTTAACTCATTAGGATTTAATAATTTTTTAATTACAACATAAACATCAAATTAAAAACATATTAAATATTTCTGTTTTACCGCTGTTTTTTGTTGCCAAGTTGTTACCTATTATGGCTATTATTTAAATAGTTAAATAGGTATAACTCATATTTATAAATATTTTAATCTATTTTTGAACTTTTAGTTCTTGAAAATTGAACATTATATACATTTTTAAATACAAAATAATTTGATAATATTTGCGATTATGATGGATTTTGTCAAAATTAAAATTTAAAATGCTTAAAAAAAAATTGTGACTTTAATCTTTATATATGTTCATTACTTTTGAACTTCTAATATGAAATGACTAATGACCTATATGTGAATTTTCAAGTTTTTTGATTCAGCAAAAAAAATTATTAATTGGTGACCCGACTAACTCCTATCTATTATATTATACTATGTACTACTGTACTAACCACTTAAAACTTCTGGTGCGATTGCACATTTTTTTTTTTGATTTCATATAGGAACTATAAGTTCAAAAAAATGAATATATTTTACAATATTACAATATTAGCATACCATTATTGATTTATTTTTCTTAATTAATAATGGCATCAGCTATCGGCAGTATACTTTGATTTGTTGAACTTTTTCAGTATCCTTTTTTGATACATTTTATATTTTTAATTATTATAAAACATACTATTTCTATATTTTAAATTGTTAATAGATCTATATATTTTGGTACTATCTATTGTTTGAGTTGCATACCGCAGAAATGTTGTACGGTGAAAATAAATTGATAAAAATCGATCGCGGACACTTTGTACGATATGAATAACCCAGGAAATATATTTTACAAAATGAGATAAAATTTAATTGCTCAAAAATGTAGATCGTGAATCGTGATCGCAATCAGTGGCGTACATACGGGGGGGGTTTTCGGGTTCAAACCCCCCCCAGGACCAAAAAAAAAAATAAAAAAATAATGTGATATTATTGATGAATTTCTTATTATTAATCAACCGTGTATACACAAATATACGTCATTATAATATGACTATTGAGCAAACAGTAAACATTATACTTAACCAACAACGAAAAAAGATTTCATAACGAAATTATGGGTGCCGTATAATATGGTATATCAATCAAAATAGACATTATTTTGATCGTACACAGTCAGTTAGTTGCGTGCGGATATAAATACATATTCATATTGTCTTTATCTCGACCGACTCATTATAAACACACAAGACTTTGAGTTTTTTTTTTTTTTAACTCAGTTAAGTTAATATGCATACACATATAGATATAGTATATATTGTATTTTTAAGTACAGAAGTTACCTATCACATAAGTAATAAGTAATAAATAATAATAAATAAGTATTATATATTTTAGTTGTCTTTCAAACAGATATTATTTGTGTACATCATAATACGATGAGTATTGAGTAGGTATTTTTAATTTTAATGTTTAACTATCAACGTGAATACTGTTAATAATAATTTTTAATAATAATTAATAATCTCACAAAACCGTAAACCATAAAATCAATAGGTAATTGATTTATTTTTTTTTGTTTATTTTTAGATTTTAGTGTCGGCAAACTATATCATAATATTATGTCTATATTATTGAAATTTTGACATGGCAACAAAATAGACTCAAATAATGAAATGTAAAAAAATGAAAAACAAAATAAATTAACTTACAAATAAAAAAATTAATTCGTTAATTTAACGTTGATTAAAAAATAAATTTAGTAAATTAGTAGTTAAGTTAAAAATTATTATTATCACAGCATAATCATTATCATTCGATTTCGATATATTTTAGGTTTTGAAGGTAAAATAAATAGTAATCATGGCTGAAAAAAATCAATCGAAACTGCAATCTTTTTTTTCGAAACCACCCTCAATAATGAATTCATTGTCAAATTCATTAAATGCAACTCAAACAGTTATAAGTTCCTCTAGTTCCTCATTACCATCAACTGCATCTGCATCTGATACACCTATCACTCAGTTTACACCTTCGACTACAGATATTAATCGTACATCTTCCAGTTATAATATTTTTGACATTGCACATTACACAAATAAATTGGTAACGCAAAGTGAAATAGAAGAAATTTTGAGCAAAATTTGGGTCCCTGATATTAATTACAATTTTCTTATCAAAATATCAGTAGTCGGTAAACAACAAAAAGTTTTGAGGTTGAAATTTCAATAGAAATGGCTAATTAACTTTCCCTGGTTGGCCTATTCAGAAGTAAACAATGGTGCGTATTGCAAATATTGTGTTGCTTTTACTAAAAATGAAGCCGGTGTTAATAACCAAAAATTGGGAGCATTTGTATTAAAAAAATATGATGATTGGAAACATGCATTGGAAGACTTTAAAAATCATTCGAATTTAGAATATAACAATCAATAGAATTTTTATTATAAATAATTAATAATATAATATTTATAATATTCTGTACTTACTATGTGCATATTAAATAATATTTAACTGCCATGAGTTACGTAAACCTTTGTATTTGTTTTACTATTTTGCCTATTAATATTTATACGTGTAATGTGTTTGATTGTTAGGAAAATGGGTAGTTGCAAAGAGAAAGTTTTAGTGCTGGTTATTTTTTTTAAACCTCCCCCAGAGCAAATTTGAATGTACGCCACTGATCGCAATAATCAGTATGAGACTTGTGTTTGATGACACAGTACACAGTACACTCAATACACAACCCATACACTTAAACAGAATATGAACCAAAACCAAAATACTAAACTTAATCCAAAAATATTTAAATATGGATATGAATATACCAGTGGCGTCATTTCAGTTTTCAGTAGAAGGGGGCAAAGGTTTTGACCGGACCGAATGCGTAAAAAAAAACCGCTCGCTTCGCTCGTAACCACATATTTTTATGCTACCCTTTTTATTAACTAGATAAAAACAGTTTTCAATAAAAAACAGCATATTTTTTTTTGAAAATATTTCAACTGCATTATCTATAAATCAATTTTTCCTGATTCATCACTTATAGGCTATATCCTATACTCTATTACTCTTATATAGTTATACCGTATACGATATATTTACAAATTAATGTTATCTTAAATTATAGGTAATATAATTTTTTTTTTCGATTCTTGAGCAGTTTGTGGTAATTTTATATTTTTAGCCGCACACCGATTTATTTTTTTTTTAAGTCATATTTTGCCCAAATTAAAAGTTTAATGTAAACATGAGTCACAAAAAAAATAAATTTTATATAGGTAGAATACTAAACTAAATTAACACAATACTCAGAATAGTTGAATCATACCCGACTGTCGCAAGTTAACTGAAGTCCGTGATCAATGATAATTAATGAGAGTGCCAATCGGTTGTTGTTTTTAGAATTTGTATTAATTTTAGATTTTAGAAATTAAACTATATGAGATTATGATACTAATTATTATTATTGTAGTGCATACAACAATATTATGTTAATTTTCCTTCACAAAACACACTCACACAAACAAACATACATAAATGCATAAATATATACCCATACATACAATGTGTGAGTCCCCGCATACGTCTAAATATAATTATATTCCAACTATCAATAATACAGACACATTATGTATGATTATTTTTTTTTTTTGAAGCATTTTAAGTAGGTACAGATTCTTACAAAATTAGTCAATACTACGAACTTTTGCAAATTTTTTTTTAGTTAAAAATTTATAAAATGTTCAATTTTTATGGCTAAAGATTGGAAATTTAAAACGAGATTTCTCATAAGTGGGTAATACTGTTACCAAAAAATCTAAAAAATATATGAGCACAGTTTTTTTTTAAGTAACATTGAGTTGAAGCTTAGACGAAATTAGATGTTTAACTAAAACTTTAAACGAAGATTAACGATATTCATTATCTTGTTATAATTCAAAAATTTTATTCGTGGTTACTTATAACTTTTACTTATACTATTATAATGTATTCATACAATGAAGTTTTAAGTAAAATTCAATTTAACACATTGTTTTACTATTAGTAAAATAAATTACTTAAATAGCTGCAATATAAATATATAATATTATCATCTAGATAGCTATATTTATCTATATTATACTATTATATGTATAGCCGTATAGCCGTATAGGATGATATAAGTATCAGGTGAAAATTATATTGGCATTGAAACTAAAGCAATTATTAATATTTTTACTTAATATATTATAAAAAAAAATATTATGCAAACCATTAACCAAAAAATATACATTTATTTACATGGGTATAAAAAAAAATTAATAGTTCTAATTATTACGGAATGATATGATGTACCTAGCTAAAAGCTTAAATAACTATAAAATTAGTGACTGTGAATACCATTTTTAGATAGTAATAACTTGGTTTTCATTTTGAGGAGATGAACCTAACTGCAATATGTTAAAATATTAAATAATGCTAAAATGTAAACATAATGCGGTAATTATAACTTAATAAATATTTTAGATTCTGAGTGGAACGATGAATGTATTGATTTTACAATGATGTGTGTTTTTATATTTATTTTTATTTTTTTATTTTTGTGTCTGTGTACACGATAAGTAGTCGAAATAATGATTCGATTTTCGACTTCAGTATCTTGTTCGATTGGAAAGTGAATATCGTTGGTGCATTAGGGAGGTCAAAATTTAAAATTCCCAGTACTTTTCAAAAGCGCCAAGAAAAACAAAAGAAAAATTAAGGAAAATCGGGAATTTTTAAGCAAAATAGATTTTTCAGAAAATTGAATTTGGTTTTTGGTGTAACTTTGTATTCATGTATAACGCTTATAAGTACCTAATGGATATTGTGATATGATTAATTTGGAATTTTTTATAGGTACCTATTATAGGTCAATTTTATTTTAATACCATAGATATGTATATATTTATTTTATGAATATCAATAAAAATTTATTTTTTGGATTAAAAAGCTTGAAAATTTAATAGAAGGCTCCTATTATATACTGTTTTAAAAGCAAATGTAAAATATTAAAAATCCTTAGTCACAGTTTTTTTTTATAAATATTTAAAGTTCGAAAATTGACAAAATATGGAAAAATCACGAAAATTAGGAAATTATTTTGAGTTAAGAATTCGTAAAAATTTTTCTTTTTAAATCTAAGGTTTTAAAATGTAGGTAATACAAGATTCCTTATAAGATTATCATAAAGGTTCTCATAAATAGTTCATAATGTAACCAAAAAATCTAAAAAATATATGAACACACTTATTTTTTACAGACATTTTAAATTCAAATTTGGACGAAATTACATATTAAAATCAATATTAACGATCTTTGTTTTTGTTGCAATTTAAAAATATTATTCGGGGATATATGAAACTGAAAAATCAAAATATTATGGCCTATCCATACAATCTATCATAGTATAAGGAATAAGAAGTATGCTCATGATAAGACTGTGAATATTTTAAGGAATTTATTCATAAATTCCATATAATTTAATACCATAGATATATATATATATAATTTCTTAAACCTAGGTCCTAGACTGACATACCGTCTTTGCTCAGAATCGTTTTTCTTATACAATGATATTGTATCATTGAATTCTAATTTAATACCATCCATTATACAGTGACCCACTTGTAACCTACTGTACAGCAGAGCGACATCCACTTACCCACCTTTTTTAGATTAAAAATTGGTGGGGTGGTGTTTGCCCCCACGACTTAGTTCTAATATCCAATGGGGGTAGGTGGGTTTAAGTAAGTGTTTATTGAAACACCTAAAAAAAATTAGTTCGGCGCCACTGTATCTATCTACTATCTATGCTATCTACATATTATTTACTATAGCTTTATGTATTATAAGCATATTATTTTGATGGGTTTTATTGTTTTAAAACATAATATAATAAGCCAACAGTACTCCTAAATGGATATATATTAATCTTAATGTTAGAAATTAATTAATTTAGAATGTAATACAAATAATAATATTACACTTTGGTACCTACCTAACTAATTGTATCAATCTATATCTATATGTACTATTTTATTGTTTTATTATACCTACATAGAAACGTAAATAAATAATAATACTTATCTTTAGTTGACTTGCTGTTTTTTCTGATTGTCATATGTATTGATTTGTTGCTATATAATATAGATAGGTACATTACCTATACAATATCATGGTGATGCACCTATACAGTTCATAAGCACTAAACAAAGGTTTCTTAACACCAAAAAAGAAAACGCATCAATATCAATCAATTGCTGTCTAGATTCGATTACGATAAATTTATGTAACAAAGTTTGACTTATAAAGTGTATTTTGTTGGTACACCTTATGTATTTATGCCTATACTAGTATATCTACTCTGTACGTTGTAGACATAAAATAGGTATATGGTTAAACTGTAAACTGTACCTTTGAAATAAAAATATGTACCTATATGGTAGGAAACTAAATATTTGTTTTGATTTATTTTATTATAAATCGAGCAATTGAAAATGTCGTCCACATTGCCTAAATGGCTATAAAGTATACCTAATATACGATATATACCTGTGCATCTACTTACAAAAACCTGAATCCACCCAAATCAGAAATAGAAAACAAACGTTAAAAATCTAAAGCTTTATATTATACATTTAAAACGTGATTAAAACTTTAGATATTTGATGACACTTAGAAATTTATAAAATACCTACATAAAAATCACATAATCATACTTACCTACCTGCAGCTATTTGAATAAAAACATTTCCATTCAAAATAAATATTAATATTAATTACGGAATCGTAATTCGTAATAACAGGGTTTTTCCTTGGAGTTCGTTGTACAATAATTAGAAGTCTAATTGAATGCAATTATTATAGTACAAACTTAATGAATAGGTACTATCTTCTAGGTTGGTATAAGTAGGTAGGTACCATTCTACGACAAGTTATAAGTTCGTTATCCCATGATACCACTAGCTGAGTATACATATTATATTATTAAAATTTTGTAGACATTACAATGAACGGATATTTTTGACTACCTATATATTATTATTACTTTTTTATTACGGTACCTTCAAACTTGTTGTGATTACAAGCAGTTTTAAAGTTTGATTAGAAAATACAGAAACAAATAATAAATTATAGGTTATCAGGTTATCTTACCTTGTTACAAGACACCAGGGTCTCAATAATTAGTTCTATAAGGATATATCAAAGTTATTAAATACACCTTTCATAATAATTTTTAGTTTATATTTAATTTTTGTGACTGCCCAAATTTACACAAGTTTTTTTAGTCGGTGACCGATTAGCCAGTTATACAATTATATTGCAAAAAATATAAAATACCTACGATACTTCACTCTGTGTACTGTGCAGTAAGAAAGAATTTAATAATGGAGAGGGGAAGTTAGAGTTCATCAAAGTAAAAAAAAACTTACTTCAAAATTCCCCTGTCTCCTCCAATCTACTATACATAGTTATATAGATAAACTGTTACAATACAATTACCTATATAACAAGTAGGTACAACTAAGTACTAAGGTCCCTATATACTTGAACTGGTTGAATTGAAGACTAACTGAATTACCTAATTGTATTATGTTGTGACTTTGAGAGAATATTTGTATAAATATTATAACACGCAATTAAGGCATAACAAATAATATCTGTTTTTTATCCAAGTTTACCAGTTTGACTGTTTCACAGTTAAACAGGATTTTTTTTTAAAACTTTTTGGGGAGTTAGCGATGATATAGCATAATATTATAATATTATTGGCACGACGAGCGACGCGGGCGAAAAATTAACAGACTGTGACAAATTTAACACAACTTTACAATTGACAATTATATTTATCTAAAAACAGCATTTTGTATAAATAATATTATGTTAGGTACTACGGTATAAAGTAAATATATTTTATAATTTTAAAATAAAAATATATATTATATGTATAGGTAATATAGCTGTAAAAAACTATTAAATTGCCCTGATCTTTCGGACAAACACACGAGATATTATACACGTCATGACAATATACAATGAACAGTGGTGATGAAAATAAAACTCGTGTTTCATACTATATCGTAAATGGTGCCACAGATCAGTTTAGTGAAAGTAGCTATCACATTGTTGTTTAACAATTTATAAATACACATTTATTAACATATAGGTACCAGTGGCCAAAGGTGGGCATTAACTTGTTAAAAAGTTAAAGTTAAGTTAAAAAGTTAATTTTTTTTAACTTTTTAACTTAACTAGTTAATTATTTTTGTTTTTAACTTATTAACTTATTCAGTTAAAATGTTTATTGTCGAAACTTAACTTTTTATAGTTAATTATCATTGTCGAGCCAGTTAAGTTAATTTACTTTTGAGTCATGCGTAATCAACTAGGAAATATTGATTCTTCGACTTTTTTACAATTTTGGTAATTCATTTTCGAATTATATATTATAAATTATAATAATTTAATTTTTTACACAGTGTTAAATGTCTTGGTAAATGTTTGTGTATATAAAATACTATGGTAGTTGAGTATGACTAAATTAAGTATGACTTAAAAATATTGTACCTTCAAACAAATTAACTTTTTTTTAACTGAGATAAGTTAATTTTATTTTCCATCATAAGTTTAAACTTATCGAGTTAAATTTTTTTTCTTTGTTAACTTTTAACTTAACTGAAGGCAATTTAATTGAATTAACTTAACTTGCCACAGTTAATTATTTTCATTAACTTGCCCACCATTGCCAGTGGCGTATCCAGGGAGGGGGTTAGGGGGTTGTAACCCCCCCCCGAAAATTGTTAAATTATAACAACGTTATCATTGATAAATCATTTTAAGATAAAATTCCACAAAAATAAATTATAACCCCTCCCGAAAAAAAATTCTGGATACGCTACTGATAGGTACTGAATCATACGATAATATCCTTGTATATAAATATATTATATAATTAGGTAATCGCTTAATCGATTTTACGTTAAAAAATAAACAAACAATAAAAAAATAACAAAACGCGCCCTATAAGTCATCGTTTACCTCCTTAATTCAACAGGTGTAGAATACAATATATTATTAGGTAGGTACTAGGTAGATGATAGATACATAACCGTATGTACATTGTACATCTGCACTGAACAAAACGAGCATGTCCCACTATAATCCACTGAACTGAACAAAAGAAATTTCGAGTTTGATGTGAACATTTGAAATACAATATAACTAGGTCTGTTGTGAAATGCTGAATGGCGAGCAACAATTTTCTGTAACGTTTTTGCCAAGGTCTTAACTACATACTCTATGTCTGCAATATTTAGGTACCTACTGTTTACCTGTTTGATACTTGCATGGTACAGTTACAGAGGGTTAAGGACAACATCAGCGATGCAAAACGAAAAACGAACTTCAGTACGATTATATAGTTTAAAATGTATAAAATGCATAACTGAGCCATCGAGTAACATAAGTGCATTATATAATAGGACATGCGGCGTTCTATGTACGATGTGACGTGTTCAAATCCAGAGATTTGTTCACATTACCTACCTATATTATAAAATGTGTAGGCAGTATATTATATTTACATTAACATATTATTTTAACATTATTTTTTTAGTATAAATTAGTGGGTACGAAAGTACGATTCTTATGAATGTCTAAGTATTGTACACACACGTGCGCGATAGGATACGGGAAACGCACAATAATAGGTGTAACAAATTAGGTATAAACATATTATAGTTATAGGCAAGTATAAAAATATTATTATCGACAAGTCTCATTATAGAAGGGATAAATGACGAGCTCGCGTCTGTGGGTCAGAGAAAATGCTTGGCGACGACACTGAGGTACGGTTTCCGACTTTACGATGATCGATTGTGCGCTCTTCTTCCATGCCGCGAGAAAATTACGATTAGCAGACGGAATCGAGCATTCCTCGCGTATCTCGAGCTCTAGGAAATCGGAGGAGATAATAATATGGTTCCATGTTCGACAACAACTCTACTACTACTCTAAATTACCCGGGTCGAGTGTCGATTAGCGATTTTTGTACGATTCATTTCAGGCTGTCAGGTCAGGCTGAGGTTTTAAAGGTCGACAAGTTTATCGAAAACAATAATAATAATAACGATGATTAAATCAAATTGAAACTGACAATAATTAATTATGAATATAATATTATAATGAACAGAAGTGTGACCAGAGAAAAATCTGTTTTTTGATAGAAACTAAAATATTTGTCCCGATAAACTGGTGGCTGGTCACCCTATCCATACAGTAGTACATAGACACAACTGTAGAAAATACTAGAAGAATTCAAGAATGAGCTCAGCCACTGAGAATGGAACAATTTTTGCGTAATCTTAAAAAGCGTTGTGTGTATTACATTTTTGGCAAATGTGTGATATTTTAATAATTTTGGAAGCAGTTATGGGGCATAAAAACAATATCCACTGTATGGACAATTATTGGACAAGGTTGAGCTGTCTTGTTTAATACATATTATATAATACATGAAGGGTGATAATAATATAATATTATGATGCTCAAAAACCTATTATATCATGGACCGCACATCTATACATGTTGGTTATTGTCAAGCCTCAAGCTTAAACTATTGCCAGGCCAAATATCACAAAATAATAATTTAAGAAATAAAGTAAACATTAATTTATGTGATTTTCTTAAATCTATTGTAATAGATATTTATACGTAATTTCAACTTAATTACTGTTTTGACTAGAAATTGCTTTAAAAAAATAAAAACTAAAGTTTCTCTACTATAGTTTACACTTGAGTTTTGAAGTCCACTCTAATAAAAAGCTTTACATATTTTCTAGAGATAGGTACTTATATGAAAAAGTGTGCAGTCCACTTAATATAATAGATCTACAATCTACAAGTTACGTACTGTATTTGCCATGTACGTTGTACATTGTACCTATAGAAAAAAACTTACAACTAGTAGTTAGGTCTTCTGGGAGCGTTAATATTTTATCCTTAAACTTCTGGGTAGGTACTACACTAGATAAAAATAAAATATCAAAATATAATATGATCCTTTTCCCCATATATTCATGATTGCTGATTAGCAAACAAACATTGAAAAATAAATATGAATAAAATATATTATTATGCAATTTATAAGTCAAAATATGGTAGATGGACACTATTAATTAACTACTTCTAGTATTTGTACCTATACTGCAGAGGCATTCAAACTTTTTCATCCCGTTGCTTCTTTGAGTGTTCACAATACTTTGACGGCTCCCAAATTATTTTGAAAAAATTGATACAATATGGACAATATGGATGATAATACCAGTGACTTTAGTACTAGAAATAATAATTAAAATGGTCGGGTGATGTGTTTCGTTATTGTTTCTATAACCGCTTTAATGATTATAAATAATATTGTTTTATATTAATTATACATGAACTACATTAATTTTAGTTTCCGGCTCTCTTTTGTCAACTCTTGCGACGCCCCAGGGAGCCACGACACACAGTTTGAATACCTCTGGTTTATAGGCTATAAGATTTTTAATTCTTCCCATATTAATTAGCAGTTAATTTTGTTATCTGTATCTAGTGTAGTATATAGCCGTCTTTGTTTTTAATTTATATAGTGAATACTACTGAGTAGTCGATAAATAACTGTAAACAAATGTCAAGGAGTATTGATCCATGAGATTTGCACCAGATATTTTGATGTACAAATTAAAAATAACATTATTACGGTGAGCACAATGTCCAAACAAAATGTTTGTGATGATGATGAGATGATAATATTAATAAAAATAATAATAGTAAACATCAAAACAAAAAGTTATAGCGACGGTAATTAAATTAACAATAAAAATAATATGTGTGACCAGCTAACAGATTCTAAAACTAAGTGCTTGACACGTGGTATTATATGTTTAAGATTATTATTAGTTTTTACTAACAGTGGTTTAGCGGCAGTTCACACGCATTTATACGACTTCTGGAGTTGGCGAGCACGTGTTGTACACGCGTATCATATCTGACTGACTGACAGCGCCTCCTTCTTCTTGTGAAAAAGCAAAACCATCTAAAAAATAATATTAATTAACCAATAAACGAACACCACTAGATATTGATCAAACCGGATCATCGAACAAACAAAATTGCGTGCAGAAACCAACTAACGTAAAAACAATAAGTCACAACACCTATTATTTTGTCACTTACGGTTCATTTCAACTTCCGTGGTCGATTGTAATCGAGATTTGAAATTGAAAACATTTTTTACGTTCTCAAGGAGACGTGCCTTTTCGTTTGTTCTAGAAACAATAAATAAATAACGTGCACACATATTAACATACGTGACTACACTTAAGAACATTTACACAACAAATGAATAATTTACATATTATATAATGTGCTACAGAAAATAAATGGTATTGCATGTCACCATAGGTTTTATAGATATCGTTCAACCGTTATAATATAAAATTTAAAATTGTATACAAGATACCATTCAACCAATATTATTTTACATTTCAACTTGTATACAATAATTCAACAACACAATATATCTACTATAAAATTATTATCATCAAATATTCCTGAATAATATATAATACTAACTAATTAATAATGACACTTTTTACACGGTATAAAAATTTATTCATCTAATAAAAACTGTACATCAAAGGTTATTTCGAAAACACGAAAAATTTTTGTACCATAACATTTTACACAAACCTATGTCTCGGATTAACAACATTGTTTGTTTCTGGTTTTCGTAATTCATTTTCCCTTAATGCTTGGACCAGAGTTTTTTTGGTAGTTGTTTTAATTCTAAAAATAATATAAAAGTTGAAAAATAAAGTATACATTGGGTATAATGCCATATTTTAAACTAAGTTTACTAACGATAAAGCCGCTAAATCCAATCCCATGACAACAGTTACTGAAAACAGCATCAAAATCCAGAAAATTGGTGATGTGAATACCATGACATCCATGCCAGTAAACACAGAACCAATAGGGAATACCTGCCATACGTGACTGAAATAAAGGTAAAAAATCTAAGTATTAATCATAGAAGTAATTTAAGTAATTTAATATAATATACATGAAAAATATATTAAAAAATCAAATATTATCATTTATCATGATACAATAAATAATATTTGCATTTTCTCACACTACGCGAATTCATATTTGAAAATCAAAATACTACATGATATTTTAAATAATAAAGTAATAAACACTTTTTAATTTTAATATAATTAAAGGGACTGCAGTTAGATGAGTACTGTGTAGACGTGTAATATATTATACATTTATACAACTATAATAAAAATATTATTCTACAAAAATATAAAATAGTATAATAATTAAAATGGTATTTTTACAATTTAAGTGTTGTATTAAAACTGTTTTTAGAATATTAAAAATATCCAATAAATCCATTAAATCATAGTACGAAAATTTTGTTAAACAATTATTAGGCCTAAATTACCACCTTTTGTGTAATAACTGCAGTTAACTTAAATCTTAATACATACTAATATAAAATAATATACTTTGCTTATAATATACAATATTAGTGACAATAAAAATTATAATTAATAATATATTTTTTTTCAATAATCAATTATATTTCAACACTCTTACCTGTAGATGACCAGAAACACGAACCATGCAGCAATTGAACCCCATATAGCAGTATGTACAATATAAGACCATGACTGTATATGAAGGCCAGCTTTGAGACACACAACAATGACAACATACTAAAATACAAAATATGCAATGTTTAATGTACATTTTACTGTATTTCAGAAATAATGAAATTTAATTTACTGTGTATATAAAATTTCCCATGAGTAAGTAACCGCCTTCTTTTCCATTAGACCAGACAACTTCATGTTTCAATGCAAACATACAAATCCAGAATAACAGAAACGAGTGAAGTATAGCGTTAAACACCCATATCCAAAATATCCGTACGTTAAATGTGTCTAAAGTCTGCGAATAGAGCTGAGGAAACTTGAGCCTTGTGTTTGCAGTGCACACAATGTCAAATATACCGATTACCAAGGGCGGAGCAGCAGTAAATAGCTATGAACAAAATTAAATGAGAAATTTGAAATAACCATTTTCAATTACACTTTAAATTTTAAAAACACTTACAACATTATATAGTCCAATTGTCCACCTTTCAAAAATGATTTGACCGGACCAACCGGAATAAACTGCAAACCACAACTCAATGATGTACAAGCAAATATTTTTGTAGAAACTATACAAAATCAACTTTGACATTCTATTATAATTCCAAGCACCGTGGACAAACAATAATTTCAGCAGGAACTTAAACTATAAATTGTTAATGTTATTGTTAAAATGATAATTTAAAAATTTAAAACAAAATATAATTATAGCTACTGTAATGCATACTTGGGCTATAGAATAATCAGATGCGCAAGCAGCCTGTAATCCTTCAACACCCGATATACCAACACCAACATGTGCTTTTTGGATCATTGCCACATCATTTGCCCCATCACCAATTGCTAAAGTCACTTGATGTGTATTTAACGTTACTAATTCTACAACCTGTTTCAAGATAAAATAAAATAAAAATTTACTAGACGTTTGTAGAATAAAAATTCAAAACATACTTCTGCTTTTTGCATAGGTGATACACGGCAGCATATAACTGACTTGCAACTCTTACATAGTTCTAAGAAATCCATTTTTAGATCATGGGATAGAGCATGTTTCAATGACTGGCCATCAATTACTAGTGTTAAAGGATTATCAGGCTTCCCTACAGCTGGTCTCAGCTCACTCATGTGCTGCCGTAATGATTCTCTAAGTTCCTTTAAATTAAAACAACAATACATTATTATGGTTTAACACTGACTGAATAGTACACTAACATCCAATGTAGGCTCATTGAGTATAATTAAAGGAGTTCCTTGTGTAATCAGATTTGTTGAGAATCCAATATTAATGGCAGTTTCTTGTTTATCTCCAGTCAGTACCCAAACATTGATATCCGCTTTAATCAGAGCTGCAATGGTTTCTGGTACCTTTATCAAAACATATTCATAAGTCACTAATTATCAAACATTTAAATTGCTATGAACTGACTTGATCTTGTAATTTGTCTTCAACGGCTGTTGCCCCGAGCAGAATGAGATTTACTTCAATTAATTTGGCCACCTCATCAATAGCACCCTCGCGATTTGTGAGAACATTACCCGCTTTCAAAAATTCTTCATTCCAATCAGAGTAAGTGTGCTCCGAAATCTCGGCATAAGCAAAACACAATGTACGATAACCATTATTTGCAAATTCTTCGAGATGCTTTAATGTTATTTCTTTATACTCTTCACCAACCCTTGAAAGCCGTTCAAAAATAACAGTATCAGCACCCTGAAAAAAATTTTGTTTAAATATTTAAAATCAACTTATTGTTGAAGTAATCAATAAACTTACTTTACAATAGAGATAAATCTTTTTATCTGGTGCACGCACAATGACGGACATTCGCTTTCTAGTGCTAGTAAACTCTATGACAGTCAAAATTTCATATTCCTCGTTGATGCCCAATGCTGAAACAGTGACCGCTCTAGGAGTACGGGTATGGAACACATAACCAAACAATTGACACCCTTTCAACAACGCTTGCTCATCTAATGATAGTAAAAATAGGTAAATAAGACTCTACATTAATAAACAACATAAGCAATTTAAAAACCTGGAGATGACGCATGGTATAACATTTCATCTGAATCTTTAATCTTCTCCGGAATAACCGTATGACAAACAGACATCATTCTTAAGAATTCTAAAACATAATCTTGAGTTGGATGGTTTTTTGAATTCTGTATAAAAGACAAATCAAATTTTAAATTTTAAAGCAATTTAAACAGCATAAATAAAAAACACAACATTTACACACATTTATTAAGGTATCTTGTGAACCTTCTAAGTAAAGGACTCCAGCTATTGAACAATGTTTAAATTCCATAACGTTTCTTGTTAACGTACCAGTCTTATCAGAAAAAATATATTTAACCTAAAAAAAATAAGTAATATAACGTATCTTGTTCATTCACAATGCTTAACACAAATTACCATGCCCAATTCTTCATTTAAATTTGAAGTTCGTGCCATAGCTGGTGTATTACTTTCTTGGTGATACATTTCAATGTCGTTGTTGATAAACAGTGCCTAAAAAACAATTATAAATATAAAATACTAAGTGACCATTAAGTTATTCATGATACAACTTACTTGCATGAAGCGTACAACTTCAACAGTCACTTGCAACGAAATAGGAATTAAATTGTTAAATAGTATAAAGAATGTGAGTAAATTAAATGCAAATTTGAATGTAACAAAATCTGAAAATAAAAATACAGAAAAATAATTTTAAATTTTACGAAAACAGATAGTAAATTATATTACTTACCATCTACTTGTAAATACCAGTCTTTTGATCCTTTCTGTTTGGTCCAAATAATGTTGCAAACCGCGCTTATCAAACACAATGTACACAGCAACAAGAAAAGCATTATAATCTGCGTGTTAACAATTTTGTCTACGGTCGACCTTTTTAGAGGAGCTGAAGTCTGGTTCATCATGAGCTTTGTCTCGTGGCCGGTGTAAATAACTACACAACACACCCAAGCGGTGTTACGCAACATGGCACCTCGTAAAAGCAGATGGTTGGGACCCAAAGACAATGGACTGAAAATAAAAACTATTACAATGCTGAAAACTACACTACTTACATAAAGTGATACTCACACTCTATCTACCAATTTTAAGCTGCCAGCAAAATCATAGATCAACCGATTTGGAAGCTCACACTCAATTACCCCTTTAAAGCGCATGAGATCATTTGCATCGACATAACGTGACGTTTCTGGAAGACCTTGTCGTATTTTGAGATTTGTTTCACCATCTAGGTTCATTGTTTCAATATAACACATACTTTGTGGTTCGCTAGAAACAAAAATAATACAATGATCATAGGACTAGTGAACCAGTGAACTATAATATTATATTGTGTTTGAAATAAACACGCATAATGAACATTATGAAACATACCTGGAAGAAAGTATTAGAAGATCGGCGGGGAAGAACGTATTGTTTTGCACTTTAACAATGTCCCCTACGTTTATGAGATCCCATCGTTGTGGCGTCCAAATACCGTCATTTAAGACTTCCACTTTTCGATGGTTGATTTCACGGTCTGCTCTATGTCTTTTCTAATAAAACACACATACAAAAAAATCAGTAATAGTTGTAGAGTAATGATTACAAAGGGTATAATGAGTAAACACTTACAAAGTCTTCAATAATTTCTTTAAGTGCAGAGACTAAAAGAATAAAACATAATGGTACTAATGTTGTGAATCGACCAGTGGGAGACACTTCCGGTATTTGCTGGAATAAAATAAAAAAAATACTTTAAGTTTTTGTTTGGCACTTTGGCCTAAATACTATAGGACTAACAGTTAATGATATGACCCTAAGAAAATACATTTTAACAAATGTTGGACTTGAGTTACCGTCCATCAAGGTGACTTGAAACTACGAGGTGAGATGTAACAATTTGGGTTTTGTTTAAACATTTCAAGATATCTATAAGTGTATTTAATATAATTTAATTTTACCTCTATTAAAAATATGTTTATCATATTTATGACCATAAATGTTATCTTCAACCATTGGTCTAATCATTACCTCCGAAAAAAATAGCCAAACATTTTTCATGATCACAGCGATTTTATCATTGCTTTCAAAAGTGCTTCAGATTTTAGTGATAGATGTTGAGTTTAGAGGTTGGTATATTTTGTATATATTAAAAGATACTTCAAAAGAAGAATATTTTAATTAGAAGTTTAAAAACATTTTTTCTCAATTATATAGTTTTAGTTTTATTTTTCAAATAAATCTAAGGGTGACTTGTAACATCATAAAAACGCATACAATGCATAAAATGCAGTTTAGCTTCTAAGCGATTTTTTTCCTAAATGTGTGTTTTTGCATGCTTAATTTGATGGTATTTTCAAAAAATTCCCTCTTACTTCATTTGGAAATGATGGTAAAAAAACTTCAATGTCTTATTTTTTTGTTGACATTAAAAGTAAGTAAGTTAGATAATATTTCTGATTTCACTAAAATGTTAAGCATGTAAACATTTATAAATATTTTGTTACAAGTCAACTCTCATGTTCTTGAATTGAATTTTAAGTTGAATTTTCATAGTTGTTACAAGTCACCCAAAAATTGAGGTGACTTGTAACACGTATTTATTATTATTTTTTTAAGCAAGTTTTTATCAAAAAACTAAATATTAAAGGTTTTATTCAATTCATTAGACGTATGCGGAAATAAATATAATTTTTGTAACCCAGTGCGATTTTTTTTAAGCTCATAATACTAAGAATGTCAAAATCGTTTCAAGTCACCTTGATTGACGGTATGTTCATTTTTATGTACTTATTTACTTCTTTTATCCTGATTTAACTAATTATTATTCTAGTAATTCTAATTTAAAATCATTTAAAAGATCGGATATTATCAAGTTTAGTTTAATATATAATAAAAATTATAAAATAATTAAAATAAAATGTAATAATTTCAAATGATTTAATCCATTTTTAAAACAATTTACAAATAGTTCCAGTCTATACAAATTTTGAATGTTACATACAAAATGTGTTTTACATTCATCTCTATAGTAAAAAATAAATAATTTTAGTATTTCACCAAAATGAAAAAGAACTTATACTAAATGTTGGCATATACAATAGTTTTAATATCAGAAATGTTTTAAATACAATTATAATTTTTATTAAGTACGTGAACACAATTTTTCAATGTAATTTTGTGATTTACTCAATCGTCCCTTTTAATAAATAAAATAGGTATTATGTAATAATATTTACAAGTAACGATGCAAATTAAATATCCGTAATCTATTGTATGGAATGATAGACATTAAAAATTCAATTTTAAGGTATTATTTTCTAATTTATATCAATATTTTCCTATTGATGCAATTATATTTTATCATTCAAAAAATATTTTTAATAAACGCATTCTACAGCTGTTGAATTTGAATCACGTTCGAATGTCACTTTCAACCCATATATTAAGTAGTTATGACTTATGAGTATAGTGCAACATAATCTTTGATCATATCATATAATGTATTGCTTAGACAAGGTACTTCTATTTTTTTTTTCAATATAGTCTTGTGTTATTTTAGTCTTCTTGTATTTATAGTTAATAAAGTACCTACTACCTAGTATAAGTACAAATTTGAAAATGGATATTCTAAAAGAGAATGTAATCAAAACTCAAAAGCCCGCCATTTAGTGAAAAATGTGAAGTGGCTCTGCTCTGCTCTACTGTACATTAGGTGTCGTGTAGGTCACTGTAATTGATGTGTTAAATTTGAGCTTTAAATGCTTATAAAAAATTGTGCCTAAGTATTATTAATATTTATAAACTGCTATCATAACAATTTATGCCATTATTCATTTCTTTAATTTATTGCAACCTTGTATTAAATTTACAAGCTTTCTGACCAAGCAAAAAGATGTATAGTGATATTTAGAGAAAAAAACTAAATTTTAAACTGTATATAGCTCAAAAGGAGTAAATGTATTTTCAAATTAAACTGTGTATAGAAAATGCTAATATAAACATTCGGTGAAAATTTCAAGTATTTATGGTTATTCGTATTTTAATTACAACAAAATAAGACAATAGATTTTGTCGAAAACTGCTTTAGCGTAAAAATTAAAGATTTTGAAAACTTTCCATTCATTTTCCCACCAGAAAATTTACAGAAGTTGAATATGCAACCTTAATTCTGACTAGGGGTATGTACTTAGTATATCGTATACTAGCTGTCCCACCCGGCGTTGCCCGGGGAAAAGTTACCTCAGGTGAAATACATTGGCAATATTTAAACATTATTATGATATTATAAACACATTCCCAATTATTCTGTTCTCATAACTTATAGATATGATAAAAATTGGGTAAGTTATAATATTAAACAGCTATATAGGTCACAATTTAAAGTGTGTTAAAATGTTTAACATATAAGCCATTTTAGTTTAATGATAAATTTGACTTTTTTAAATATAGGTGAATAATTAATAATCTTTTACGACAATAATTTAAAGAAAAGGAAAATCACACAAAACTTATAATTTTAATTTAATTTAATTTAATTTACAAACATTTAGGATGATATATCTTAACAGCATGTTATGCTATTGTAAACATGAATAATATATCTTATATAATCTTTATATGGTTAACAATTTAACACCTGTAATTTAAATAATATTTGAGGTTAAATAAATTTGTATACGAATATATATTCTGTTCTAAACAATCGGTTTCTTTTTTAAAAAAGAAATTAACATAATAATATATTCATTCAAATTTACTCAAAATTTTTTATAGAACACGTATTACAAGTATATATTTAAGTGATTTTACTGTTAATTTGTACCTGTGAATGCATAAATCAATTTATTTCAGAAAATTAAACTTAATCTATATTTATTTTTTACGAAAAATCTATTTTCGAGAAAATCGTTTGGTTTTTGGTGCAACTCTAAAACAAATGACCGTAGGTACATGACATTTTGACTGAGTGTTTATATTAGCATTTTCTATACACCATAACATTTTCCAAATATTTTGACTTATTTTGAGCTGTTTACGGACATTTTCAGTTTCCATTTTAGATTCTGAGCGGAGCGATGAATGTATTGGTTTTACAATGATGTGTGTTTTTATATTTTTATATTTTTGTGTCTGTCATCACGTTTTGGGACAGTAAAAGTGCTTCGATTTTCTTCAATAGTACCTTTTCTGATAGGAAAGTGAATCTAGTTGGTACTTTGGGGGGTCAAAAGTAAACATTTTCCAGTAGTTTTCACAAGCGCCGGGAAAAACAACATAAAAATTAAGGAAAAACGGGAATTTTTACGCAAAATCGATTTTCCAAAAAATCGAATTTGGTTTTTGGTGTAACTTTAAAACAAATGACCGTAGATACATGAAATTTTCACTGGTTGTTTATATTTGCATTTTCTATACACGATAACATTTTCAAAATATTTTGATTTATTTTGAACTGTTTAGGGACATTTTCATTTTTCATTTTTTTTAGTTTTTTTTCTAGAAATATCAATAAAATTTTATTTGTTGGTTGCGAAAGCTTGAAAATTTAATAGAAGGCTCCTAATATGTTGTTTTAAAGGCAGATGAAAAATATTAAAAATCCTTAGTCACAATTTTTTTTTATAAGCATTTAAAGTTCAAAAATTTACAAAATATGGAAAAATCACGAAAATTAGCAAATTATTTTGAGTTAAGAATTCGTAAAAATTTTTCTTTTAAATCTAAGATTTGAAAATGAAACACAAGATTCCTTATAAGATTATCTACCTTTATCAATAAAAAAATCTCTACCGGACAGTCAAGTTAAATTTTTATGAGCGTTTGAAATTCAAATTTTTACAACATTGGATATTCACTCGATTACTCATGTAGCGATTTCCTTATTTTGTTGCAATTCAAAAACAAACAACTGTAGATACATGAAAATTTCACTCAATGTTTAAATTAGCATTTTCTATACACCATACAATTTTGAAAATATTTTGACTCTTTTTGAGATGTTTATGGACATTTACAGCTTTCAATTTTTTTTAGTTTTTTTTTCTATAAATATCAATAAAGTTTTATCTGTTGGGCCAAAAAGTGTAAAAATGTAATACAAGGCTCCTGATATATTGTTACAATAGCAGTTGAAAAATATTAAAAATACATAGGCACAGTTTTTTTTTATAAGCATTTAAAGATCAAATTTTGACAAAATTTATCAAAATCTCGAAAATTATCAATCATTGTAATTAATAAATTATAAAATGTTCAGTTTTTATAGCTAGGGATTGCAAATTCAACACAAAGGTTCTCGTAAATAGTTCATACTGTAACCAAAAAATCTAAAAAATATATGAACACACTTATTTTTTACAGACATTTTAAATTCAAATTTGGACGAAATTACATATTAACAAACCTAGAATAACTATTTTAGTTATTTTGTTGTGATTGAATAATATTATTCGTGGGTACTTGAAACTTCTAAAGTGTACTATTATATATCTATGATAGTATCACGGTTTTTGTTGATGTATAACGTGTTATAAGTATCTAATGGATATTGTGATATGATTAATTTGGAATTTATTATAGGTCAATTTTTTGTTTAATACCATAGATATGTATATAATATGTCTTATACATAGACTGACATACCGTCACCGCTCAGAATCGTTTTTCTTATACAATGATATTATATCATTGAATTCAAATTTAATACCATCCATTATACAGTGACCCACTAGTAACCTACTGTACAGCAGAGCGACACCCACTTGCCCACCTTTTTTTAGTTTTTTTTTCTATAAATATCAATAAAATTTAATTTGTTGGTTAAAAAAGCTTGAAAATTGAATAGAAGAATCCTAGTATATTGTTTCAAAAGTAGATTAAAAAAATTAAAAATCCAAGGTCACAATTTTTTTTTTTATACGCATTAAAAGCTCAAATATTGACAAAATACGTAAAAATGACGAAAATTTACAAGTTATTTCGAGTTAGAAATATTTTTTTCTTTTTAAATCTGAGATTTGCAATGTAATACATTAATACAAGATTCCTCATAAGTTTGTCTACCTTTATCAAAAAAAAAATGTCTACAAGAAACACAAATTAAATTTTTATGAGAGTTTGATGTCATATTTTTACAACATTTGATATTCACTCGATTTCTCATGTAATGATTTTCTTATTTTGTTGTAATTAAAAAACGAATGACTGTAGATACTTGAAAATTTCACTGAATGTTTATATTAGCATTTTCAATGCACCATACAATAATTTGTAAGAATGTTTAAAATAATTTTACTCTTTTCGACCTGTTTACGGAGATTGTCAATTTTCATTTTTTTTTAGTTTTCTGTTTTCTTTAAATATCAATACAATTTTATTTGTTGGGTAAAAAAGCGTGAACATTTTATACAAGGCTCCTGACATACGGTTACAATAGCAGTTGAAAAGCATTAAAGATACATAGGCACAATTATTTTTATAAGCATTTAAAGTTCGAATTTCGACAAAATTTATCAAATTTAAAATTTAATAATTATTTTGTAGTTAAAAATTTATAAAATGTAAAACAAGGTTCCACGTAAATAGGTTATATATAAATTATTTTATTCACAATAATATCATCCAATATACTTAGTAATATCATAGGCTGACTGACCATTTACCATTTACCCTCAGAATCGTTTTTCTTATACAATGATATTATATCATTGAATTCAAATTTAACACCATCCATTACAGTGACCCAATTGTAACTTACAATACAGAAGAATGACACCCACTTGCCCACCTTTTTAAAATTATTATTCACATCTGTTTAGTAATATCATAATATAATAAATTGTATAATTCATCAAATTTAAGTTGAATATCTTATTTAACACAATATTGTAAAGAAAAACGTAACGACTAATGAAAATAATTAGTAGGGATTAAAAATAGAGAGAACACGAGGAGAAACTCAATCTCCCCCCCCCCCTATTTGATCACTCCACAAACGCCTGAAATCTACCACATCGGAAGATATTTTTGATTTAGAAAAAAACTAATGTGTAAAACATGTAAAAACATAAAAACACGGAATACGCTTTACAAAATGTTGTATCAAATGTTGATAAACCCACATAAATAATTTTTAAAAAAAATAATAAAATATTCTGTCTATGATATTCCCATGATATATTATTATTGTCAAGTTTTGTATATATTACCCAAAGCCCCTCGATACATATAGTTAGTCAATTTTGTTGTGGAAATGTATATTTTGAAATTGAAACAATCAATACGTAGGTACAGTCATCAAATAAAAATATTCATAATTGTTTATGTAAATAAACTGTAAACTGTATAATATTATAATGTATAGTGAATACTGTATACCTTGTGAGCGAAATTATAATGGCATATAATATAAACGAATTTCACATACATTTAAAATGTTTTTATATAATATCTAGTAACTGAATAACTTGTAAGATGTAGATAACTAGGTATACAAACATAATAGTAAAATTGAAAAAAAGTACGGGATATTTAAAGTGCTTAAAATCATTTTGTTGATCAATTTAATATTTAAATATTTATTTTATGACACTAGATTTTTAAAACATCCACAATAACTTTCTTTTTTGGTGGACTCATAAAAATGTTAAATGGATAAACCATCCCTACCATATACCTGTAGTATATTATATGCAATACAATATGCATTTTATATATTTTATGTATGTATATACAATATTCCACTGGAAACGAATTTATGAACTATCCCGGGCACCAGCAGGCATAATAAATCAAAACCCCGATACAAAGGTCACGAAGCCATTAACATTTACAGCCGAGTGGCCTCGACAGTAAGGTCAGTTAATATCAAAGAGTGCAGCATAGAATATCATACTTTTAGCAAATTACACGTCAAATACACTTGGGAAACGTTGTTTTCCTTATTGTATATCAGTTCATCGTTCAAACGCGTCGGCAGTGACCGGTGGTGACACATAAATCCGAAACAGCGACGCCCAATAAAAGGCTCGGGTGTGACGGACGACGCCACGACGGTATACGTCCGGCGCCAGGCAGATATCAGTATTGCATTCAAGCGTATAAATATACTCAAATTACGATTTGTTATCAATGCACACCTACTATTCGTTGTTATTTTTCTTGCATAAATACCTGATTTAAATTTTCACCACAAAAACCAAATTATTGATAACCCAATAGAAACGACTAACGAGTATAATAATTAATAATAATGATATATTTCTAATTAATTGAAATTAGAAACTGTGTTATAATTCAAAACATACAGACATTTTTTATTTTTTTTTAATAATAAAACTTTCATTTACCAACGGATGTTATATACCATATTATGATTATACCTATAGTTACTATAATCTATAGGTAATGTCTGTATGTTTTGAATTATAACACAGTTTCTAATTTAAATATATATATATATACCAGTGGCGCAACCAAAGGGGGGGTCCCCGGGTCCAGACCCCCCCCTTGAGTATTTATAAAATGGAACATTTTTTAATTAATTTGGGAATATAATAATATATTGTAAGTATAATAAATTTTGTTTGGCGTTATTGAGATTTTTCCTTAAGGCAACTGCTACATCCGGCGATGAAAGTTTTATATTAGCAAGAGAAAATTGTGGTAGAAATGCACAATACATAAGTTGGAAAATACAAAATGAAATTGTTAGCATTTGTTATGAAATTATTTCATCAAAAATTGTAAATAGAATTAATGAAAGTAATTTTTTTTCAATAATAGCGGACGAAACCGCTGATATATCTATTATATTCGATTATTTTCTATCTGGGTAAATCGTCTTGGACTGGTACTTAATCTTGACAAATGTCACTCAATTACCTTCACTAAATCACGTTCATCTACAAACAGAACATATTCCATCAATGGCTTTCCACTTAAACAAGTATTCCAAATTAAAGACCTTGGTATCCTTTATACGTCTTCTCTTTCATTTAACCAGCATATTGATGCAATAGTAGCACGTGCTCTTAAGGTTCTCGGATTTATTAAACGCAACACTAAACATTTCACATCAGTGAATTGTCTTCGTTCCCTCTACTTTACATTAGTGCGACCAATTATCGAGTATGGAGTTGTGGTATGGCACCCATACCTTGCAAGACACCAGCATAAGCTAGAACAGGTACAAAATCGATTCCTAAGCTACTTAGCATTTACGAGTAAAACTGACGTGTCCCCCCATGACTATGTCCAACTACGTAAAATGTTTAATATCCCATCTCTCTCTACGCGTCGCACCGATATAGATGTACACTTTTTAACTTCCCTTCTAAATGGTACTTTAGACGCTCCTAACTTACTTGCTAAAATTCCATTTAAAGTTCCTACCCGTGGAATACGAAACCTAGACCAGTTTTATGTTCCCCATCACTCTACTGCCTATGGTTACAATCATCCACTTCACAGAATGCTCAGAGTTACTAACTTAAATATACCTTAGCTGTTTTGGCTGCGTTCTCAGGCTGCTCTTGTTATTTGTACGCTCTAGTTTTTGTTTAGAGTTTTTATGCTTATTACTAATTTGTTATCTAATTGTTATTACCTACATATTATGTATTATTGTTTAACTGCCGATTGGCGTAAAATATATATAAATAAATAAATAAAAATAAATATATCGGGTACTGAACAGTTTGCTCTATGTGCCCGTTATTATGATAAGAAAAACAAAAATATTCGTGAAGATTTTTTAAAATTTATTCCAGTACATGATGTGAGTGGTAAAAGTTTAGCGAATCATATAATTACTGAATTAAAAAAATTGAATGTCGATGTAAACAATCTACGAGATCTTGTGAAATCAGAAATTTTACTATGGAATCGTTATCTAGATGATAGTAACATTAAAACAAAAAATGCCATCAACATATTGAATAATTGCAATTCAGATTTATTTCCAAATGTTTTTAAGCTTTTGCAAATACTGGTCACACTTCCTGTCACATCTTGCGAAGCTGAAAGATCATTTTCTACACTCAAACGCATTAAAACTTACTTAAGAAACTCAACGTCCTAATCGAGATTGAATGGACTAGCTGCTCTCAATATTCACTATGATATTGATGTCAAGTCCGAAGAAGTAATACAGCGTTTATCGAATTTAAAGCGTCGTTTAGACTTTATTTTATAATTTTATTTGATATATTTTCATTATATTTACATTTTATTATTAATATGGTAACACAAATAAAAAATACATTTATTATTAACACAATTATTTATGTTTATATCTGTTGTAATATAATTTTGGACCCCCCCCCCCAAAGGATATTTCTGGTTGCGCTACTGATATATACTAATATACTATACTATAGTATATGATATACTATAGTATAGTAAATAGTATACTATATAGGCTATAAGTTCATGATATGAAATTATGAACCATACTAGGATACTCAAACGAAATCGCAGTATGCAGATAAGATTTACCTGTAAGAGCGCTATAAGTAGAAAAAAGCAATTTGAATAACGCCGGAACTGTTCGAAGAGGAATATGGGCAAGAACGACAGTATACTGTACTTGGCCGTGGATATACAGTTCGAACAGTGCTTGAAGATAACTTCAGCGATGTTGACGTGTATCGTCCTGCTGTCTCTTGCACCCAGGCAATCGGCGGTATCTGGGGGTCCATCGTCTTCGAACCCGTACTGATCTGAAAAAATGTCCGGAAACTCGAGGATTAACATCAGCTTGTATGTCCAGAAACCGCATTTCCTATATAGTATTTACACAATTATATTATGTATATTATTATTTATTATACAAGGTGTAAGGTTGATCACACACTACGGTTATATTTATCCGTGAATAGTCTTCGTTGTAGTTCGAACAAACGTACAGTGCACATAGTGGGTGAAGTTTTTTAAAACGTACACTATACCATGAACTAAGACAATATTTATCTTAGTTCATGCACTATACCTACCGAGGAGGAGTGAAAACTGGGTAACAAGTTACATTAAAACTAGTTACATTTTCGCTCCGTTCTCGGTGTTCAAAATAGGTATAAACCATAGGTGGAACACTGAACGAACAACGATGATAAATATATAGTGTGTACTTAGTACTAACTACACCGGACATTGTTCACGGATAAATAAAATCGTAATCTGCCACAAACTTGACTCACAGCAGAGCTGTCCATAATTGTTCCGTAAACGATTTTATTATATTTGAAAACAGAGTCGGCGGAACAGTTAAAATTCATGTTTACATAATTATGTAAATAAAAATGTATTATTTTTCACGTTTTTTTTTCGTACAAAATGCGTTTCTCGATGGAAAAACAACTGGGATTTCGAGTTTTTGAAAGCATTCATATAAACTTTTTTTTAACGCACCACACAAACATCGTAGTTTATTTGCTTTCGGGTGATAGAAAGCGTGTGTGTGAAAATACTGAAATTCTTATGAAAATTAGAAATATATAGGTAGCGTAAACGGGAGTGTTATATTGACTATATTATACAATAATAGACTAAAATAATTCTGGGAACCACGCACTCCATTTAAAAATGGCTTACAGTTAGTTTTCGACATCAATAAGACTCAACATTATCGGTTAATTAAATTTTATATATGTTCGAATTTATTTACATACAAAAGATACGACCAGATTAAGTTGATTTAATTACCCGGGATATTTTTAGATGTAAATATGTCTCCTAACTATATATTATCGTAAAATCGAGTTTTCTTTAAATTTTATTAATTTAGTAGACATTTGACGAGTTATTTTATTGAATAATGTTTTGTTTATTTTAATGATGTGTTATTATATTAATAAGCATATGTTTTGAACATGCATACTATCTATATACGTCTAAAAACTACAAAAGCGATTTTTATGATTACGTGTTGAATTAAATTAGATTTTGTGCACTCTTAAATATTTAAAGTAATATACTTTTATCATTATTCCGGTATAAAGTTCAATATGTATATTGTATATGCCTTAGTATTAATTATAAAATATAGTATAATTATAATATAAGAATATAACATAATCAATGGGTTTAGTTATATGAAACATATGCTAGGTATAATAATAACATGAATATAGAAATTTGTTTAATACATGTTTAACAAGTTTATAAAATATCCATATTTTATGTTTTTAATTAGTTTATGTTGTTAATTAAATAGGTAAGCTATTGCTAATTGTCTTACAACAATTAAATTAAGTAGCAAATTAGCGAATGGAAAGAAAATTACAAAAGAATAATAATAAATGTATACATATGGGTGTATATGGACGATGCCCGGGTAAATAGGAATAAGTCAATTTTTATGCATAAATATATTATTATACATTTGATTTGTAGATAATTGTAGGCTGGGTCGACTGGTAATAAATGTATAATAATTTTTTTTTAAAAGATTGACTTATTTTTTTTTACCCGGACATCGTCCATATATACGCATATAATATAGGTACTCATATAGTCATATATATTATACATGTGTAATATATAAGTAATACAAATATATATTATTTTATTTTTCTTACCTATGCCTTGGCTACTGGATTGTGGAGCCAGTGAATTCCCTTTTTTTGACATGGATTATAATATTTTGCACACTGAGGTAAGAACGATAGGAAGACAAGCTAGCACAACATTATATTTTGTCTGTTCATAAAAACCAAATCAGCACACATACTACTACATACAAATATAATTATACTAACTAAAATTTTACGATGTAAAATAAAATTACCCGACACCAAAAAAGTAAAAATCTTATTTGATATTAAGTAATTGATGAGAAATTTAATAAGGTAATTTTGACGTTTTATGGACCATTTTGTGAGGTAAGATAAACACGTGGACATAATATGTAGGGGAAATCATTTTTAAAGGCCAAACACGTACATTGTATGTCAGGATAGCGTCGTTCGTAATACGCTTCGTGTAAGTAATTACATTTTGCCAACATTATGTCCCTGCAACCATAATACCATATAAATCGCTATCTGAAACTTTAAGCCAACAAGGTCATAATGAAATTACCGATAAAAAAGTAATGAATAATTTAAGACATGTTACTTTTAGACCATTAATCAATGATTTTAAAATATATACTACATATAGTATGTATACATGTAGTATATTCATACAGGGTGGATAATCAACTATAATAAGTGAATCCTAATCTTAAAGTAATCAAAATTCTAAAAACTCTCAGCCTGTCACCAAATTAGCTGGTATAATAAGATTATAAAATATTCATGTACATAGGTAATAGTTAAAGATTAATAAAACATTTAAAACAATATAAATTCGCATGAATCATTTCAATTTAACTACTATTCAGTAGTCTGCTAATTGTGCGTTTATAATCTTATACAGATGTACAGATTTGTCTTTATATGAATATTATGTTTTTCAAAGTATTGCCCATTAAGCCTTAATAAAAAAAAAATATTAAAAAGACTATTTTTCATATTTTTGATTGATAAAAATGAATAATATTTTTCAAAAATATTATTCAAACCCACATCATTCGTAAAAATCGATTTTGTACTAAAAAAAACATTGTTTTAGTAGGTAACTGATACAAAATCATACTGATATATTCAAAATTGAATATTTTCATCACGAGGTTAAACTTTTTTTTTTTAAATGATGTGTGTTTATACAACATAAAATGCTCGGGTGACTAATTAACGTTGGTAACACCTGTTTAGTGAAATGTGACAATTACTCTACACGAGAGCTGCATCACATGGAACACAGATAGTACAAGTTCTATTACATTCATTATACTAAAACTATAGTAATTCATGTTAGGTATTAAAATATTGGTAGGTTTATACAAAAACATTGTTGGCTAAATCTAATCACCTATTAATTATACAGTTAATATGTAGATAGTAGGTACTATAAAATAACATTTTTCTAATTCCACTACGCTAAACTAGACAGTAAATTATTATATAAGTAAAATTCAACCAGAATATTTAAAAAACGAAATATTTCAGAACAAATAGAATCCTATAATGAGTTATCTTGTACAAATAATTATACCATTAAAACGTTAATTTATCTTAATAAATCTTAATTATTCAGCATATTATCATGAAACGAATTAAACAACTATATTAAAATTATTTGTTTTTCAGATGATATGAGTTAAATGAAAATCGAATTTAAATTTCAAATGTAAAAATGTATATATTAATATTTTTAGTTATTTTTCTAGATTTTATAGTGACAATAGAAACAATAAGAACCACTGAACTCACAGCTGACTGTGACATGTAACCTCTTTATCATATTCAGGACACTTGATGTAATTAGATATATTATGTATACTAAAATTTAGTATTTTAACAGTTGTAGTAAGACATGAAAAAAATCGTCGAAGTTATCTGCGTTTAATATATAATACTTATAAGTATTGAATTATAAAATATATATTCTATACAATGACATGCCATTTGAAGATATATATTATATAGGTTAATTAATTTTAAAATTCGATTTAAAACACATTAAAATATGTATAAGCCGATAATCAAAATATTTGATTAAAATGAATACGATAAAAATATACTAACTATATTTTTTATTCATAACTTTAAACATGAATAATATTCTAAATTCCTGATAAGTGCTAACAATATTGCATAAAATAATAAGCCAATGAGTCAGCTTCAGACAAAAAAAAACATTAAATAAAAAATTTTACACTTCCGAATTGTTTTAATTTTTAAGCAATATTATGTACTTGCCAAGTGCATATATTTATGTTAAGTAATATATTAAGTACTACCTGAGCAATTAAAATTATTAATATTGACGTGGATTAAAATTACGTGTTTAAAAAAGCTATTGACCTAATACAATGTAAATTGTAATTTAATATTTATAACTAAAAAATATTGCATTACTCACTGGCACGTACGAATAACTAAAACAGCTTTAACATTTTACAATTTGACAGTCACTATACTGAGTAACACCAAATACTACACCAAGTTTAACAGTTAACAGTACACACAACATTACATTTTAATAATCAAATAGACTATAATATTGATATAATAAAATATAATCAAATATTCAATTAGAGTATTAGACTTTAAAAATCCGATAAGGAAAATGTAAAGAAGAGTGTCTACTTTAAACATAGCGGCTCCGACTGTTCAAATAAGTGTTCAGCAGATAATAGTAATAACGTTCTGTAATTATATCTAGTCCAAATAAATTTTAAGTAAGAAATTTCACGACAAAATAATATCGTTTAAAGAACGAATTAATGAATTACAATCTAATGACATAATATCAACAAAATAATTACTATCGACTACTATTTAACTGATATTATTTAATTACGATGAAAATGTTATTAAATTATATTTATAGGTGCATTAAATATTATTAAATGTCAATGAAATGATCACGTACAAATGTACAATCATCAGAAAGACAAAATAACCATATTTTTACAATATATGAACTTACAGACCTTTTATAATACTTCCATACAAGAATAACCAACACAGCAAACGTTTGTATATTATTAAACTTCTATTTTAACCAACTGAAATAGTGTAAAAATAAATTGAGATGTACAAATTCTACAACCGACAACAATATTGATAAAATAAATATGTATATTTTCCTTTCACTATTTGAGATCAATGTATTATATTTACATAGGTAATATAGTTTATAGCAATAAGAAGATATATAAATATATAAGTTTAACTGTGAAAATGTCTAACGTTTAAATCGCGATGGTTTTAATTTTTTCTAAATAATTTATTTCTATCAAAAAAACTAAGCACGCTCACGGTCTAACAATCAACTTTCAAACGTCCGCAAGCCGCAAGTATAAATGAAAGACTGATGCTTATGCCATGTCAGCGGGTGAACACAATCAAATGTCATCCACGCGGGGGTGTAGTAGGTGTTTCCCTCCCGCACTCCTTCCAACAGCATATCATTTTATTACCCATGAATCACGATAAACATATCACTTTTCACAATATAAAAATGAATAACAATAAATGATGTAATTTTAATCACTGGAGGGGTCAAAATGTATCAAACGATGCTTTTTTCACACAATAGGTTAACCTAGGTATAATTAAAATGAAACGAGTGCCAATATAGCTATAGCCTATTAATAGATTTATTTATGAAAAACAATTTTCCATAAAAATAAACTACAACAATATATTTATATAAATATTATAATCACATAACTAATTATTGATGAATAAAGAAGTAACTAAATTAAATATTTATTTAATTTCAATTTTTTAGAAATATTCATTTCCAAACAACTATAAGTACCTACATAAATTAATCACGAGTTTCGAATGTACGAATGTACCGACAAATAACCAAATGAGGCATTAGGCAGTAGCGTGTCTCTATATAATTTAGTCAATAGAATAAATAAGTTATAACTTATACTACACAATATATTATTAATATTAAATTCAGTGAACAGAAATATTTAGTTGAAAATGTCATCGTAAATAATTGACCACAATGGTAATTTTCTTAAAGGTAGATGATTTCTAGTTTAGCCAATTCCATAGTTAAGCATTTATATTTGCATGTGTAAAATCGTAAGTGATAATAAAATTAATTTGATTTAAAACTTACCACTATTTTTTTATATTGGAACTTTTAAAATGATCACTAAAAACATTATTAACCAATAATTGTATGAATCGTGTACATTCACATGGTAAACTTGCATAAGTATTTCGGGACATTTTTTATTAAAAAAGTTTAAATATTTTTTAATACTTCAAAATAAAACAATCATTCATCATAATAATCGATAAAATATATATGAAAACGTTTTTATTGTCAAGTTAAGAATTACGATAAGAAGAAAAAATTCTAATCTACCTACCTAATTATAATTTGTGAATAACTTGTGGCAAAAATACATCAGTTAACTTGCTATTTAAATTTTTCACTAAACTGAAAATAATGATTAAAATATCATGGAACAACATTTAACTAAATAACGTTATGTAGATAATGAAATCAGAGGTAAGAGTTAATTCCCACACACAATACACAGACTATAATTTAAAGACTACTGCTCGGTTGTCATAAACAAGTTCTAAACAAATATTAATGACAATTCTTTTTTACTTTCACTTTAGTTTATGTTTTTATACTGTTTTATTAGAAAATATAACACCAGCTTGAGAGACCTACATTTATAAAACGTATAAATAAAATACATGTTACTATTGGTTATATAAATTATAAGAAATTTGTTTTATTAGCGTATAAAGTTCAAATGTTGATAACATTTTAAATTTTACTAACTAAAACTTGAAAATTTTTTTGGTCCTCCATCATTTTAATAATATTGAAAATAAAGTCATTTTTTTTTAGTTCATAATTTGACGAAATTGGGTCTTTATAAAAGAAATAATTATTTTACTATCAACAATTTTAATTTAGTATCTAATTTAATGTTATTCACCAAATAATAATCTTAAAACTTTTCACCACTACGTACAGCAGTATTTTCTAATTTTCTATACATAGTGACATTTTCAAAGTATCTACACCGTTCAAATGTAGAAACTTCACCATGTAACTTTATTAACTAATCTGAATATAAGTTTATGACCGTAATATAATATGATGTAATATTATAATAAATTATTATAATACAATAGATGCAATATTTTTGAAAAAGATTAAATGAACCTAGCAGCGTTTCTCAACCAATTTTACGCGTACCACTAGTCGTACTCGGAAAGATGGTAAGGTGAAAGATGGAAAGGTGGTACCCTAAAAAAATCTCCCTTTATAACAAAAAATGGTACTGACCATTATTTATATAAAATATTATTTGGTTTATTGATATAAATAATAATTGTAAATATTTAATTTTCTTTTTATGCAATTAAATGCTTATATTATAATAATTTTGTAGTTCCTAATAAAATAAAATTCCATAGATGTAAAACAACACATACCTTTTTGATAGGCAAAAAAAAGGTTAATTGGTCAAGAGGTTAGGTAGGTACACGAAAATGTTCAAACTGAGTAGGTGGTACGGCGGTACGCGGATATTCTCAACTCATAATCGTATTTCGTATGCAATGATTAATCATTGGATTCAAATTTAACTCATCCATTACAGTGACTTATTCCTAATTCATAAGGACAATTTGAAAGTTGAGACCAATTTTCTGCATTAGAGCAACTTAAGCTATAGCCTATTGGAAATGAATTAATAATAATCTAAAGTATCATCAGTTTTATATATAAAAAAAAACAATCATAGGTACCTACATTAAGTTATACATTTATAAATATACCAAAAATGACATTACAAATTATAAATATTAATTTATCATTAATTATTCAATTCAGAACTAAAATGTTATGCTAAGTAATAACTAATAACTAAAATGTTTATGAATTTTACAAATTTTCAGGCAATTTTAACTATAAATACTTTTTGAATTTTTAAGCAACATTATTTTTATACTTTTAAATTTTTCTTAAATTGTACATTTCAAAGAACATTATTGTTTTGTATGATTTGATTATACACGTTCAAGTTACACAAGCCATACATACCTTTAGGTTGACACATATTTTTTGTATCACAACTTATGCAAAATGCAAACCAATGAATATGAAACATTGAAACGCGTAGTTCATAAAATATTAAAAACGTAATTAATATAATCTTGGTACATAAAAATAAAGTTGAAAATAATTAAAACCTATTGTAAAAATATTAACATATTATTTCTATAAATATTGTTGTTGGTTTTACAAATTGGATTGGATTATAGGAAACAAAATTATAACAACCATTAAAATGATGCGAAACACCGATAAAATCATCCAAATATTCCGCAAAAAGTTATGTAATCATTTAAAACGTGTTAAATATATTTTATAAGAAAAATATTATATGAATCATATTTAAATTGTATTAAGCTTATACAGGGTGTCCCGTGAGGATTTACTCATTAGCCGTAGAGGGGGACTCGCCGCCCGGACAAAAACCAGTTTATTGACGTTTTACTAATAAACTAAAAAAATTATTAAAAATCATGAGATTAATGAAAATAAAATGTTAAAAGCTCAAAATGTTCACAAAAATATACTCTATAGAATGGCTATCTTCAATTTTTTCAAAAATTAAAAAATAAAAAAATAATTTTTTTAACTTTTTTACTAAAAAATTTAATTTAATTAAAAAATAAAATATTTGTAGTGCTTACCTCTGCGAGTCTTAATAAAAAAACATAATTACGATATCTCCATTATTTCAGGAGATATCGCAATGAGTAAATCCTCACGGGACACCCTGTATAGTAAATATATTTGCCCAATTTATTTTAAAAATCTATAAAAAATAGTTTGTGTGAATACAAATATTATTTAACTTCAAGGAATATCGTTAAAGCTCTTTTCCTTAACATTAAATCTAAATACAAACAAGTCCAGTTAATTAATTAATCTAAATCTATTTTCAGTCAGGCATTTCATTATGTCAGTTAGAAATCCAATATTATTATACTTTCTGTGTGACGACTCCTCAACTACTCAAACAATATTTCGGTTGTTACTGTTCTGTTTTCCGTAAAATTTAAAATAATATAATTTCAATCACTACACTACAGTAGTCAGTAATACTCTCCGCCAATGAAAGTACAAGAGAATTACTATCACAAAAAAAGCTTTACGTTTTTTACAACACGCATACCGTATTTAACGATTTATTATTTTTCTAATTAAAATATTAATATATAGATATTACTAGAAATATTACGTCAATATTTTAATTTCGTTCTTTCCTTGTCATAACAATAACAAACGTCAAATAATCACAAAATCGAAAGTTATGTTAATTTATTACGGCACAGCAGTAGACTGCCTTTTTATCTGATACATTTATTACTTTTAATCAATTTCAATTGTTAGCACTTTCTATTTCCCCTTTTTTAGCCATTAAGAAAAAACTCAATCCAGGTTGATTCTGACGCATTTCAGCATTTGACATTAATGAAATTTATGAAAAATGACATAGTGTAGTATAATATTATAGGTATACGAATAAAAAATGATAACATAAATTAAATTAATATTAAGTGTTATTTATTATTTAAAAATTCTATTTGTCTTTATGGCAAAAGGAAGAGAGCTTTTTATAGGCACTACAGGAAGCTCTAGAGTAAAAATATTTTTTTAATGTAAAGGTTAGCGTGATATCCGAACAAAGAATGTTGGATTTTCTTATAGGATGTATAATTTATTGATTACTTTGGGTGGGGTGTTCCAATATTTCAAATATCTGTTTACATGGGTGTGGCTGGTTAACAAGGATTTAGATACTATCAAGTTTGTCTCTTAGTTCAATGGGAAGGAAGCAATAACAACTAAAATAATTAACTAACAAAAATAAACAAAACAAAATACAGATAACAATCTAAAATAATGAACAAAATTGTTTTTTTTTTTTTTTTTGTATGTCAAATTATATATAGTACCTACCTATGGTTCTTTTTACTAAATTAATATGACCATTATGAAATCAGATTTCAAAATATTCCACGAAGAAATAAATTATAAGATGTAACAAGGTTCCAGTGGGGTACTAGTGGGAGCATTTATTTACCCTCCCCCGTGGCTCGTATACTATTTTACTAATTATTATATGAATTATTTAACTACCTATAAATAGGTGAGATATATGGAAAACATGTCTTTTAGATTTTTTTAAATTTTTTTCTAGCTATTTTAATGATGGTATATTGTATTTTACTTCAAGATAATTAATAAGTTTTAAAAACCTATCTATTAAGTTTTAAAGGTAACTAAATGCGATATATATATATATATATAATATGTACTATGTAGGTACCCACGTCAAAAATTAATACCTAACAAATTATCAGAGAATAAGAAAATTCTACAATATTAAGATTTAGAACGGAAAAAATTAAAATCTATATAATATTATTTTCTCATACGAACATAAAAATGCCAATTTTAAATGGTTATTACTATTATTTTAAACAAATTGATAACATAAGGAAGAAGTAGCGCTACCGCTCTACGGAACGTAGGCATCGAGTCTACCTTGTCATAGAGTACTGAGTAAGCCACTCTAATGACGTAATGTATACATACAATTTGGATTCAATGATAACTCATAAGATATGAAAAACGAATCTGAACGAAAACAGTCTGTAAGCCTATATTACTAAGTATATTTTATGATATGTTAATATAAATATATTACTACAATTTATTAAACTTTTCGTGAAAATTTCAAGTATCTGCGGTTATTCGTTTTTGAATTACAATAAACAAAGAAAATCGATTTGGTCAAAACACTGATTTTGCGTAGCCATTCCCGTTGAATCATTGCATAGAAAAAACAATTCTGAGCAAATCCGCTGACGGTGTGTAATTTATTTAACTTTTAGTAAAACGGTAGGTCAGATATTCATTTTCAGCGAAAACATTAAAAATATTATTAATTTTTCGGTTACTATTATAAGTGATAATAGTATAATATATTTGTGAATTTATATGTATTGTGAATTATTTTTTTTTACTTTGAGGCGATACTGACTTACTGTAGAACGGTGTTAATAGGTTCGTGGTATAAACTATCGCAAATATTGTTATTTTGATGAATTTTGTAAAAATATGAACATTACGAAGACGTAGCACCCTCATATGTTGTACACACGTACGACATTACAAATTTCTGTTCACCAGTTTCAATATTGTGCTTTAAGTTTTGATATTTGAGCGAATTTACCTATTATAAAATATTTAGGTAAGAACATTATCTGGGTTCTCCCGTTGGTTTTTTAAGATATTTTAATTTTTAAATGAATTATGAGCATTTTTAAATATTAATATTTTACATACTCATAACTCATTAAAAAACCGACGAGAGAACTCAGATCATATTTTTACTTAAAAGTTTGATAATAGGTAAATTCACTCAAATATCAAAACTTACAGCACAATATTGAAACTGATGAAAGAAAATGTACTATGCCGTATGTGACGAATGTAAGACGAAGACAGCATAATATGCGGGTGGGACGTCCTCTTATATAAATATATTGTGATTTTCGATATTTTTCTTACTAATACCTGAACAATTTATAAGGAATTTTGTTTTGAATTGTCAAACTTTTTCATTAGAAATCAAAAATTGTACAGTACAAAAATCAAAAAAAAAAACTAAAAAGTTAAAGATTTAAAATACCCTTAAACAGCACAATTATTTTACACCTAGAAAATGCTAATATAATTTTTAATTGAAAATTTTAAGTCTAAAGTAGTTTAAATTTTTAGTTACAATAAACAAAAACCGTTGTAAAATTATTTCATTTTCCGGATTAATAAGATAAGTATGGGGACATTTTTTTTACTTTTGACCCCTCAAAATACCAACTATATTTGCTACCAGAAGAAACCACAATAAAATTGAAGATTACATATTTACATCTCCTAAAGGAGATGACAGACACACAAAAAAAAACATTTTAATGTAAAAACAATACATTCATTACTCCCATCAGAGTCTAAAAGAAGGGTAAACAAAAATGAAAGTTAATCAATATAGTATCAATCCAAGAATAAGAAATACAACAACAAACTAATCTCAACACGTATTGCCTTTATAACAAGTCCAATCTCAAGTATATTAAATACTTAAGCTCAACTAATAAACCTACCCTATAAATTAGAGTAATAGACGCTTAATACTCCTGACAAAATACAATAACAATAAATCAACCCTATAACCACAAATTTAAAAAATTTAAATAAAAACCTTATCTGTAAAAGTATACACCAGGTTAATAATTTAAAAAAAAGAATTATTTGTCATAAAATTATTTCCAAATGTAAATTGTGTGAAAATGATAAATCAGTATCAACACACCAATATATGAAACAATAATATAACTCTTAAAATAAACAGAAGTTGAAGGAAAATTCAACAGCATATTCATAAAAAATTAAAATTAACACAAAAAAGGTGCTCTGCTGTACAGTAAGTTACAAGTAGCCAGTAGGTCACTGTATAATGGATGATATTAAATTTGAATTCAATGATATAATATCATTGTATAAGAAAAACGATTCTGAGTGGAGACGGTTTGTCATCTAGGTATAAGGCATTTTATATACTTAACTATGGTATTAAAAAAAATTGACCTATTATAGGTACCTATAATAAATTCCAAATTAATCATATCACAATATCCATTAGGTACTTATAACGCGTAATCAGTGGCGCCGAACCTATATAGTAAGGGTGGCGACCGCCACCCCTTTTAAATGGGTGGGTGGTGGGTCCTGCTATGCAGGTGGGCAAATACCTAACAGAAGAAATTTGACGGCTAGATACTGAGTGTTCGATAAGTAAATTAGTACTTGGAATCAAAAGTGTAACGACTGACGACTGTAACGTCTATACACCGTGTCGCTGTATTCCTGTGTATTAATGAAATAGGTAGTATATAGACGTATTCACTATAGACGTATAGTGAACAGTTTAAATTGTGTTATCTATTATTTTTATATTATCAGTTAGTGGTTTTTCGTACTGTGAAGTGGCTATTTTAGCCAACTTTTTTATTGTAAAAACCAATAATGATATAATTATTATATTGATATAAAATTATAAAAAGGTGCTCTGCTGTACAGTAGGTTACAAGTAGGTCACTGTATAATGGATAGTATTAAATTTTAATTCAATGATATAATATCGTTATATAAGAAAAACGGTTCTGAGCGGAGACGGTATTATGTCAGTCTAGGTATAAGACATATTATATACTTATCTATCGTATTAAAAAAAATTTACCTAAAATAGGTACCTATAATAAATTCCAAATCAATCATATCATAATATCCATTAGGTACTTATAATGCGTTATACGTCAACAACAAACCCTGATAATATCATAGTCCATACTCCATAGATATATAATAGTGTACTTTAAAATTTTCAAGTACCCACATAGGCGCAACTAGGATCAATTTTTTGGGGGGGCTAGAATTGTTTAAGTCACACTAACCCGCAGGGGCTTCGCCCCCGCACCCCCATAACCTTATAAACCGGATGTCCGGATGGCTACTGACAAATAAATAAATTCATATATTACAATATTTTAATTTTTAATTAAGTTATTATTCAATAGAATACTAATTTTCTATGAGCTGCTCGAAATTTATCAATAATTGTTTTTGTCTCTAAACTATTTGTTAGATCCCTTTCAATATTAATTATTGATAAATTTGAAAATCGCTCTTGTGTCATTGTAGTCCTCTGCCAAGTTTTTAATCTACATCTTATGAAATGTACAACCTGAATAATAACTTAAATAATAATAATTTCAGGTTTTTTTTAATTAAAAAAAAAATTTTTCCAATTTCTATGACGAATAAAAAGTACGTAAGTCATGGCTTTATTTGGGGGGGGGGGGCTAAAAAATATTTTGGGCGGGGCTAAGCCCCCCTAGCCCCCACCTAATTGCGCCTATGAGTACCCATGAATCACAACAAAATAACTAAAATAGTTATTCTAGGTTTTTTTTTATGTAATTTTGTCCAAAGTTAAACTTAAAATGACTATATAAAATTAACTGTGCTTATGAATTTTTTAGATTTTTTGGTAACAGAATTTACTACTTACGTAAAATCTTGTTTTAAATTTTCAATCCTTAGATATAAAAGTTGAACATTTTATACATTTTTAACTCCAAAATAATTATTCAATTTTAAATTTGATAAATTTTGTCAAAATTCGATCTTTAAATGCTTATAAAAAACAATTGTGCCTATGTATTTTTAATATTTTATCAACTGATATTGTAACAATATATTGTATTCAATTTTTACACTTTTTAACCCAACAGATAAAACTTTATTGATATTTATAGAATAAAAAACTAAAAAAATGGGAAACTGAAAATGTCCGTAAACAGCTCAAAAAGAGTCAAAATATTTTCAAAATTGTATGGTGTATAAGAAATGCTAATATAAATATTCAGTGAAATTTTCATGAATCTACAGTCATTCGTTTTTGAATTACAACAAAATAAAGAAATCGCTACATGAGAAATCGAGTGAATATATAACGTAGTTGTAAAAATTTGAATTTCAAACGCTCATAAAAATTTAATTTGACTTTCTTATAGACATTTTTTTTTTGATAAAGGTAGATAATCTTATAAGGAATCTTGTATTACATTTTAAAACCTAAGATTTAAAAAGAAAAATTTTTACCAATTCTTTACTCAAAATAATTTGCTAATTTTCGTGATTTTTCCATATTTTGTCAATTTTTGAACTTTAAATGCTTATAAAAAAAAACTGTGACTAAGGATTTTTAATGTTTTTCAAATGCCATTGTAACAATATATTAGGAGCCTTGTATTAAATTTTCAAGCTTTTTTAACCAACAAATAAAATTGTATTGATATTTTTAGAAAAAAAACTAAAAAAATGGAAAATGAAAATGTGCTTAAACAGTTCAAAATAAATCAAAACATTTTGAAAATGTTATCGTGTATAGAAAATACTAATATAAACATTCAGTCAAAATTGCATGTACCTACGGTCATTTGTTTAAAAGTTGTTTAAAAACCAAAATCGATTTTTTCGAAAACAGATTTTAGTGTAAAAATTCCCATTTTTCCTTAATTTTTATTTTGTTTTTCACGCAGCTTTTGAAAACTACTTGGAAATTTTGACCCCCCCCCTAAAGTACCAACTAGATTCATTTTCCTATCAGAAAAGCTACTGTTGAAGAAAATCCAAGCACTTTTACTGTCCTAAAACGTGATGACAGACACAAAAAAAAAAATTTTTAAAATTAAAATTAAATACATGTGGTAACAAAACTATTCCAGCCAAAATTACATTAAAAGTTAACAGAGAACCTAATACATCCATACAAGAGTTCTTGTAACACTTTTTAGAAAAAGTAATTGAGAACAAATACAAACATTTTCATGGGTATTTATATTTTTTTTTAAAAATGTATTTTGTGCTTAATGTTCACTACCGTAGACTAGTATTTATGAATAACTGACAAAAACTAAATTATTTTACATGACTATAATGTCTGAAGTTAACGTTAAGGTATGGCCTATAATAATGCCCGCTTAATTTAACGGTTCTGGGTGAGTGGGTGTTTGGTAAATTTTTACTAGTTTGCTACCCCATTTTAAATTGAGTTCGGCGCCACTGCGCGTAATACATCAATAACAAACCCTGATACTATCATAGATATTATAATAATGAACTTTAGAAATTTCAAGTACTCATAATATTATACAATCACAACGAAATAACTAAAATAGTTATTCTAGGTATTTTTTATGTAATTTCATCCAAATTTGAACTTAAAATTACTATAAAAATAAACTGTGCGTATGTATTTTTAATATTTTTCAACTGATATTGTAAAAATATATCAGGAGCCTTGTATTAAACTTTTACACTTTTTGGCCCAACCGATAAAACTTTTCTAATCAAAAGTACCCAACATTATTATCACTGTTTGTTTAATCCATATCTTATATTTTAATTATATTTCAGTAACTATAAATAAGTTTGCCCAAAAATATATAACTAATAGATTATATCATATTACCTAATTCATTTTTCAATGATCATAATTACAAATTGAAAATTGAAAATTTAATGCCAATCAGATGTCAAAAATAAATTTGATCATATTATTTATTAATTTATAGTGTACCTATACTGTATCTCAAAAGACCCATACACCTTAATTACCTTTGTGACAAATCAATTTATCTCAATACAGTTTTTTAAGTAAAATATAAGAAATTATAAAGCGGGACATTATTAAGGCTAATCTTAATTACTCGTACTAAAGCTCAACAATTAGCATGTTATTCAACATCAAATAAAATTCTTAATAGATATGGAATAAGTATAACTATTAGTAGACATAAAAATTTGAACGATAAAAATATAACATGATTTTTATTCAAGGAATTTGCTTACCAATACTATTAGAAATGGTTGATTAAGAAAATTAAAAGTTAGGTATAGTAAACCTTTGTTTTAACGATATAAATTTTAAATTTAAATAATTAAGAGAAACATTTAAATGGCTTATAATTATATCAATAAGTTTTAAAGTTAGACAATTATTCTAAATTAATATGTAACAAATGACATATTACATTCTTCCAACAGAAAAAAACTGCACAAAATAAATTTAAAATTACCTAAATTGAAACTTATAATTTATTAATAATTTTTACAAATTTTAAAATTTTATAGAAGAATCAAATATTTCATAATATTTATATATTGTCACTTATATTTTTTTATACTTGGTAAGTATCATAATTAAATTATTAAAAAGGAACCAGAATCATATTATAATCAACTATTGATAGTCACACTGTGATTTAACTGACTCTATTTATTATATTACCGTCTTTGACTTGAACAACAACATGTTATTCAAAAAGTCTTTCTGCACTTAAAGATGAATAAAAACTAGACAATCAACAATAAGCGAAGTACGATTCAGTGAACTTTGTGTGATGAACGTACACCGCAATAAAATACAAATAAAATTAATAATTAGGAAACCTCAAAATTAACAAACTAATTACTAAATTCACTACTAACTCCTAAATACAAATTCTAGAAAAATACTAATATATTTAAATTAATATTGTACCCCCGCCAACCCCAATAAACAACATTTATGGGCACCCATAAATAAATCTATAACTATTACCTATAGACAGTAATAATAAATAACTAAACAAATATATAGAATAGGCTCAGTTCTACTATATCCAATGACATGTCTTAATGAGAATAGTTTGTGAAGAAGATGTTAATATCAACTATAAATATTATGTTAAAATCAATCAATTTAATTTTTAAGTTTTTTTACGTTGATTAAAACTCTTATTTTGTATTTAACTAATATTAGTATAATGTTAAACTTATTATTAGGGTGGGTTTTCAAACTTTTCAAACCCACAATCTACATCAACTTAAGCAAATTTAAGTACAAATTTGAATAAATTTAAGTTCAATAGTTTGAATTGTTCAAGCATTATCAAGTTTGAAAATATGTTCAAGTATGACAGCAGATTTTTTTTATCATTATCAAATGTAAACACTGTTTTACTTCTATTAATTTTTTTAATTTATTATGGTTAAACTTTTTTTTATAAATAATAGACTTAAAAAAATTGGATTAATTTAACAAGACATTTAAGTACCTAATAGTTTGTATTTTTTATACATTTTAAAGATTGGTGTAACTAAAAGGACTAAAACATAAAGGTAATTAGTCATACATTTTAGTTGGTGGATAAGTGAAATTATATGAAGAAACTGACTTGGTAATTCACTGATATTTACACGGTATTTGTTACAAAACAAATGACAAAAATAAAATAAATGGCTCGATTCACCCCTATATGTGTACAATATTATGAAGTTTGAATATGTGAATGTGAAAGTTTTTATCAAGAGTAATTTAAATAATATTTCCAAAATTCGAAAAAAAATTTAAGGCTATAAGCTATACTAACTTAAAATGAGTCAAAATATCTCTAGAATATTACAATTATGGAAAATGCTAATATAAATATTTGATGAAAATTTCAAGGGTCTACTGTTATTAATTTTTGAGTTACACACTTACACCAAAAGAATAAAATCGATTTTTTTCAAAAAATGCTTTTGCATAGCATTTACCACTTTTTTTTTGTTTTTATTGACGCTTTCAAAAACTACTTGGCATTTTCAATTTTGATATTGCCAAAAGTCCCAACTAGATTTGATGCTGATCAGAGCATTTTTACTACCCAAAATGTTGCTGACAAGGCGGAAAAAAAATAAAAAAACGCATAATTGTAAAATCAATATGTACTATTGCTACGCTCAGAATCTTATATACTATAAATTAACCTTCCTACATTTTAAATCAACAAATATGTTAATAATATCATTATATTTTAGTTGGTCAGCAGCTTCTTTTTCTATAGATATTATAGCTAAGTTGGTGACTTTTTTTGGGGCAGAGAGCTTTGAAGATAGTAGTTTTTATAATTTTCAGTTTTAATAATTTAATTTTAATCACTAACTCGTTTAAAATTTGATACATTTAATTTACGTCAACTAATATAGGTAGGTATAGTTAGTAAATATTACAACAATTGAATGTATAAAATATACCTGGATGATATATATTTTTTTGCTCATTAATTTGACTTTTTTTATTGTATCTATAAAAGCGAGGCTGTTAAGCGTTCTGTGGTGGTCCAACTGTGGAGAAGGCTCTAAACGGCCCTACATAGATCTTATACTAATAGACTGACCACGGTATTAATTCCAGCGGCCTGATCAAGCTAGTACACTGCACACGCGCAAAACAACTATGGAATTGTAAAATCATTTTAAATTACATTTTGTTGTAGAGTGACTATACTTAATACTAACCATTATTAACAATGCTTTAATCCTCAAAAAATAGCAACACTGGTGTCTTGCCAGGAAAGACCGTACCACCTACCCGCATCCTACTTGGATGTTCCGTCTATTAGTACAAGGTCTATGCATTTACCTAAGTCTGTAGTTTTTTTTTTTTACATGATGAGTTGAAATGATAGTTAAAGGGAATCTAATAAAACAAAAGAGAACTGTAAAGACTAAATTTCTATATATAACTCAGAGCTTAACATTTAAAATGTGTTTCTATTGTTACCATGTAAAGATGGAAAACAAGAATAATGTTTTCAATTGAATAATGAAGTATTAAAGTTAAGTTAAATGAATGCTGATAAATGATAACAAAAAATAACTAAGTGATATCAACAAAAAGCCATTATTATTTAAACAAATAATTGTGTCTTTTAATTAGAGGTGTTCCGGGTACCCGGTTATCGAGTCCAAACCGGGTACCCGATATCATATTCAGTACCCGACTAATACTCGTTACCCGGCGAATTATTAAAAGATGACTTGGACAGTACCCGGTACCCGGTGTAAAGCTACATTTTTACCCTGGAATATACCCGGTACCCGGCTTAATAAACCCGGCACCCGGGTTATAAATAATAAAAAAAAATGTGTGCCCACAATCGACCAAACGAAAATATTTTATAAAATTATAATAGTAGTTACTAGTTAGTACTAGGCACTAGCCCCTCCGGCCCCCATGCTAGTTGTTATGACTATAAAATAAATGTTTTTACTTTTTATGCTTTATTTTAATTTTTAATTTTGTTTAACCAAATTAAAACTATAAGTAGTTATGTTTGCAGACTTGCAGCTAATTTTTTATTTAGTAATTACCTATCTGATATTTAGAGTGAATCAACCTATCAATTATTATGAAACTTGATGGTTAAAAGTTAAAACATTATCTGAGTTTGTATGTGGGGTTTTTACAATAATTCAGTTTTTAAATGATCCATGAGCATTTTTAATTTATGCTATATTATGCAAAACTTTCTAAAAAAAATTAAGTATCACAAAAAACCATATACAAATTACAAACTGATAATCTCCATTAAATGTTGAATCAGTTTTAAATTTTAACAGACATTATTATTTATTACTTGGCTAATACTCAGTACATGGTATTTAATATTTATGTAAATTATTACTTGACCAGTACCCGAGACTCAGTTTTTAAAAAAATTATTACTCGACCAGTACTCGAGACTCGGTTTCAAAAAAATTATTACTCGACTAGTACTCGAGACTCGGTTTAAAAAAAAATTATTACTCGACCAGTACTCGAGACTCGGTTTTAACAGATATTGTTACTCGACAAATACTCGGTACCCGGTTTATAAGTAAAAACTGTACCCGGAACACCTCTACTTTTAATCATCTTTCAATACCTCGACCAATACACATACATAAAACTAACTAATCCTAGGCATTTCAAATTAAGCTATAATAGTTTTATATTCAAGTATAATACCTACTACGTTTAGTTGAATAGTTGAATAATTTCTAATACTAAGTCAAAATGTTTTGAAAAATTGATCAATGAGTTTTGTAAACAGCTTTCTAAATTATGCGAAAGTGAAAACGCCCTACTTCTCTAAACTTGAAATCTAATTGAATAATCTTACAATTGTCAACTGGGAAATTGTGGACATTTTATACTTAATTTCTTGTGTTTATAAAAAAAAGTAATGTTGTGCCAACTATGTGAATATTAATGATTTTTCAGCAATTAGTTAATAATATCAGTGTTAGTGTACAATAAATTTAATTAGCAAATATAAAAGCAACGAAAACATATTAATATACTAACCAAGTCTGGTCAATTGCCGCCTGTTGCGTATCCAAGAGAACATGGTCATAGATTGTTCGTACTTTGAGACACGACTTACATTAACCACAGCCTAAGTGTAAGACGTCACTGGAGTGTCGGCACATTATCGACGGTCAGTGTAAATGCATAAATGTACCATTAACGATAGAAAACAAACGGAAACAAACATTAAGTTTTACGCGTTTGAACCAAATGTCATAAACGTGAAAATCAAATTAGAAAGGTGTGTTTGTGAACTGTTTTCTAGCGTTTTAATTGAAAAGTGACAATTATTAAGTTCTTGTTAACAAACAATCGCACGGTGTGATGTTTAATGTCTATGAAGCCGTTATCAGTATTCAGCAGTAGAGCAGTTGGATGTTGTTATCTGGCATCCTTTTACCGTAAATATGTCGTCATGCCCCGGTGTCATTTGCCCAACAACAACTACTACTATCGTCCACCACAAAGTTCTTCTGTTTTTCAGTTTTCTTATTTCTTTCGCTAGAGTTCACATCACTCAAAATCAATTATAAGTACGAATTAAAACGCTCGATGTTATCGCTTAGGCATTGATTTTTAAGGAGAAAAAATCCAAAATAATCGACGTAAACACGCGTCACGCGACGGTACAAGTGGTCGATCTCTGAGATATTAATATTTCCCAGTTTTTCTTTGTCTATTTTTTCTGGTATTCCTTCTCGATCACGTAGCTTGGTGCCATACTCGATACAGATAAGCAGCGGCGGCGGAGATAACGCGAACACTCAGCGGCGCAACGACAACAACATTGAACGTAGTAACATACAACAATAACAACTTTGATTTAATAATTTTTTACCCATAGACCCATAGATTATAGTTTATAGTATTATTATTTATTGTTCTTTTAATGGCTACGTCGATCGTATTATTATAGTTGTTACGACTTTACGAGTTGTGTGTCCGTTGTTGTAGCCGTTTGCGCGACCTCTTCGAAAAACAACAACATTTCGAATAATAATATTGTGTGTCGTCCTTGCGCACGGTTGCGTCACACATATCATTATCCCATTTCGGTTTTGCGAACAGTCCCGTGTCCGGTGTCGCACACAACTGTTGTCGTCTGGCTTCCCGCTGTGGCAACTAACGTAAAGAAACCCCAAAAACAAAAGTGATAGGCACCAAACGCACGATCGACGACGAGTGTCAATTACTGTCCGTGCACATTACCGAGTGGTACCACACACCTACCCATCGAGCTTTTGACACTTTATATTTGTCGAAAAATGAACGTCGTTGTCTGAAACTCCTAATTACGCAGTAAGTAAGTTGTAAGAAGTGCTCATCATAGATACTAACTGGTGCCTACACAATTGTATTTTTCGGTTTTTTTTTTTTGTTCTTTATTGTCAGTCATAATAAATGTATATGATGCAATCAACACTAGGACACTACTATATCCCTACTTAAACAATCACTCGAGACCGATCTATGTAAGAACTTCATTTAGTGATTTTATTATAATTTATCAATATTTTTATTGGCTTTTTAAGTACTAAAATGTAAGTAGGTTCATAAATAAGTCTAGTATTTAATATTCAAATGTATAATACAATATACCTATTAAACATTTTTTAAGTAGGCATATATTGACTATTTTTCTTTAGGTGACTAGGTAAACCACTTAGCAATAATAGGTACTACTTCACAAATACTACTAACCTATTAATTCATTAATGCCGGGTTGCATGAACAATCACTTAACATTTAACAAATCAATAGTGAGCTAAAAGTCCCTTATTATGATTTAGTACCCCATGATTGTTCCATTAAATTGTATTGATCTATTAAATTAATCAATTTTTCATGCAACCTGGAATAAGTTTATTCATGAAACATAATAGGTATGATGTATATTTTGTTATATTTTTAATTTTGATGTCACCATAGGTTACCCTTTATACAGGAAATCAGTGGCATATCTAGAATTTTCAAAAGGGACCTAACCTAACCCCATACACATACAAATATACTATAATAGATAAATAATAAAATCAATTAGTAATTAATAATCATTAGTTTAAGACAGTCGACCGGGAGGAAGCAAAGAATAGCTCCCGGGATAAGCCACTGCAGGCAATATGTGGCCTTAATTTATTGGATTTTAAATTAGCCCCCAGAAAATTAATCCAGATTTACAGTAATTTAATCACTAAAATAGTGTTGTCTATTTTTATTTGGTACACAAGTCTTGCATATCTATAATTTTTATAATTTGTAAATTGGTTAATATTTTAGTTAAGTGCTTATACATTTTTTCTCGTTTTAAATTCCAAATTTTGTCTTTTATTAAGATTTTATTAAATATTGGAAGAGGTGATTTTCTGTCTTTGTCTAACATACCTACATGGAACATAGGAATTTAGATGTGTTGAATTTGTTATCAAGTCTACTTGAGATCAAATTTCCCAGATTCTTAATTAAACAAATATTGAAATATTCCTTATTTTTATTTAGGGAAATAAAATAAAAATTGATCGTGGGCCGTCAAAATCACAGATCACAAAATCGAGGTGAATATTTTCTGTGGTGTTAGACTTTTAATGAGTATTTTTTTATGATGACGTAGCGGAGATAATTTTGCATTGAATGATTTACTAGTTATCAATTCACCAAAAACAGATTATGTTTTATATATTATAAGTATATACTCGAGTATATTCATAACAATTTATCAAATATTACCATATAATAAATATGAAAAATTATTTTATATCAATTTATACCCGAATTTATATATTATTATAATAATATAGGTACCATATTATATTAGTTAACTTAAATGTGGTATAATAACAGAGGATGGTCGCAGCAAAACAAATATAATCTGTAGGATAGCACAGGCAAAAAGAGCATTTCAAGACAAAAGCCACATATTAACTACCAATAGTGTTAGCCTGGAAATAAGGAAGAAATTCCTAAAAAGTTATATTTGGAGCGTAGCGCTCTTTGGATCCGAAACCTGGACAATAAACTCAACGGAAAAAAATAGGCTAGAAGCCTTTGAGATGTGGTGCTACAGGAAAATGCTCAAAATACCATGGACTGAGAAGGTAACGAATAAAGAAGTACTAGACAAAATAAAGGAACAACGACAAATATGGAAAAGTATTCAATCAAGAAGAGGCAAGATGATAGGACACATTTTAAGGCATGAGAGTTTATTAAAGAAAATAATTGAAGGAGATGTTGAAGGACACATTGCAAGAGGAAGACCAAGAACAGAATACATGACACAGATAATGCAGGATACGAACAAGGGAAGTTACAAAGACCTGAAGGAATTGTGCTACGATAGAGAAGCATGGAGAGCTGCAACAAACAAATCTACGGATTTATAACAAAAAAAAAAAAAAAAAATGTGGTACCTAATTAATTTTATTATTATTATTATTATTACACACAAAATCATCAAAAATTGTCTTAATGACTATGCGTCAGGATAGGTACTTTAAATTTCAATAGTGATTATTTTTGTGAGATGTTTATTTGGTTGCCTTTTGTTGTCTACTCATAATACAGAAAATAATATTCTTTTGTACTTTTTTTGTTATTGGTCTCGAACCTGGCAAATATGGCCATTAGCTATTATATGGATTACGGTTGGAATGGTGGGTACGGTTGGTTAGCAACACGTGTATGTGTGGCAAGATTTTGCCACTATGAATCCAGGTGGTTGCCCATACTAGTGGTAGCGGCCAATACTTAATCTCAATCACGTTTCTTGACTAATTGCAACCACCGTGCCTTGCCAAGCCATATTCGAGTACTTTACATTACATAAAAATGTTAACTTTAGGGATCCCATTCATCCTGTTATTTATAGAATTATCCTCCATTGAATGAAGCTTTCTGCTGTCAAAACTTATCAATAACAATATTTATCAGTTTTCACAGTTCTTTCGTCAGTACCTACATGACTTGCATTTTTTTTTTTTTTTAATTATTTTATAATCTTTATGAATGGCATGTCTTTAGATAGGTAAGTTAGAAATACCCTATACATTTCAAATTTATCTTATATAATATAGTTATCAAACAAATACAATTAAAATATTTAATAACACCATTAAAGTATGTTTTTGATTAAATTAAATTTTTTTTAACGCATTCTTGACAGACAACAGTATTTTTTATTGTTTTCTACCTTATTTTCCTATATAATAAGCTCATGAAATATTTAATAACAAAATAAATAGTTAAACTTATGAAACCTTTGATCATACAGTTATTTTATTACATTAAATGCAATCTTACTTAATAAATACATTTTATGTTATTAATTATTACATAATATGTTAACTCATCAATGGTTGCAATATACACTCACGTTTTAATATGTTTAGGCATCAGTATACCACTGACTAATTTCTTACTTATTTGAACTGAAACTACTTATACTTTCAATTGACATATTTACTTATATAAATACAATTTTATGAAATCTACTTTCAATCAAATTTCAAAGTAATTTAATCACGAGGAATTAATCATAGCTTTTATTGTTATTTTTATTTTTATATTTATAATTGTTATTGTTGTGTACATAAAAATTATTAAAAAAATTATATAATATTGTATATGTTGTCTGGTTGTAGAATAGTATGTTAGTTACCTTCATGATATATAATATACTTAAGGTGATGTTCCTGATTTTGTATTTAAAACAGAATACATGGTGTCTTATCATAATAAACCGATGAAGAAAGTATTTATTTAACACTAGCTATCTAGATCACGGATAGAACACCTTGATCTAGATTAATTAATCATTAATGTAATTTATCAAATTTTATTACCAACTTAAAACAAATTATAGATATAGTAATGTACTATCATTCTTCATGGTACTAAATATAAATATAAATTATTATTATTATTATTTGGTTCATATGATTTATAGCCAATAGATAATAATATATAAATATATATATAATATATATATTTATTTTCAACTATGCAACATTTTAAAATTTAAATAAATGTTTAACGGGGTGCCACCATTGGGTGACTTCCCCCTCCCTCTAATCATCCCCATCCCATTTACTTATTGTAATACATGTAATTATAGATTGTAAATAAAAAATTTTGTTCAATAAAAAAAAAAAAAAAATGTTTATTTTTGTAAGAATCTTGAGGACATGTTATGTATAATATTATATAATATAAGATCAACCTTGTTGTTTTTGATTAGGTAATTTAAATTAATTTTAACTTAACTTCATGCTTAACTTCATAAATTAATTTTAATTCTCCAAATATTGTAATATAAATTATAAATAACTACAAGTATAATAAATAATTAATTATTTCATAATTAGTATTACTTCTTGTTGGTATTGGTAGAACTTAATTATTTACTATTTATTTCAGGCAGTTAATAATATACTTGATAAGCAATGCCGCTCTTCTACAGTGTAGTAGCCAGGGGTATGGTTGTACTAGCCAAGCATGCCAACTACCAGGGAAATTTCGGAGAAATTCTGGAAGGAGTCTTAATCCAAATTGGACCAGAAAACAAAAAACAAAGTTTACTACATGACCGTTACTTGTACCACTATATTTGTGAAGATCAAATAGTTTATATGTGTATCACAGATGATGTAAGTTTGAACATAAATTATTTTGGTACGATAACACTGTACAAATATAAATTAAGTCATTGTGCAATAATCTGAATGACTTTTTAGAGATTGTTGCAATGTTACTACTAAATATTACAATTTTAAAATAAAAAAAAGTGAATTTATAAGTTATATGATCAAGCATTCTACAATATGATTATTATTGTGTATTTATAGGAATTCCAAAGATCTAAAGCATTTTTTTTCTTAAATGAAATAAAACGAAGATTTCAAGCTACATACGGTCATCGTGCATCCAATGCTATTGCATATTCCATGAATTCTGAGTTTGCTCCAATACTTGCTTCTGAAATGGTACAAACATTGTATGCTATATAAAATATTTATTTCTAAGATAGTAACAAAATTTTTTTTTACAGAAACGATTTTCTAGTGTAAATGAATTTGATACACTATCAAAAGTACATGGAGAACTAGATGAATTAAAAGACATAATGGTTCGAAATATTGGTAAAAAAAATAAATATGAGCTTTATATCATTTTAATTATAACAATAAATTACTACTATTTTCAGACAGTGTAGCTCTTCGTGGAGAAAAGCTTGAATTGTTGGTTAATAAAACTGAAAACTTATGTTCACAATCCATGAATTTCAGAGTTCAAAGTCGTACTCTACAGCGTTCATTATTCTGGAAAAATGTCAAAATATATGTTTTATTTATAGCTATAGGACTTGTAAGTATATATTTATACTATGTAATAACTTTCACTGACTTAATCAATAATAAAATATAATATAAAATGTTAATCAAGTATTTGCTGTGTGTAACATGTTCAAGATCGGTAATATGAAATTGTTATTTTCACTGAGTTTTAAAGAAATGGAAAATCAAAAATGTGTTTTACCACATGCAATATTTTGTTTATAGAAAATTCATAAAATTGAATGCAATTGATTTCATTTTTCCAATTTCTTCTGAAAATGCTTGAATAAATATTTGTTATAAATTGAAACTATTTCAAAAACAAAATAGAAAGGATTCTAAAACTTAAGTTTTAATTAAGTATATTCATAAAAAGGATTTTGTAAAATTTATATAACCTTCAGAAACAAATTTTAAAATTCACTAATATGATATTTTTTTTCCAGGCTATTATTTATTTCATGACTGCTTTCTTCTGTGGATCACTTGCTCTCAATTGTAGTTAAATTTTATGAAATTATAATATTTTTTTATGTATACTTATGCCAATACAACGTCTCAAATTTTATATTTACAAGAAAAATTACAATACCTATGCTTAAAACGTATTTATACTTAATTAATGTAAAATGTAATTATTATAGATTTCTTTTGTTATATCTTTTTAGTCAATTGTTATATACATGTTAGACATTGAAATATTGTGATAAAATATACTTTTGTACAATAAATTATTCCTCAACAATTTTTACTATAAACTATAATCTTTTAAGTCAAAAATTGTATTTTACTTACACTCATATTATGTCCATTTTTTTTTTTTTTAATTAGTATATTTTATTTAGTTAGTAAGTAGTTATTTGTTCTAACTCAAGAACAAAATAATTTCACAGGAATAATCAAAAAACTATCACATTTTCTAAATAAATACAATATATAATATTATATTTAGAAATGTTGTAATTTATATTTAGTTTACATAATTCAAAATTAATTTTTGAATTTTCCGTGTCAAAAGTAGATTAAGAAAATCACTTTATTTTATAAAGTATAAAATCTTATACTTTCAAAATTCTACTATCAAAAGTTAATATTGGATAGTAATGATTGTATGTTAGTTTAATATCTACAATCCAGCTATGAAAAATGATCTTTCATTTATATTGTAAGCCCAATGGTATAATGACTGAATGGTTTAAAGTAGAATCCTTTTTATTAAATCTGTTCATGTTATGTAACTGTAAGGTGGGAACATATATTCAAAATACAAATAATATAATTAGAATATATTGAGATTAATAGAAATAATATTAGCAATGATTTTTTTTTTATCACTAGCTTAAATGATAAAAAAAAGAATTATTTTAATATTTATAATACATTTCCAAGGTTAGGTAATGTATATGAGCGATTCTCATTATTTTAAATTATTAAGTAAGTTAAAAGTAAGATGAATGTTGCCTGCTGCCAAGCTTATCATAGCACTGGTTGATTGACTTATCACTAGGGCTTTGATTTCAATACATTTGCATACTTTTTTTTTGGAATGTCTTACCCAATGCTTTCCAAGCTACAAATGTGTTTCAAGTACTCCATGTTGTAACCCCAACATTTTTTGTGGCATTTATGACGTTTTTTATGAATTTTTTTAATTTATTAAGGCATTTATTACCTATTTCTCCTATAATGACTAAAAAATTGACTTCATTGAAATATAAACTTAGTAATATAAATAATTTTCATTTTGAACTATAGGTATAACATCACATAATCTGATTTTTAATTAGATAAGGATGAAATTTATCTTTATGTCGCGTCACATCAACCAATAATTAGCCAGTTTAATTGCAAACATATTTTAACGGAGTATTACAATTTAGTACAGTGTAATACAAATTTAATTTATATTTAAAAACGTGCTTACACAATTTTAAATGTTAAATGCATTTTTTTTATATTTCTAGAACATTTAAATCCGAGCCCTACTTATTATATATAACCCTAAAACGCTTGAAATTCATTGATTCTATGAATATTGTTTATTTATAGGCATTTACTAATATACATATATATATATATATACACACACACTCAGTAGTTTACCTATATGAGGGCGGGGCATATGAGCCTATACAAAGTTTATATAATAAAAATTTGATTTAGGAAAAAATTTCAAACTTTTAATAAATCTTACTGAAAAATCATAATTTTTGACTTACCACCTATTAAACGCGCACCAAAGATATATAGGTTTAGATCGTTAATTTATTTACCTGTATATAGTTATAGTTATTCCAATTTATATAAAAATCATGTAAATATCTTAAAATATTATTTCAAAGTATTTAAAAATGCCTCAACAATTTTAAAATCCTCTAAATAATAAAAATAACAACCTAACAATTTAAAATTGTTATGAAGAACGCTTGAATATAGACTATACTATTGATAGTACATTGGGATATAATACTAAATTTTAAAGACATACTAGACATTTTAGCAAAAAAATATATGGAATCATACATTTAATTTAATTGAATTGTTTACTTTATTATCTTTGAATTACCATTTACCATTTACCTCATTTAATTTATAATGATAAATGAATATAATATTATAATGCATGATAATTAACGAACAAGGGTGATATGGAGGGCGTAGCCTATGATTATAAAAACGTATATCCTACCCCAGAACCAATTCATATTTAAGCCATTGATAATAATTATGTTCATATATGTTCTTAGTTGACTTGTGATGATTCTATTACATTTATTTCGTATAAATTAGCTGATTGTGGTACATGTTTTATTACCACAATTTAAGATACACCTTAAGAAAAAAATAAAAGCTTCCTACCTGATTTAATTTATCTTAGAACTGTCCTTCAATATGCTATTAAATGGTATCGAAAAGCATTTAAAATACAACCAAATCCTTATGCTGGAATCAATCAAGCAACATTATTATTAGTTGCTGGAAATGAATTTTCCAAGTCTGAAGAATTTCAACACATTGGTAGCTATATGTAAATATTATTTTTATTAATTGACTTAACAATAATTAACAATATGCAGTTGTACACTTCTATAGTTTTCAAAGCAGCGAATAAAAATGTATATGTTCATTTACGGTATTGTCTCTAATTTTTCAGATGCATATGGTTCTGAAACATACAATTTTAATTGATCAATAAGTTGTTTTTGTGTCTTGGTCAGGTTGGTCAAATGCTAAATTTGCTCTGATTAGCAGGTAAAAAGTTAATGATGAATTTTGTGTTACATTACCATCAGTTTGGAATGCTGGTATAGCTCATTTGGCGCATGATAGGCTTTACCGCAGTGGCATACATATGGAGTCTTGAATGTGTGCACACGATTGTCATGATAGCGTAGATTCCTGGCATCGTTGAATGACTTATTGCATTTTAAACATTTAATTTTTTTAAAATTAGGATCATGTTGTGTAGCCATATGGTGTTTAAGATTAAATGCATGTGTATATGTTTTTCCACATTCCAGACATTTATAATTTTTACCACCAATATGTATGGAGGAGTGCCTCCTTAAAGTGTCCAATCTTTTATAGTATTTTTTACAAAGATTGCACTGATGTAATCCCACTATTGCATGTGTTACAGTGTGCCTGTTATACGCCGATTTAAACCTGAATTGTTTTTGGCATACTTTGCATGTGTAGGATTTTTCTGAAACACCATAAACACATACTAATATTCAGTCTTGTAAAGAATACTTTTATTTTGTATTCGGAATACATATTCGAATAAATGAGAACTAAGGTATTCAGAATACGTATTTGAATTGTTCTTAAAAAATATATTCAGAATACATATTTGAATACTTTTAAAGTATTCGAATACTATAAGAATATTTTTTTTCACAACAAGTTTTTGTCAGTTTTTGAATGGTTGGTAATTAACATTAAAAACATTGTAATCATAAGTTATTTATAAGTTTTGACCACATATAATACGGCCGACACGGACCATACAAGTATACAACACATTGGTGTTTATAAAAATAATCATATCATGGGCCAATATTATATTTTGTTCAAAGAATAAAACTAATATTCATGATGTTCCTGATATAACTATGTTTCAGGATCGGAAAAAAGTATTTTTTTAATGAATAAAAAATACAAATAAAAGTATTCAGAATACGTATTTATATACTTTTTAAAAAAAGTATTTAAAATAGTATTCGTATACAAAAGAAGTATTCAAATACTTAACAAGACTGTTAATATTTTCAATTGCTTAAAGCAAAAATATTGTATGTGAAAAATAATGACACGTTTTAGGTAGGTAAATCTTATACATCATGAAAAAAAATATAATAAATATAAAAAACCAGCATTGTTATTACCTATAGTGGCAGTCAATTTAGCAATATCCTCATTACCATCACTATCTTCCAATCTAGTCGTTGTAACTATGGCAAAAAATAAACATTATATCATGACAAAAATAAAAATGTATAAAAACAGCGTTGTTTATTACCGTCAGTGTCAGACAAATTCCTCCCAGTTACAGTTGTTGGTTGTAACACTACCTCCTCTGAGAGTATGAGGGGATGCATACTTACTACTGTAATAAAAATATAATGATATCAATGTATTTAAAACAATGGTATAAGTTCAATTGCAGAAATAAACATGGGGCACAGACAGACAATTTTTAAAGCCATTTGTTCATAATACATTAAATAAATATATGTAATAATGGATGAAGGTCATATTATTAGATGAAAAATAATAATAATAATTTTACTCAGTTGCAAGCAGGGCTTCAAACCGGTTAAAACCAATTTTGTTACTAACCGGTTATATTGGAAAATTTACATGAACGAAATTGAAACCGCAATTAACTATTTTATAGAATGAAAACGAAATGTTTAGTTAGAATTATTTTTAGTTCTTGAACAAAAAAAAATTATTTTTAAATTGGGATTAAAAAATGAATAATAATAATCATGATTGTTTATACTTTTGTTACGAATGTTGGTCATTCTGTTTCTAATATGATAAATGTTAGTGATTTCCAACACCATTAAACAGTTTGCCGCCTTTAATGCTGATTAAGTATGCAGTATGCAATAATTTGATAATCTAAGACCGTGCATGATATTGTTGGTAACAGTCTTTTATAATTTTATGCATGATGACTAGAGATAGTCTAGAGATATCTCTAGCCTTCATGATTTAATTATATTAAAACATAAAAATTATAAAATAAAGTTAATTTTATATGTAGTTGTATTTTTTTCTTCTTATGGGAGTAGAGAGTAGATACATATAATTCAAAAATAATTTAAAAAAATTAACCTATTTTATTAACTTAAAAACTGGTTTTTAATAACCATAAAATGTAGGATCGATATTAACCGGTTTATTAAACTAGAAAAAATTAAAGAACTAAAACCATTAACCACAACACATCATTTCAGTTTGAAGCCCTGGTTGCTGGTATATTTAAGCATCTGGGCGGTGAATGCTGTGATGGATCCATACTTACTGTTGTAATAAAAATATATTATTAACAATGCTTGTAAACAAAGCTATGTAAAATTTTAAATACTGATTTTTACTGTAATATTATAAAAAAAAAGAATATAAGAAAGAATAGATATGTCAATTTGCCACAAAAGAATAACTTATAGCCCTCCATTCGCTCTAGTCCAACTTTTGACAAATTGATTATTAATTTAAAGAAATACAAATAATAGATTATAAATAAAGATGTATGCATATATTAAGCCCAAACAGAGATCTTTTGAGGGGATCAAAATATTTTAAGTTAAGAGTTAACCATATTAATTATCTGTTTGATTCTTCATGATATTATTCCTCACTTAATTATGATATGTATTTTTCTCTATAGGCTCTTTGTTTATAACAAGACAATGAGGAATAGTAATTACAAAATTAAATTATAAATAAAATATAAATACAAAAGAAAAAAGTGGTTAAAAAATGATTTCCTACACAGCAGGTTACAAAATAAAAGCCAAAAAGTGTCTAGAAAAAAGAAGTACCATTCAAAGCTCAAACCAAACCAAGGCTGAGTAAAAATGTGAATATATAACTAATCGGTGTTTCCGAATTGCTGTCAAAGTGACGAAAACCATGTGAGTTGCGGACGAAATCTCAAAAGGTAACATACGAATTGCGGACACAAATATAAGATACTAATTGCGGATAATGTTACAATATTCACGTGGTGAAATCAGTAGAATATCATATATACAGGCTGTTTTAAAAACTATGACGATAATCTATAAATATTTTATAAACAATTTTTTCCACAAAATTAAAACAATCTATAATTCAACAACATTTTAAAAATAACGATTACTCTTTTGCAAGACACAAATATTTTAAACCCCACCTACCAATTTTTTTTTTAGCTTTTGTCATAAGTCCTGAAAAAGTGGTGAAGGGAAATATTTGTGTCCACAACTAACGTAGTTTTTATTAAAAAAAGCTCTGTACGCAATTAGTATTATGACAACGAAAGTCGTGTCCGCAATTGTTATATTATAATTCCTAACCTGAATAATTTGTCCGCAACTAGTATGTGTCCTAACTAATGACGATAAGAAATTCCACATGTGAACCTTACCTAAGGCTCTATCACATCTATGATTCTATGATTATAATTGAAAAAACTTGGTGAACAGGAACATTAAAATTATATTTGCACAGTTGATCAACGCTGTGATCGAAGTTCAAAGAATAAAATAAAATTCTACCAAATTTTTTCAATACTCCCAAACATACGACCTATCATATGAAAGGCCATGTGTTTAGAAGCCATACAATTTAAATTGAGTCTTACCTTGAGTATTCCTGTGAGCTCCAACTGCTTCTTGTGCATTCATAAGCACTTCATCCGTGGTTTGGTTTCCAGACATTGGCCATTGATTAAAACCTTAAAAATAAAAAAATAATTAAAAACAAATTACACAAATAATAACATGCCATACATATGTTAGAGTTGTCATGTGATGGTCCAGCTCTTGACATGTCGATACTATTGTCCATATCGTCATCATCATCCAATATCAAGTATTTACTGTCTTTGTTGTTCATATCTTCCAAATACTCAGGCTTAGGTTCTATCAGTTCACCAGTCGGTTCGATCTTTGGTCCTGCCACACCTTCAGCAGCTGATGCATCGTGGTTGTTGATGCGGCTGTTATTAGTCTCATGATCACTGTCATCCAACGGCGCACCTTTGGTTATAGTGGCAGGAATGTTAGGAACACCAACGGCGCTCAGGGCTCCGGCCTGAAGGAGCGGTACATCACAAGAGTTGCTTACATCAATAAGACTGTCAGGATCGTCACTTGTCGACGACCTACGCTTGTTGCGTCGTCGTTTTCTAGTAATTGAGGCCCTATCATCACAAGACCTGATTTGTGGACTTTCTAGCCTCCTCTCTATCGTTAAACCTTGTGCTACTGTAGATGGACCACGTGTGACAGACTGTTGGATTGATTTTCTGACCTGAGTAGCAACGGGTGCCATAGCCGGTGCTGAAGAGGCTGTGCTGTCTTCGTTGCCACCACCATCAGACAGACCCTTGACCTGCAGAGATTCTGCAGCTTTCAGGAACGTGCTTAACTGGTCTTGGGAAATGCTAACTTCCCCCCTGTACATGTAAACCATCATACTTTTTAGTTCTTGGAATTTAACGTCCTTCAGTATGATGATCGGATGCTTTTCATAATGTTGGTTTAATAAAAGCTGGAAAAAAATATTATTATATGAATAAAACTAATATACTAGAGATTAAAATTAATAAAACCGGAGATATTACAATGATAATTGTTATTGACGACTGATTCCTAGAACTAGGACTGAAGAACCCTTAAGATTGCAGAAGATTTTTAGATTCTGAGTGGAACGATTGAACGATGTATTGATTTTACAATGATGTGTGTTTTTATATTTTTTTTTTTTATTTTTGTGTCTGTGTACACGATAAGTAGTCGAAATAATGCTTCGATTTTCGACTTCAGTATCTTGTTCGATTGGAAAGTGAAAATCGTTGGTGCATTGGGGAGGTCAAAATTTAAAATTTCCAGTACTTTTCAAAAGCGCCAAGAAAAACAAAAGAAAAATTAAGGAAAAACGGGAATTTTTACTCAAAATCGATTTTTCAGAAAATTGAATTTGGTTTTTGATGTAACTTTAAAACAAATGACCGTAGATACATGAAATTTTCACTGGTTGTTTATATTTGCATTTTCTATACACGATAACATTTTCAAAACATTTTGATTTATTTTGAACTGTTTAGGGACATTTTTTTTTGTTTTTTTTTCTAGAAATATCAATAAAATTTTATTTGTTAGTTAAAAAAACTTGAAAATTTAATAGAAGGCTCCTAGTATATTGTTTCAAAGGCAGATGAAAAATATTAAAAATCGTTAATCAAATTTTTTTTTATAAGTATTTAAAGTTCAAAAATTGACAAAATATGGAAAAATCACGAAAATTAGCAAATTATTTTGAGTTAAGAATTCGTAAAAATTTTTCTTTTTAAATCTAAGATTTGAAAATGTAATACAAGATTCCTTATAAGATTTTCTACCTTTATCAAAACAAAAATGTCTATATGAAAGTCAAATTAAATTTTTATGAGCGTTTGAAATTCAAAATTTTTATAACATTGGATATTCACTCGATTTCTCATGTAGCGATTTCCTTATTTTGTTGTAATTCATAAACGAATAACTATAGATACATGAAAATTTCACTGAATGTTTATATTAGCATTTCCTATACACCATACAATTTTGAAAATATTTTGACTCTTTTTGAGCTGTTTACGGATATTTTCATTTTTTAATTTTTTTAGTTTTTTTTCTATGAATATCAATAAAGTTTTATCTGTTGGGCCTAAAAGTGAAAAATTTTAAAAATACATAGGCACAATTTTTTTTGAAAGCATTTAAAGACAACATTTATCAAAATCTCGAAAATTATCAATCATTGTAATTAATAAATTATAAAATGATATAAAATAATATAAAAATATAAAATAAATTTTAAAATTTAAAACAAAGGTTCTCATAAATAGTTCAAACTGTAACCAAAAAATCTAAAAAATATATGAACACAGTTATTTTTTACAGACGTTTTAAATTCAAATTTGGACGAAATTACATAATAAAAAACCTAGAATAACTATTTTAGTTATTTTGTTGTGATTGTATAATATTTTTCGTGGGTACTTGAAACTTCTAAAGTATACTACTATATATCTATGATAGTATCAGTATAGTATAGTATAACGCGTTATAAGTACCTAATGGATATTGTGATATGATTAATTTTGAATTCATTATAGGTACCTATTATAGGTCAAATTTTGATTTAGTACCATAGATATGTATATAATATGTCTTATACCTAGACTGACATACCGTCTCCGCTCAGAATCGTTTTTTCTTATACAATGATATTATATCGTTGAATTCAAATTTAATATCATCCATTATACAGTGACCCAATTGTAACCTACTGTACAGCAGAGCGACACCCACCTGCCCACCTTTGTTAATTGTAGTAAGGCATAAGAAATATAAAAACATAAAAAAAATAAAGTAGGTACTAAAAAAATTAATCAATCAATTGATAAAATATCATAATTGTGTGTCAAATAATATTTAATTACTGTTAATTGAAAATAAATTCTGAAATCTTGGAAAACCCTTGATTGCTAATTGGTAGATGTATCGCATAAAATTGTATTCGGTATAACTTATTCAAAGGTACTATCAATTAGTATCAAACGAACAAAAATCTTTTGATATGAAAAAAAATGTAATAAAACAGCAGAAGAGCCACCAGAAAAGACAGTGAAACATTCAGAATATATTTGATATAAGATATGGACATAAAAAGATAATTAGTAACTATTTAACTAATGCAGTTTCAGTCAAGCTCAGCAAATAAAATATTTCACTGGAATTTGCAATTTTAATTCAGAAATTCTAACCAGCCATCGAGCATGACAAAGTGAACAAGATCAGTGTATTGGAAATACCGGATGTATTGCAATAATATTATAACAGAATTACTACTGACGTTATGTAAAAAAATCAACCAACTCCTACTTAACTTTACTTTAAATAAACAATTCCAGAAGGATGTATCGCAGTGAGTAACTCAGTGTAGAAACTAAAAATTGATCTTAATTTCAAATGACTATACTATACTATTAAACAGCTAAACTCGTACAATTTCTCCAGTACGACATAATACACTAGCGAATTTAAAAATAAGATAAGGGATTTTTACTATAGGAAAACATATGCAACTCAAAATTGAGTTACTACACTAATGTACTCACAGTGAGAATTACGATAATAATTTATAATAATAGGTATGTAACAATTGATTATAAACAGATATATTTACTTCTAGGTATGGACTGCATGCCGACAATACGACTTTGTGGGCCTTTAGATATTGACCCTCAGCCGCCAACGTGCAATCGACCAATGTGCCACTCTCCAGCAACGTGTTGAATACGCTGATCAACGTGCTTTGATGGTTGTTCCAGCGCAGACAAAAATTTAGATTGTCTCCCGCCATGCCCATCACAGTACTATGAAAATAAAAACAAGTTATTAAAACATATTTTGAATGAAAATAAAAACAACTCACCTTAAAATTTTACCATTTACAAAATTTAAAAAAAATTATTGTAAACAACGAATAACAATGGGAGTTCTTTTTTTGGTTTAATACTGAGTAAATTTTATTAAGTCATTAAAAAAAAAAAAAACAAAATAATTTTAAATAAAAACAGTTAAGTAAACAAATAAATACTTTTCAAGTTACGTAACGTGCGTCTGATGATAACTCTGTGATCTGACGCGAGACTGTGTCACTGTGAAGTAATCAACAACGTTTTAGAGGGGAGGGTCGTTTGCTTATTTTTAAGTGGCGGAGCGGCGAGCACAACCGTCCAACTTCACAGTTCACACCAAGTACGACACAAAGCAAGAGCTGAGTCCGCGTCGGGTCGCGTATTTTGCAAATCGGCGGCCTTCGAGCGTTGCGCAGAACGCGGACTTTGGAGCATGAGCCGCTGAATACGATAAGGCCGGTCCCGTGTTCTGTGACTGAACCGAAAGCGTCCGCCGGCCGACCGTTACCTCATGTCTTGATCGGGTTTAATCTATAAATAGATAAAAAATAGAGGTCCGCGGCGGCGGCCACGCACAGTAGAAAGTGATTGATATGATATGCCTATATGGTTTGATTTGACGACGACGGCGGACACTATATAATTCACAATAATAATGATTATTAATAATATTATTTTGTCGCGTAACTCGCGTTCCGCCTAGGACGAAACGGCCGTTGTTAATATCGTAATTTTCCCTCTAATAACGTTCCCAACATTACCGCCGACGTGGAGGCAATTTTCTTCTTTTGCCTTTCCCACCTCTAATTTTTAAAAGTTTAATTTTTCAAGACATAATAATATTGTATAATGTATTGTATTGCGATGTTTGAAGCTAAAAAATATGATTTTAATAACATCTTCTCTAACGGTTAACATTGCTTTCGTCCGGCACCGGGTGGCACACGTTCGGCCCGGTTAATAATGTTATTTTATATCACGTGGGTTTATAATACAATGAAATAACAATACGTCAATACTATAATATAATTTATTATTTTAAGCATCCAGGTGACCTTTAAGTCTGAATTATCGACAAAATAAATCCTATTAGCTTTTTAAATGTTAAAAACGTTCGTCCAAAACCCGCTGAAGTGCTGGACACGCTCGAAAATAATTGTTAAAAAGCGTTTAGAAACTTCGGAAGATTTTATCGTCGTGTAGCACCCATAATAGGCGCAATTATAGGCTGGAGGGTCTAAAATATTATCACCGAGCCCCGACTAATTTTTTTATTATAGCTTCTATTCTCGGATCTCGGTGGTTGTGCGAGTGCCCGCACATGATAAGGATGATAACTTTTTAATAAAGCGCATTTTTTATAGATGATGAAGGGTGGGAAAAAAGTTTCTGAGAGGCAGTGATTGAAAAATATATGAGGGGCTGAAGCCCCCCCCAAATTGTTTACTCTAATTACGCCTATGGCACCCATGTTGTTTTTCTATGACGGTCGACGAGTCATCCTGCTCATACCTACATACATAATATTATCAAATAACATTATTGTGTTTTATAATATTATAAATTATTATTTAATATTTAGATCTAATAAAATAGTAATAAATAATAATATGTTATTTGGCTTTAACATTTGAATATTTTTCAATACTGGGGGGCGGGGGCAGAGAGCCCATAGCCAAATGAGAAAATGTTTGTTCAAATCACTTATGAAGTTATGAGTCTTAACTAGTGTTCTGTGTGTGTGTACTTGGTGTAGTAGTGTAGTAGTGACTTGTGCTCCAATCTAATCAATTCATAAAAATTGAACATTGTAATAATTGAAGTATGGTTTATTGTTTATTCAACACATTATACATTTATACATAGCATTTAAATTGTATATAGGTAAATTATTTGTAGGGCTTGCAAACGTTATAATAACGTTATATTTGACAAAAAAACGATTGCAATTTGTCAACGTAATTATTACGGAAAGCAATAATCAAAAACAATTAAATAGGTACCACAAAACAAAACAACGATTAACAAAATACAATATATATTATAACATAACGCAAAACGTAATATTTATAGAATATCATTCACGAAAAATAATGAATAACGAAATATTTTAAAATCTACTTATTTAAAATGTCTATTCACTATTGGTTTCGTAGAAACATATTTTATTTCATACCAGCAATCTAAGAAATTGGTTATATTATATTCCGTATCCGGGCCATTACCTGCCAACATTATTTATTATTAATACATATTATACTGATATATATTTAATAAGTATTAACATTTAACACTATTCTAAATAAGTAATAACAAGTAATAACACTTGTGTAAAGTTTAATTGTAAATAACATAAAACGAATTTTTTTCAAATGCAAGCCTGATTATTTTACTTCCATGCACATAAGTTAAATTTTAAAACTCAAACTTGGATCTTCAATAAAATAAGAATATGGTTGCATCTGAATGAAAGAAGAAGAAGAAGACATCATTCAATTTTTAAACAAAGATTAAATTATTGATATGTTAGGATCATCTAGGAATAGATTTAAAAACAACTATTGTCTATTTGTCTATTGAATATTATTTATGTTTATTAGTTTTTAATAAACAAAGAGATTATGGTTAGATATTATTTTATATTGCTGTAACAGGATTACAGTAAACACAACACCACGACCTTCTCCTGGAATCTAATTAGTGATTACTATTTCTTTTTTATAGTCCTGCACTATTTCGGGGTGAAATGGCCGAGTCCGAGGAATAGCTGGTGTCCTATTATTTTGTTTTTACCATGCTAGGTATCCGCCGACTATCGGTATGATAATTGTTATTATTTATTATGCTGATCTATCTGCCATCAATCGACATAATGTCGAGACACTACAATATTGTGTGTACTAACTACTAGTTGTGATATGCTACCATGCTGATGCCCCCATTTTATTATTGTAATATTATGCTAAATTGCAGTACCTATGACATTACTATTATTATAGTACAACACTACAACCCTGAACAGTGGACACATTCATAATATTATTAAGATTTAAGAATAACTGTCGCTGGGTTTTTATTTTTTTAATACTATCATAATTAAATATTATGTATAAGGATAATCGCATACTTACAATTATTGTTGTATTATTGTTTATTTATATTGTTATCAGCGGTTCCCAAACTGTGCGCCGCGGCGCCCTGGTGCGCCCCGATGTCTTTTCAGGGGCGCCGCGTCGCCGTAGAAATTTACCTGGTCTAAAAATAAATTCATGCTATGTCTTGGGAAGGGCGCCTTGAGAAAAGTTTAGTTCAAAAAGGGCGCCGTGAGCTAAAAAAGTTTGGGAACCGCTGCTTTAACATTAATAATGATTTTATTTTTAAATTTTGAAACCTTCATCATTGTTATAAATAATAATGATGCATCCGTGAACCGCGTCGTGGCGTATAACTACGACACTATAATATAATATATTATCAAATTTTAGGTAAGAACATTATTATTCTACTTTTAATAGAAATATTTCAAGCAAGATATGAATAAGTATGTGATATATAACAAAATAAAAAAAGGTGGGTAAGTGGATGTCGCTCTGCTGTAAAGTAGGTTACAAGTGGGTCACTGTATAATGGATTCTATTAAATTTGAATTCAATGATACAATATCATTGTATAAGAAAACGATTCTGAGCGAAGACGGTATGTCAGTCTAGGTTTAAGACAAATTATATACATATCTATGGTATTAAAAAAAAATTGACCTATAATAAATTCCAAATTAATCATATCACATTATCACAATATAAATTAGGTACTTATAACACGTTATACATCAACATTAATAACAAATCCTGATACTATCATAGATATATAATAGCACACGTACACTTTAGAAGTTTCAAGTAGGTACCCACGAATAATATTATATAATCACAACAAAATAACTAGGTTTTTTATTATGTAATTTCGTCCAAATTTGAACATAAAATGACTATAAAAATAAACTATGATTGTATATTTTTTAGATTTTTCGGTAAGAGAATTAACTACTTACGTGGAATCTTGTTTTAAATTTTCAATCCTTAGCTATAAAAACTGAACATTTTATAATTTATTAATTACGATGATTAATAATTTTCGAGATTTTGAAAAATTCTGTCAAAATTCGATGTTTAAATGCTTATAAAAAAAAAATGTGCCTATGTATTTTTAATATTCTTCAACTGATATTGTAACAATATATCAGGAGCCTTGTATTAAATTTTACACTTTTTGGCCCAACAGATAAAACTTTATTGATATTCATAGAAAAAAAAAGGTGGGCAAGTGGGTGTCGCTCTGCTGTACAGTAGTTTACAAGTGGGTCACTGTATAATGGATGATATTAAATTTGAATTCAACGATATAATATTATTGTATAAGAAAAACGATTCTGAGCGGAGACGGTATGTCAGTCTAGGTATAAGACATATTATATACATAACTATGGTACTAAACCGAAATTTGACCTAAAATAAATTCCAAATTAATTATATCACAATATCCATTAGGTACTTATAAGCGTTATACATCAACAAAAACCGTGATACTATCATAATTCATAGATATACAATAGTACACTTTAGAAGTTTCAAGTACCCACGAATAATATTATTCAATCACAACAAAATAACTAAAATAGTTATTCTAGGTTTTTTAATATGTAATTTCGTCCAAATTTGAATTTAAAATCTGTACCACAGAAGTCAATTAACGCAAGTCACAAAAAGCAAATTTTACAGGGGAGACAAACAAAATATTTGTTGCAATGGACTTACCATTGTATACTTCAAAAATATTATTATGTATTATCTATATATATCATTTTCTTATGTAAACGCTGGACATACGTTTCTATACTCCTATCATAGTTTAGGACTTACGTTAGTATACTTCTTGCTATCTATGCAGAGACGGATTTACACAATTGCCGCCCCTAGGCAAATTTTTTTTTGCCGCCCCATTAAACTTATCAACGAGAAAACGTATTTTTAAATAATTATTTAACATAAGTACTAAAAAAATAAATCATAAAGACTGATACTAAACAATAATTAATGGCATTTATGTTAATAAACTGTTCTAATAAAATGTGTTTATAAAATATAGTGTTTACTTACCAGTAATAAGTACCTAGTATACTAATAACCGAATATGAAGTCTATCCGCCTTGAATGTTGTGTTGAAAATAATCGAATGTCTAATCAGAATAAACCTATTTTTTACTCGGCCGCCCTCTATTTCATAGTCCCGAAGAAAATTAAACAATTATTACATAATTTTATCTTTTGGATAGAAAAAGTTTTGTTTTTGTACACATAATGCATAGTACGTAGGTACGAGTATATTATATAAAAATATTCACAGTGACTGGTTTATAATTAGACTATCGTTCCAATACGAATCGATCGTCACCCTTATTCGTATTAAATATATCATATCTGTATGTATTGTGCGTGTAGTGTGTGTACGCCGCTAATCGCTATGCGATCAAACGAACCACGAGCGATTATTAATAATTATTACGACTTAGCAAAAAAACAAATTAACGAAATATGTTATCTATGTTTAGTATTTAGATAATAGATCTAAGTTCCGGCAGTCATTCGATAATTTACTTGGACGTTTATTGTTATGTATTATAAAATAAAGAAGAAATTATATTAACAAGATTATTATTATACTTAAATATTAAACATTTTTTTTTCCATCCTTCAGAGTAATCACCGTACATTAGAAAATCAAAAAGAAACTTAGAGTATTCTCAAAAAAATATTGGCCTAAAATTGCCGCCCCTAAAAATTTGCCGCCCTAGGCAACTGCCTACTTTGCCTGACGCTAAATCCGCCACTGTATCTATGCATTTATTTTATATATAACTTACGCTTTGATACCTTTAAAAATATCACAAAAAGCATATTCTGATTATATAACTAACTCAAAATTTCAAAAAATGGACTTGCGTTAGTTTACTTCTGTGGTACAGAAATGTCTGTAAAAAATAACTGTGTTCATATATTTTTTAGATTTTTTGGTTACAGTATGAACCATTTATGAGAACCTTTGTTTTAAATTTGCAATCCTTAGCTTTAAAAACTGAACATTTTATAATTTATTAATTACAATGATTGATAATTTTCGAGATTTTGATAAATTTTGTCAAAATTCGATCTTTAAATGCTTATAAAAAAAAACTGTGCCTATGTATTTTTAATATTTTTCAACTGATATTGTAACAATATATCAGGAGCCTTGTATTAAATTTTTATACTTTTTGGCCCAACAGATAAAACTTAATTGATATTTATAGAAAAAAAAACTAAAAAAAATTGAAAGCTGTAAATGTCCGTAAACAGCGTAAAAAGAGTCAAAATATTTTCAAAATTGTATGGTGTATAGGAAATGCTAATATAAACATTCAGTGAAATTTTCATGTATCTATAGTTATTCATTTATGAATAACAACTAAATAAAGACATCGCTACATGAGAAATCGAGTGAACATCCAATGTTGTAAAAATTTGAATTTCAAACGCTCATAAAAATTTAATTTGACTGTCCGGTAGAGATTTTTTTATTGATAAACGTAGAAAAACTTATAATTAATCTTGTATAACATTTTCAAATCTTAGATTTAAAAAGAAAAATTTTTACGAATTCTTAACTCATAATAATTTGCTAATTTTTGTGATTTTTCCATATTTTGTCAATTTTTGAACTTTAAATGCTTATAAAAAAAAACTGTGACTAACGATTTTCAATATTTTTCATCTGCCTTTGAAACAATATACTAGAAGCCTTCTATTAAATTTTCAAGTTTTTCTAACCAACAAATAAAATTTTATTGATATTTCTAGAAAAAAAAACGAAAAATGAAAATGTCCCTAAACAGTTCAAAATAAATCAAAATATTTTGAAAATGTTATCGTGTATAGAAAATGCAAATATAAACAACCAGTGAAAATTGCATGTATCTACGGTCATTTGTTTTAAAGTTACATCAAAAACTAAATTCAATTTTCTGAAAAATCGATTTTGAGTATAAATTCCCGTTTTTCCTTAATTTTTCTTTTGTTTTTCTTGGCGCTTTTGAAAAGTACTGGGAATTTTAAATTTTGACCTCCCCAATGCACCAACGATTTTCACTTTCCAATCGAACAAGATACCGAAGCATTATTTCGACTACTTATCGTGTACAGACACAAAAAATAAAAATAAAAAAACACACATCATTGTAAAATCAATACATTCATCGTTTCACTCAGAATACTCGTATCTTGCTTTAAAATTAAAATTATTGAAAAATCACCGATGTTAACTAACTATTTCACTAACATATTATTTTTAATATGTATTCCCAATTAAGTTAGTTAATGTTAATCCCCTGTATAATGCTACTGAAGATTTTTGAATCGTTGTTTAAACTTTATAAAATAATTTCTTCAAACAACAATTATTAGTGAATTAGTAGATTCGATTATTAATAAAGGATTTAATATTTAAATATTTAATACTTCAATAAAAATACAAATTTTTGGTGCCTCGAAATTGAGCCTATGGTCCACCGTCCACATCAAAGGAAAGCAGTGTGTGTGTGAACATACTATTTACGGCAAAGCCGCGAGGCTATAGTACGTCAGTACCTACTACCACCTACTAATTTATATTATTTTTTAAGCCATTATAATCGAATAACAAATGCCACTACGTCTGTGCGCGCCTTAATATAAATGTAAAAATGTTTGCACCTATTATATAATGTTATTTATGAATACGTCCTGGCCGTCCTGCACTTCTTTCAGTTTGATTGAAAAAAAATAAACAATAATAGCTTTGGTCACAGTAGTTCACAAACATCTTCCAACTAAATATTATATTTCTTCAAAATTATAAAAATAGGCATGTTTAAAATAATATAAAATATCCTAGGCTACAAATCGTTTCCGCTTTTCGTATACAATTATATTATATCATTATGCATGGAATTCAAATTTAACACCATTCATTACAGTGACCCACTTGTAACCTATAGGTATAGGTACTGTACAGCAGAACGTCACCAACTTGCCCGCTTTTTAGTAGGTTTTTTTTCTGTACAGAAATCTTCGTGTAGCGTACCTACTAATTCTTGCAGGCCCCCCGCTACCCCCCCTCCCCTTACTTTTCAACACCTAGACGGAATAGCATAAATAAACTACCGTATAAATAGTTTGGATACCCCAAGGCCGTTAAAGATCTTTGTTACTTTTCAATTCAATTAATGATAATATTATGATGTGTAATTATGTAAATTACACCAAAACAATTACTTACCACAGAGAAGTTTTTATTTTATTATTTTTTTGCTTTTAGTTTTTTAAAACAATATTTACTTTGAAAACTTATAAATAACGATTCAAATTAAAAAGTTTAGACAAAATATTATGTGTTAAAATGTAATTATTATTTAAATAAAATGTGAACTTCTATTATATAGTACAGATCACAGATGCAACTATGCATACATATATTATGACATGAGAAGGAATTCAAATAATATAGCCTATAGCCAAAAAAGGTAAATACTAAATTGTAATATATTTATGATCATGTTATAATATATCGGAAAATAAATCGACTCAAATATTCTCGTTCAAAGTGTAATAAAATATAAATTAAAATGTCAACAGTTGAAAAAGCAACGTTTTCATTGTGATATAATCGTTTTAAGCCCCTTGTTGATCCACTGAGAGTTGGCAGCTACCGACGAGTATACACCGGGTATATTTTCATCACCGCATCCAATGCCCCAAGACACAATACCCACTTGAATATATTTTTTAGACTTCCCTTGGTATCCTTTCATTGCACATATCAACGGTCCGCCACCATCGCCCTGTATAAGAAAAAAATGTATAAACATTGGCACTTAAACGACTAATAAGACATATTGAGCAGCTAATCTGATAAAAACAAATACAATCGATTCGCTTACTTTGCACACATCAACTCCCTTTATGCCGCCAGCACAAAGAAAACTTTCATGTAAACGGAAAAAGTTCCCAAGGCGCGTGGTCCGTAATTGCTGTTGGCACAAATCATTGGGCACAAGAGACAAGTCTACTTTTTTTAACACAGTTTGATATTTGCTACCCTGTTCTGTTGAGTGAAAAAAAATACAAATAATAACTGTTAATAAAGCATTAATTATGACTACAACTGTAGGTATAGATAATTTAATACAATGACATTTTTATAATTGTTCGAAAAAAAGTGATGACTCACATGAAAAAATGAAATATTATATTATACAGATGAACAAAATAAAACTTGTTGATTTTACTGGGTTAGAGACTAGAGTTGTAAACAAATGCATAATAATATGTGGGCTATAATTGTAAACTGCATTTGTAAAGGGGTCCGTATTTTAGTTATATAGAACATATTTAATTTTTGAAACAATCAAGCCCGAGAGCCATGCACAAAACGTCCGTATTTATAATTATAATTGAATTGAATATTATATAATGTTATATTTTATAACAATTAATTATGAATTCATAATAAGTAACAAATAAGACATCTAATAATAGACAGTTATCGATGGAAAGCGGCGAACAGCAATATTATCTATATTATCAGATACGTAATTACTCAACACACGAATATTCGAAATATTATAGTTATTTAAAAATAAAAATGTTTGAATAGATAATTTTAGATGAACCAAAACGATCAGAAGTCAAAAAAAATATTTTACAAAGTGATGCTTTACTCACTTCAGTGATAGTGCTTTTATCTGCAAAATAAAAAAAAACTAATCGGAATCCTACTTATAAATACGACGAATACGACGAGTACGAATGAATTATATTCTAACCACCACTGTTCCAAACTTCCCGTTCTATGCGATGAAATACGTCGACTGTTTTGTTGTTTTGTTCGTATTCGCAGTGTTTACGCAAGATATGAAGTATTCAAGTATGAACCCAGTCCATAGAAATAATTTTAACTAATTTGCCCAAAACAAAAGTAGGAATATTCTATTAAGTTTAAATGCATTGCATTTATGAAAATATATAGTTTGTGTTTTTGGTATAATAAACAAAATATGTTTTATAGTATTGAAGTGAAATGAATTTATATTAAAAAAACAAATTTGAAGACCCCTCCGTGAAAAAATCTAGATACAGCCTTGCATACATTAATAATTAATAAGTAACAGTTAGAATATTATAATTCATTGAGTGATTATAATGGTTAATGTAGGCACGTAGACGTGTACAAGGTAGAACCACACCTTTGACATGATAATAATATTATAATAGTTTATCATTAGCGATGCATAAAAGCATTTATGTAAATCTTTTCTGGGTTTTTTCTTTAAGGTATGAATCATAAAATCTTCATGAGTTTTTTTTTTTTAATCGAAAAAGGAATACATACATTATTATTGAAAGTAACATTTTCGATTATCTTTCTCCTTTAAGCAAAGCTTGTTTCATAATTTACTATTATTTTATTATTATTAAATAATTTATACTGACCGAATCCATTTTTACCCCATCCTGTTGATACACACGATTGAGGGTCGTAGTTTATTTGTTTTTCATTGTTAGGAATGCATATAACATTAACATGTGGATGTAATATAATTTCAGATTCGAGTTCGACTAACGCAACATCATTGAACATAGTTCCATTATTATGATTCGGATGGTAAACTATTTTTGAAACACCACGATCTTCGTGCGACTTTTCTCTATCTTCTTCGTTACTGTTGGACTGAGTATCCCACACTCCAACTCGTACTTTTAACAATTTCACATCCTTACCTCTATTTCAATACAAAAAGAAATTGAACATGAACAATTAAAATAAAAAAGACTTATCATAATTCATAAAATAACAAATGAAACTAATGGAGTATGTAATATTGTTGAACAATAAAAATACATAATACAAATAATACTGTAATTGAGTCATAACTGTCTAACATATTACTATTAATTTTACCTATAGTAATATAACTATGCGGTTCATATTAACTGATGGATTAAATTTCTTATTTAGTAGGTAGTTTATTAAATATTAATGTTGGTGCTATTCAATACCTATTTATTATACATAGATGTCACACGTGTGCCAATATATTATTATAAATTATAGTAGTAGTATAATAATATAATATTATGTTTTATGTATAATAGTATTTTAAGGATTTATATAGAACCAAAAGCATTACCAATTGCTAAAATATTTTAAAGGTTTAAGAAAAACGCACGTTGTATGAAAAATATAATAATATAATGTATAAACAATTGTATATTTATAATTATTGTCATATTATGTTATTAATATTTAATATTTTTAGAAGCTTTATTCTGACAAACAAAATTAAAATCTTATATTTTATTATTAGAAATACAAGGCCTCGACTGCATTGGCCATATATACAGGGTGTCCCGTGAGGATTTACTCATTGCGATATCTCCTGAAATAATGGAGATATCGTAATTATGTTTTTTTTATTAAGACTCGCAGAGGTAAGCACTACAAATATTTTATTTTTAATTAAATTAAATTTTTTAGTAAAAAAGTTAAAAAAATTATTTTTTTATTTTTTTATTTTTGAAAAAATTGAAGATAGCCATTCTATAGAGTATATTTTTGTGAACATTTTGAGCTTTTAACATTTTATTTTCATTAATCTCATGATTTTTAATAATTTTTTTAGTTTATTAGTAAAACGTCAATAAACTGGTTTTTGTCCGGGCGGCGAGTCCCCCTCTACGGCTAATGAGTAAATCCTCACGGGACACCCTGTATATATGTTACATGTATTTTTTTTTATATTATAGAATAAAGTTTTTTTTTTATATATTTAATATGAAATTAGATAGGTAAAAAAATAAAATTAATGAAAAATGTACTTTAAAAGTGATAGTGGTAAGACGTACATTTTGATTTTGTTCTGATTATATGGTTTTGTATAAATTGGTGTCTTTAATAAAATTCAGTAGATGTAGATTATATTATATTATATTGTTATGTTTAGAGATTCGGGGAATTTATACTATATTAGTATATTATAGGTAATAATATTTTATAAATAATTAAATAAAACAAAATACAATTCACATACCTAATCATAAAGATTAAAAAGAGAAACTATTTCGTATCAATTAACATTCTATCACTAATCACGTAAACAACAATCTAATTAATATTATTCTATTAATTTTAATTTTGGTAACAATAGTGTACCCACTTTGTTGAGGATAGGAAGATAATCTGAATAAAAACGGTGCTGTTTACATTTATTTATATAACAGAACTATAATATAATATTATTAATTAAATGGTCAAATTATAACGAGACTGATCGATTATATGATTTACGAGTATTTTACTTAATAAATTGAATTAATGTAAAAACATCATAAAGATGTATGTCATTGACACCTAATTTGACATCATTTTTGTATATTTAAGGTCTTAAGGATTTAAATGTTTATTTTAAAATGTAAATCTACTATTTAGTTATATCATTGACTATTTTATATTTGTATAAATATATCAATTCTCCCATGTGTTAAATATTAGTGCATTTCAATAATGCAACGGAAATGAGTAGATTTTGATTTTTGTTTGATCAAATGTCTTAAATAATCAATTATTTTGTAATAAAAACAATATTATAATTTTAAAATGTTTTTAAAAACATCACTCTACTGTCTCTACTCCTACTGCAGTAGTAGCCTTGTAGGTATAGCGTATAGAAATTATTACGTTATGAACTTAAAAGTTAAAACTTCAAAAAAAAATTTTGATTAATCACTTTTGATAAAGTATTTGAATTTTAAGAGTGTCCTCTTTGCATTTACAAAAAAAAGCTCACTAGTTGAGAACAAATTGCTCCGAAGTGGTTTTAGGGGAAACAAATTCATATAACTTATAGCGGCTTAGGTATTTAGGTATTTATGTAGTACTGTCGAATTTTGATAGTAAAAAGAAAATAGCAAAATTAATTATGTACCTGACGCAGTGTGCCGCAGTTAAAATGACTCGTGGATGTATTAATGAACCACCACACAAGAAAACATTTTCTGTTTTAATACCAGTCTCTTCGTTTATATCTGTTTTTAGAATAGCAGCCATCCACGGAAATTGACCAAAATGAGTGTTTGAGTTCTCTGTTAATATAAAACAAAAATGTACTTATTTTATTTGAAAAAAATATCTTTGTGTTGTTTAAATTTTAAATAAATGGTAAAAGTACCTTCAGGATTAATAATACGGGTTCCTATATTATCAGAATTTATGGTATTTGGCGGTGACTTACCAATACCACAACTACGATCATTGTTATTTATGGGTTCGCTAATAATAGGTGTTTCCTGGGTTGTTCCGATATTGACATATTCATTTATGCAGCATACTTTATTGCTGCTGCAACTGCCTGCTCTAGATATAAATAAAAAGTAAACACTTCATAATGATCTATTCATTCGTACAAATATAAAATTTCCCAACTAATATATAATTTAGTGAACAGTAGAACATTTAATATATAGTAAATAATTTTAAATTTAAAATAATATACGTTTCGTACATCTTAATGCCAACTATTGGTAAAAACTAATTATTACCTAATATTAGAACTTTGCTGTTTATTACTACCATTTGGTGATAAACATTGATTTCTGGAGACACATGTACATGGCTTATTATTCTCAATATACGGTTCCTGAGTTGATGAACTAATAAGTGGTAGTTCAGACGACGGTATATACGATTCGGTCACTGGTGGTAAAGGTAAATCACTTTGTACTCGGCAACATACCGCATCTCCACATCCCGATTCTGTAGATCTGTAAAAGAAACAAAAAAATCATGGTAATCATGTGTATATTTAATATTTAAGTAGATAGGTAACTAAAATACTTTGCACATGAATACGTGATAAGTGATAACAGATAAATAATAATTAACAATAAGTATGTACCTACTAAATAATATTTTACTACCATTCGATTGTCCTCCTAATTATTTATTTTCGTTCAAAGAAATACTATAGCATAAATAAACACTTTTAGATACAATAAATATTATAAAAACATGAAAATTAATGCTTAGAAATATCTGTTTAATATAGTTTGCATTAACATAATAAAAATGTCTGAGTGAACATTACGAATTTACGCTACCGTATAAGTCCAAAATATATTCTAAGTTCTTTGAATAAGGGAAACAAATTTTTCAAATTATAATTTATATAAATTATAAATATAATATATTTGACAAACTCGTAGACAAACTATTACATGAATTCAACCTAATTGTCTATTTTGTACTTATACATGGAATCAATTGAAAATAAATTACATTTACATAAAAACATTACACTAATAATCTTTATATAATATACGTAATAATATTCATAATATTCAAAAACATTCACAACATAATATTGTATGCAAAATCTAAATAATGACAGAATACGCGAAGATAATTATAATAAATAAAAAATATATTATATTTGACTATTTGAGTTCAACGGTTAATGTTGTGTTGTTTTCTCTATAATACTTTATTTTTCAGATCATTAACTAGATATGGATCTGCACTCCATAATTAGTTAACCTTACCTTTTAACTTATCTACTTATTATAGACATTAGAGTATTAGACGTACTATAGATTATAGAAATGCAAGAATAATAATTACCAATAAGTGTCGAGTGACAGGTATCTCAAATATTTCAATAAATTAAGTAAATACTATAATATTATAAGGGTAATTATTTGCCGAATCCAAAAATATTTACATATTGAACAATATTATATACGTACACTGTTTTTTTCCTAACACTTTTTTGGCTTGAAAAAAATTTGAATATTCAAAAAAGTGTCGTAAGCTCCTCAATATGTTATTTTGGAAATTTTTCAAAATAATAGAACAGGCCGGCACAGGTGTATGCCTTATAGGTCATGATTGTTTTCAGTTTTGTGGTATTATGATAGCTGATGTATTGATATTTGATACCAGTTATACTAATTACAATGAAACGTTCTACGTCTAAAATTGAACCATAGGTACTTGATATATTAAAATATTGTTCTATAAAGATGATTTTTATTTAATGTTGTCACTAATAAATATTGCAACGGACTGTATTTAGTATAAAACATACCAAATGTATACATCTCTATCTTTAATGCGTATATGATAATATAATATTATATTGTTGTATGTGAATGTGATATAATATATTATGTATATTATTATAAAATATTATATTGAATATAAAGATCGTGAGGAACGTTTGATGAAAATAATAACTACCAATGAGGAAAACCAACACACAAAAACATAAATATATTGTAATATTACTATTATTATTTATTTATAGTTTATAAGCTGCAAGAAGTCTGAATTGACTATTTGGGCAGTCATATTGTATGCGGTCTAATGGTGAATAAAAATAAAAAGTTGTTTGACATCACTATCGTTATTGCAAGTTGCTCTGTTTTCTTTACCCCTTTCCTAACGTATGTACAAATTCATCAAAATTCCACATTAGTCATTTTTATTGTTCGCCAAAACGCACATCCGACGCCAAAATTTAAAAACTTAAATAAAATCCACTATTCCAAGAACTGTATGAAAATAGCGAGAGACTCGAATAGGAGGGTGTAGAGAACACCCACGTCTCCCAAGAATACGTATTTAATACATTGGACGGTCCCTATAAATAAGGCCTGCCACAGAGACCATTTCAGACATAATTATGCAGAGTTTGTAAGTTTGTTGAAACATCTTTACGCCAGTTGATTCTGTGAGATCGCCATTCGTATTACAAAAAGTTGCGTCTATATGAAATAAAATGTACCTCCGGCCAAAGAACCCAAAATTCCGCAACGACAAGCACGGCACAAGCCAAACTTGGTTCCCCTCAGCACCCTCTCCACCCCACGACCAAAGTCATCCCACCGCGTACTATAGTCTATAATAATATTATGCACGTAATCGTTACACCTACCCAGAGGGTACGTCGATGGTATTGCTCGAATCGCACAAGTAGAACGGCACACACTTGCACTGCTGGCCGGCGATCGTGATCGTGGCGTCGCCGTCGGACTGCGGGGCAGCGGCCGTCGAGTGGACGGCGACCACGACGGCCACAGCGGCGACCAGGGCAATGGTCGTATGCAGCGACGACGTACGGCGACAGTGCACCGATGACGACATGGCGATAAGAGCGGCCGCGGTAACAGACGAACGATGATAATTATTATTTACGCAAATAAAAACTCGCGCGGCATGCAGCTGCAGTCGTGGTCGGAGAATCCGAAGAGGGCGGCGATGATCGGCGGGAAAAAAATCAACGAAAGAATAATTCTGGGCTAAAGGTTGGGAGGACGACGGGAAAACCGTGGACGGTTGCGACGCGCATGCACGCTTGCACTGTCTTAGTGCCTTGTCGCGGTATTATCGCGTTCGCTACACCTCCGTCTTGCCCTGCCCACCAGTAATAATCGACTCGATCGAAAAAAAAACCGCTTTTGTGAACGACGTCCGTGAACGAAGCCGTCGTCGTTGAGTCCCGCCAACCGCGTTTCGTTATTGTTGTTTAATAGGTATTTTAAATTATCATACGAGTTTTGCCATCTCCGCGAACGGTCGTAGGCAAAAATAATAATATTATACATGTATTAATATTGCATTACGCCGTGTTAATATAAGCATTCCGCGAAAATATTATCCACCAGACGCCACTAGACCGGTGTTTATAAGTTATTATAACACTAATGAGTATGCGCATTGGTTAATGATCATTTGGATTCATATATTTGATGGGAAAACTACTAACGTCATAATATTTTAAAATTACAACAAATATTGGTAAACCTATGGTTTCCAATAATAGGTATTATCAGACCTATGCCATTAATATTATCACTTATGTTTATGACCCAACACAATCCGGTTTTGGTACACCAGTCCGGTCGTCGTTTGTAAACCTTGATGTTTCCGCCTGCATATTATAATATTAATATTATTGTATAATATGCCATATACAATCGATAAACAATTGTCAATGGATCAACACTAGGCTATTAATAAATTGCGCTAGGGTAAAATAAAATATGTTTAAATTCGGCGATTAATCTGTATAAATACTGTATAACTGTATAAGCATCTTTAAATATTATTTAGTGGCCCATGTTTGGTCCATTACATTGTAGTGAACCATTGCGAAATTGTTTTTGCAACTCGGCATTCTAATATTATTTTTTTACGGTATACGTAGGATAAGTTTTTTTATAATTACGTATTAAATTATTTATCAATTGATACGAGACATACACGACTGATACTCGTGTGAGATTGGGTAAAGTACAGCCGGGGCTATACACGGCGTATTCCGCAACGTTTTCCGTCGAATAAAATAAATTAATTATTAATATAAATAATACCATAGATAATGGATAATCTTATAATATCTATGAATAATACGCGGAGGAATACGCCGTGTATAGTCCCGGCCTAAAGTGTGCAATCTCGCAAATACAAATTAAAAACAACCGCGTTGGATGTTGGTCGTTGAGTAAATATCAATATTATCTTATTATTATATGTTAAATAAATTTAATATTAATTGATTGCACTGAACGCAATATTTCTGATAATAATTATAATTTATTCATATATATTTATATATACCGTGTGTAACAGAAAGAACTGACCAAAAAAAAAAAAAAATGATGCTACTTAAATGTATGACAAAAATTGTTGAAATTATATGATTAGTAAATAGTTTTAAGAATATACCCATGTTATAAAATTTCCAAAAATAATATTTTTAAAAAAGCTATTGCGTTCCAAATTTATTTTATCAAAAAAATATTGATATTTAAAAAAAATTCTAAAAAATAAACTACTAGACTTAGATAAATGTTTTTACCATCCAAATCGTTCTTAAAATCAGATTCACAAGTTTGCTATTTTGAATTTATTCAAAAAAATTTAAGTCAAATTTAAAATTTTTTAATTTAAGTATAAAAAATAAAAATAATTTTTTTCCTCTTACACGTGTAGAGCAAGTGGCTATAAATTATATATAAAAAAAATATATGGATGTCGCTCTGCTGTACAGTTGTCCACCAGAGAAGTATTTAAATAATACATTAATAAGTAATAACTTAGTTTAATATTACGATTTATTTTTGTTCTTTGTTCATATGACTTAAATAATTTAAAAATTTAAAAATTTAATAATTATTATTATTCTTTATATATATTGTATTCATTTTATATAATTAGTTTCAATGACAATGGAGTATTCGAGAAATCGTTGAAATTTAAAAAAGTTTACAAGTATCCAAGTGCTTATTTAGGACTAAAAATTACGTCTAGAATTTCTAAATTAATTATGTAACCAAAAACGTATAATAGCTTTTAGAAAAAAAAGATTTTATAATATAATATAATATAATACAAACATTTAAAAAATCCTTCATTCTAGATACGACAATACTTGTATTATTATTTTTAAAGTTCAAAATACAACTTGTACTCTATTAAAATAACTGACGATAACCAAATAACCATTGATCCTATATGATAATAATCCAAAAGCGTTGTTGTTTCGTTATTAGGTTCCAAGGTTTATTTTGTGTTGATCGTTAGAGAAACGGAATCAGGAAATGTCGGTATAGCCCGATATCCGTAGTGTACAAGGCACTACAAGCGTCATAAAAATAAATTATAGAAATAAACAAAATTCAAACTGGGTAATATACTAATATAATATTATTTACATCTTAGAATTTTGATCTTATTAATTCTTTAATTCAATATATACTGTTAAATAGTGAATACTTAATGTCTTAATTCAAGGTAGTTTTACATTTTTTCTTATTCAAAAACAAGGTTAACCATATTATATTATTATGTTCGTTCTATAATAGTAGGTACTACCTAATATACTTATAGGTATAGGTATATACTAGGTATAAACTAAATATATAAACACTAAAATAATGCGTGAATTGAATTATTTTTCTTTAATTTACAATTTGCAATTTAAGATGTTTAATTATTACTTAAATAATAATCATGTGTTATGTAACAATAAATTATTATAATACATGATATTTTAATACAAGTTTATTATTTCTATTGTCCGATTATATTTAAAGAAATGTAAAAACCATTATTGGCAATTTCTGATTCTGCCTTCTTTTACATTGGTGATTTGTGGACGTTTAAATAAATTTCAATTAATTCGAGCTCTATATCGAAAAAACTACATACCTATATAGTTAGTAGTTACATAATACAGTTATAAATAAACCGATATAATATAGTGGTTATACAAGGCTCGGTGTTATACATGTGTCATGGGTGTGTAATTTATATATATTCATACGAATCGAATAATATTACTCTATACATGAGATTTTCATAAACTTAATACACGTTTAGTTATAATATTATATACATATTATATTATCATAAGACATAAGTTTATGTTAGTTTGGATCATTGCTAAATTTATCTTATAATTTTACAAAATTTGTAACATAGGTAACTTTATTGTAGTTGGTTTTAAAAATGCGCATGTAGTATTGTAATATAATAAATATAGTCATGTTGACCACTATATTATAATATTTTATATTGTCGTATACATTATACCTATACGTTACTTACCTCGCAAGTCGCAATGTACACTCGGGTTAGACAAATAATATTACGCTCACGCTTCACACACACAACTAATATTTTGTGCCTACTTTTACAATTTAAATTCATATTTAATAAAGAAAAAGAAAATAATACTTTTTTTACAAATTATTGTTGTCTCAGCAGTCAGCAGTATGAGTATTAACGTATAGTTCTCGACCTACGTATATTATATTTTAAATGCATATTTTGATAATATTGTTATACAATTGATCGAGCACGGCAAAAAACCTTTAGATTCTTTATTAATTATCGACTAGAAGTTAGAACACCGCTCATTCAAACGCACATTGCATAGAAGTATAGAACGTTGCTACTTACATTGGTACATTATTAAATATAAAATACAAAAATACCTATTGTTTGTTTTTTTGACAAACATTTAATTTTAAATAGAAAAAAAAAAGTTCCACGTTATAATATGTACTTTTAGCATGTGTACATTTAAATGAAATGTATTTTTCTATATTTAACGTTAAATAATTACAAAACTGTAGCAGCCCCTGGGCTTCAGCTGTTTTTGTCTATATAACCATCTACAATCAAACACGAGTTATTCAAACGGGTCCAAAATCGTTATGCGCATTAAATGTACATTTTGCGCGAATGACCGTCCTAACCATGCGATGGCTATTTAATTTTCAAGCTGACAACCACTTCCATACAATACAATTATTATCTGATGTACGTTTAATTTTTATTACCTATTCATTTACCTATTTATTTACCTATTTACCTATTTATTTGTATAAATTTGTGCATAAGCCATAAATGCGAATTTGAAATATTGTTGCTCATTTTTGTAATATTTAGTTTAATACAACAATGCTTGTATTTGTAAAATATATTAATTTAAAAATATTAAATTCGCCCGATGTCTGGACATTTGTTGCAGGTTTTATTTTTTGATAATTATTTGAAAAATATACATTTTAGATTCTGAGCTATGAATGTGTTGATCTTACATTCTTACAATGAATATTAATTAATAATTTAATAAATTATGCTATCATATCCGCTCAGAATCGTTGTCTGAATAATATAATAATTTACCATAGAATTTGAACTTAATAGATCCATTACAGAGGGGTCAATGCCCTACAGGCTACAGCAAGGGTATACAACTGGTAGCCTCGGTAGATATTAATGTGGCCCTCACGGTCTCACTTAAATTTCAAAACCATCAATTAATTGTGTATAATACATTATTGTTATGAGAAAACAATTATTTTAAGAATATATAACTAAAAAATATTAAAAATCAAATAAACCTTAATAATTAATAGTATATGAAAGCAGTGGCTAATTTTGTGTGCACCAGCACGACTATAACACACTTTGTGCACTACATAATCTCAAAATTGCACTTAAAAAAACAACTTTTTTAACTGTAAATATGATTAATTTGTTGCTCTTAAATTTAAAATATTGGATTTGGATGAAGGGTTTTATTACCGGATTGTTGTATTTGATGGTCTTTGAATAATGTAGTTAGGAATAGAAGGTTAGGTTACATTTTTTTATTGAAATTATATAGAAATATAAACTATATAATAATAGCTATTATTAATATTTATTATGCACTTAAAATAATTAATACATTTATGCATCGGTGTTAAAAGCATTAAAAAAACAAAATAGCAGACCACACCATTGCTGCAAATATTTTCTCTCGGTTCACTTTTGCAGTTTTGCACTATTTAGCCACTAATTCACACCATACTAACAGTTTTTTTTAAATAATAATAACTTGTATTGTTGTATATTTAAATAATACTTAAGCAAAAAATTGTCCAGTAAATGTTATGAAAAAAAAGTCTAAATGATTTAATAAAATGGTTAACACTCAAATTGTTCATTTGCATTATTTGATGTAATATATTTATATAATATGACCCTCCTTCTACTCCTTAGTCCTTACTAAGTAAAAACTAATTCTGTATAATAAATTATAGTACCTACTTATAAATTATGTGTTTTGTGTTTATATTCTTTGATGTTGTGAATTGTGGTATATAATATCATTACCTATATGCTATATGAATATATGATGCCATTATTATTTTATACATCTTACAGCTTTCTCGTAATGTCGAAAACATTTTAGCACATTTTGTTTTTCGAAAAATGTTTCTTGTTTTATCATTAAATAAATATTTTGTACAGTTTGATATTAAAGTTTGATTATTTTTTCTATAGTACAGTTGGAAAATATAGCTGTTTTTTCTAATAATTTATTTGAAAGTTCTTGTTTATCGTTACAAATAAATGATTCGTAGGCAAGGGTGGTGAACTTCTACTTTCTAGTACAGTCGAGATTCTTTACATTTAATAATATAGTAGTAGTAGTATATGTGTAGTATATTTAAACCACACAAATTCTATAATAGGTAAGTATTTCAGTATGCTATCAACATTTTTAATCTAAAAATAAATTGTATATTTCTACCATTCTACAATCTACCATTGTAGTCTGACTTAAAGGGATTAAAAATATGAATCAATGGAACGATTCAGTTCAAATAAATTATCCGTTTGCTATTTGCTTGTATCGATTCAGTGTTTTGATTATTCATTTCTGCGTCAAATACAACTACAAGACCAGTATGTAAATTAAACAAAATTGAGAAATTAATTAGGTGAACAAGATATACGTATAATAGTATAACACTATAACTGTAACTCTGTATTTAAATATATAATATACCAGCTGTCACCCGCGTGCTCCGCCCCCGTGGGTAGTTGTTTGAAAATTGTGGAGTTATTTCGTGTCTCCACAAATCTTGTTTATCTATATTGCAACGTTTTTTTTTATATGAAGAGTAATTGAACTGAATGCTATGAGTAGTGTACAACTGTTAAAAACTTATCTTAACTTTTCCGTTACCCAGAAAAAAAATTCTGATTGTTCAACTCCTTTTGGGTGTAATATGCACAACCATTTTTGCACCATTGGTGGCTGGTGCTATGTCATATTATAGCCGTTTGTAAGTAAGTGTATAATTTAACTCTAAAGTATCAAAGTTATACCAAGATTTTGTTTTTACTTAATTCAACATACAGCGGACATGTTATTAATTAATAATTTAATTTTCAACTATATTGTTCCTAGATAAGCGCATCCTCTTGGCTCTTGGCACCATTTGTGGAGCGGCCAAGATTTGATTTCCTCTTTTTATTTTAATAAAATTCTTCAAAATTAACAACTAAAACTATAACAATCACAACCAATAGCAAAATAAGTTTAATTAATTAATATTGATAATATAAATAAAGAAAGAGTTTATATTTATTTTTATTTTTAATTTGTAAATTTCATTATTTAGGTATACTATTGATAATATTGGCACTTTAAAAAGTGTTTATAAAATATTTTAATATTGGATGATAAAAGTTGCTTGAAACAGTGAAATGTCGCTAAGTCACTATAGTTAGTCGAACGTTTGGTATTGCAGAAACATTGTGAACGTTATAAACGCGTATGAACAGCAGCTATGAACAGCAGCTTAGCAGCTACTACAAAATTAATATTAATATCACCGTCGAAACTGATGAAAGAATAGAGGTTACCTCATGCGACCCTGGTACCGAGGAGTCTGTTTCATCGGCGACTCTGTGTTCCCGGTCAACACGAATATGATGTTATGATGTTATACGACCACTTTGACATCTACCAAAATGTTGAAGCCAGTACGTCATACACCCGTATTTTTTAAGAACTATAGACACTATAATAACAATTTGAGAAAAATTTATATTTTAAATAACTAATGAGATATTGGCCATCTCATCTTGGTCAGTTGTACTTTTTGTGCCAGTTGTACCGTCTACGGTTACACTTCGATTACGCTTACTCAGCTAATAACAGATTTTATAACCGGCCAAAATCGGCCGATTAAACTTCGGTTAACTTTAATTGTTGATTGTATAACTGTCCTTAAGTCTTTACTTACTAGTTAAGTGTTATTAGTTTCTATAAAAACTTAAATACTGTAGGACTCGTTATCCACCACATCAACAAGTTCTAGAGTCTAGACTCATTCCAAATCTTAAGACTATATTATTTTTATTTTTTAAGTACTTACACCGTAAGTATCTACACGCATATTTATATTATGTGACTATATGAGAATAAAAAGTGTAAAGGTACGATTTCCCTGCAGCATCTGGACGCTGCGTCTAGCGTCACTACCGGTCTGGACGTAGGTCGGCAGGGAAATCGTACCTTAACCATTAAATTATGAATATTATGTAAAAATGTAATATGTCAAAATATATAGTTTTTCCATTGACTAGTATTAAATGTACACTGTTTGTTTTAAATTTTAAGTTTCACTTAAAATTCTTCAAATCATTGTGAAAGTGTGAAATCAATACAATCGTTGCTCCACTATAATATATTAATATTCATTACATACATATTATATAGGTGTCTAAGTGTCTTGTTACAGTACAAATTATTACTTATATAGTTATGTATAATAAACTAATAAAAAAATGATTATATTTTACTTCAACCAAAATATCTAACTCACGATTTTTTTGTTCATTGAATTCTACAGAGTTAAATAATAGATTCTGATAATTTGTGTTGAAGAACATGTCCGGCATAATCGTTCCGAATAAAATACAATTATTAAACGCGTTCAAAATAAACATATTATTTAAACACGTGAATAATCCGGCGTTCTGTGATTTCTACTTTAGAGTTCAGCTTGGGAATTATTACAATCTATTTATAACTAAGATATGAAAATTATACGGGTAATAAATTATTTATTTATAAATATAACTTATGTCAGGAAATTCTAGAAAAGAATATTTTGAAAAAAGTTATTTTGTTTCAAATTAATTAAATCCAAAAAAATATTTATATTTTAAAAACATTATAAAAAAACAACTTCCATTAAATAAACGTTTTTACCACCGAAATTATTCTAAAAATAATAATAATAATAAGCTGAGACAATTATTTTTTTCATTATTAAAGAAATATATACAATTTACATTATTATACAAATTTATATAGTACAAGTAAGTCAATAAAAATCCCTTAGTTGACTATAAGTTTTGATTGTATAAATGTATATACAAAACGTAAGACGTAAGACGTTTAACGTGGGAGTTTAACTGTTGTGAGCTGTGTTTCTTTGTTTGCGTTTTGTCTTTTGTAGTTTTTTATTTAAAATATTTTTGTGTGTAAGGCATTTGTTTCTTTGTCTTTCCTTGTGAGTGTGTGTTTGACCTTTGACGTTTGAGTATTCACACCGTGTCACCGTACTTATCTGTGTGTGTGAAAACACGATATTTTGTTTTATACTAATTGTGTGTAACGTACAACGTCGCGAGTGAACAGTTTGGCAGCGTATTCAACAAAGTGGTGCCCAACTAGTCATACATATAATGATTCAAACTTCGACGACTCCGAAAAAGTAATCATCGTTGGAAAGGTGTTTTGTACGGTTAAATAGTTTTCAACCATTATAGTCTAAAGGTATAATTAAACTTTAAATTTAAACACTCTAATTAGTAATATTATACACACTTGAAGTTTTTTTTTGCCCCTTGAAGTGAGATCGTATAACCTATTATAACTGAATAACTCGAAAAAAACATAAGTTTAATTTTTTTTTATCCCCTTCGAGAATTGAGTTAACGAGATGACTCTCTTTGCAAATTACTCTAATACTACAGTATATGCCATTGTCTTGTGTATTTGCGTTGAATGTCGTTTTGGTGCATATTGGCCTATTATGTCATTGGGATTTTTCATTATACATACAAGAAACAAAATATGATTACTGAAGTATGAAATATAGCGTATAAACTTTTTTTCAAAAATCGACAAGACACGCAAAAATAGTCATTATGAAAATATAATATACAGCTATATGGGTAGTGTTATATTATAATAAAAATTCCCGATGACATAATAGGAGTTTAACCTTGAGAATCATATTGGCGGTTTCTTTTTATCTTTTTGCGTAAACGTGCTTACGTGCTCCATGGATATATTTTATTTTTCACTGAGAATTTCGTCGAACACGAATTAAGATATACTTAGACCAGCGGTTCCCAAACTTTTTTAGCTCACGGCGCCCTTTTTGAACTTAACTTTTCTCAAGGCGCCCTTCCCAAGACATAGCATGAATTTATTTTTAGACCAGGTAAATTTCTATGGCGACGCGGCGCCCCTGAAAAGACATCGAGGCGCACCAGGGCGCCGAGGCGCACAGTTTGGGAACCGCTAACTTAGACAATATTATACCACAAAATAAATGAATTTTCATCAATTCTGTGATTATATTAAGTATAATAACTTAATTCGTGTCACCGATATAACGATTAATAACGGCGGAAATTGTTTCCCTATACTTGATAGTCGGTACTCTGTTCTCTGAAGTCTGAATATAAGAATAATATATAATAATAATTCACCCGCGTCTAGTCTGCGCACTCGTTATCATTGTTTAACAAATAAAATTAGTTTACCAGAAAGTCAAATTAATTTTTTGTGAGTTTTTGAAAGTTCAATTTTTTTCGAAATTGGATGAATATCCGTATATTATCGTTTTCTCATCGAATGATTTTCTTATTTAATTGTAATTCAATACCAATAACCATAGACATAACCGGCCTTGGTAATTATCAAAAATAAATATTATTACGTTTGACCCATGAACGACATGAAGGTAGGTATTATCATTGATTATAAATACTATAAATACTAGTTTAATACTAGTATTTATAAATTATAATTAATGGTATTATTTATAATAATATTTATCAAATTAAATATAATTCGAGATTTGAATACAACGGCATGTAGTAATCCAATGTTTTTACATAAAAACATCGTTCCAAAGTCCAGGCGGCTACAAAAATATCACGCCACCTAATCAGGCCACTGATGCCGCCTCCACACTGGATTAGTGCTGAACACAGGCCACAGCCTGCACTAACGCACATCCTATGACGTCCAATCACCATCTGTCCCAAAGGACCTCAGAAGCAGTTATCCCAAGCTTATAGTACTTGTGTAGTTGTGTGGGTCGCGGACTTGTAACAGCCGCATTGCCGGCCACATCAAGTACAATCCCAGTAATAGTGCGAATACAATACAAACCTGTCGACAAACCTAATTATTATAAATATTCTATTTTGTGTTCATAAGTGTAAATGCGTATTGAACAGTGTTATTAACTTTACTAAATTGTGTCAATGTGTCATAATATATTTATTACTCAAATAATCAAATTCAAACCTCTTCCAATTTGTATCAACGACGTGTAGGTACGTGCGTATTCGTCGTAAAAGAAGCATTGAGCGACTGAACGGGGACAGGCGACAGCGACCGGTTACTACAGGTACTAGGTAGCATCCCGTATTTACTCAATAATAACTAATACGTATTAATATACTTACTCAACATACTCAATAGTGCAATAATTATAATATTAATTTATTAACAATAACTAATAACATAAAATTCACCGGTTTATGTTAAAAAAATCGGACAGGAAATAAATGCAATTCGTATAATATGCGATAAGTAAATATTATTCTTTGTTCATAATTTATTTAATGGGTCAATTTTATTTTAGTTCAAGCTGCAGTATTATTGTTATTATTTTTTCTCATATTATTATTTAATATTTATTGAGTAAAATGTCTAAAATGTGAGCTATTTAAGATTTTTCACTGATATGAAAACGTATTTGTATAGTCAGGGTTAAGGAGGGGGGGCGTGGAGGCCAAAGGTCAAACAATAGTAGGCCTCTGGCGGATAGTACGTTTTTTTTATACCCAACATAACTTTCAATATACCCTCTAGAAAAACATCAAACATTTTAAAATACCTTTAACTTTTCAAAATTTAAATTTAATAAAAAAATTCAACGACTTGCCCTCAGAAATATTGTCACATTTCAATTTTACTAAAGGTACTTTTACTCAAGAACCAAAATTTGAGTGAGTTCTACTCAGACTGCGTAAACGCGTTTTGTCTATGTCATGTGTGACGTCCATTTAAATCAGAAATATTTGAATATACATGGATATGTTATTAGTTTATTATTATTATGTTATACGATGTCGTCTATTTTTAGGAAATGAGAAGGGAATGAAATTACATTTATAGAAATATCCGAGTACTGTGATTACAAATTTACGACGATTGATTTTAAATATTGTCTAGTATTTATAATCAATGGTAAAACATTATTACTAAGTATTATAGATAGAGCTATACATCTGTTTTTGATGTTCACTTTTGAATATCAGTTATTGCCTAGAATAATGGGCACATGTCACGTTCATACAATAATATTTAAAATGTATTATGTATATTATGTGTTTATGTTCATTGTTCAAACACTTACATTTTATAAAATATTATTTAAATAATTAAATATAATGTACCTATTTTTATATTAGTAAAATTTTTTTTTATCTCTGAAATATATTTATTTGTTGGTCACGAATATTTTGATTGGTTATGGCCCTAAAATTGTTTGGACCCGGGCCCAAAATTATATTAATCCTGCAGGCTTATGTATAGTTATTAGTTGTATACTTGTATGCAGTGGCGTGGTGAACATTTATAAACCTCGGTGCCCAGCATATATTTCAGTACCTACCCTCTCTTTATCCCTTTAATATAATATATGTATAGTACGTTATTATGTATTATAGTTATTATGTGACTGTAAATATTTAAATTTTGGTTGTATGTTATTCGTTACCATAATGAATCCAACCACCCCCCCCCCAAAAAAAAAAAAAAAAATCCACCCTGAGGCATAGGCGTCATAAAACCCCATTCACCATGCCACTGCTTGCATGGCACATATTATTATATTTTATATAAATGGGGAGGAAAAGAATTTACAAAAAATGGCACTCGACGAGACCAAACACATATTTAAAAAAATTATTAATATTATTCCTTCTTGTTTTATGGTTAGGTTTGTAAATACAATAGATCAGAATATCACATCTATAATACAAAATATTATTTAGTATTTACTAATTATTATATTACGGTTAGGGACTAGGGTCTTACTTTCTCAGGGACTTAATACTTAATACCTATATTATATTAATATTTAAATATTTAATAGTGTATATTTTATAGCCGAAAAATATATATTAATTAATATAGCTGTAAATTATAATAAAAGCTATATATGCTCTAAACATAAATAAATTGTGAATGTATATACGTATAACGTATTTATAACAAAGCGTTCAAGGCACATTCAAAATAAATCTTATTCAAGTTTGAAAATAATAAAAAAAACAAATTTGGTACATAACATTCTAATATTATACAAAAACATTGGGACGTATATGTACATTATGCAACTCCGTACATGATGAGTGATGACATTTGGTTAATGAAATCAGAGCTTTTTGAATCCTTCCTGATAATATGAACTCTGTAAGCTACTAACTGGCTATTGATATTCAATTTAAACATGCAGATTTTTACAACAACCACACACTGTTAAATATTAAATACATAACAAATTAGTACATTACATATTATATTTCAATATAATTCACCGTTAGTTATTACCACGGATATCTATAGCGGAAGATGCACGTGTATGTGTGTGTGTTGTGAATTCTAGATAAAGCCTTCCGATATAATGGGACAGTCATCAGTTTTTTCTTGATCGATGCCACATTTCTACAAAAACATTGATTATTGAATTACTTTAGTTGTGTATTGTGTAATGGGTCACACCAGTGTGGACTTAAAACTAATTATTATATTTTTATTTTTAATATAAAAAAATCATTAAATGCTTAGCGAAGAACACGTTTCAAACAAAAAAAAGCGGGTAAGTGGATGTTACTCTGCTGTACAGTAGCCAGTAGGTAAGTAGGTTACAAGTGGGTGTCAACTGTCTGCAACGTATGGTGTTAAATTTGAATTCATTAGTATAATACGGTTTGTCAATCAAGGATATTTTATATTATATTTATATTATTATTATTATTAATACGGTGGCCGGTAAGTTGAATAAATATTATTAATAGTATAATTTTATATGATATACTTTTTTTAGATTCTGAGCGGAGCGATGAATGTATTGGTTTTACAATGATGTGTGTTTTTTTTTATATTTTTATATTTTTATATTTTTTTTTGTGTCTGTCATCACGTTTTGGGACAGTAAAAGTGCTTCGATTTTCTTCAATAGTATCTTTTCTGATAGGAAAGTGAATCTAGTTGGTACTTTGGGGGGTCAAAAGTAAACATTTTCCAGTAGTTTTCACAAGCGCCGGCAAAAACAACATAAAAATTAAGGAAAAACGGGAATTTTTACGCAAAATCGATTTTCCAAAAAATCGAATTTGGTTTTTGGTGTAACTTTAAAACAAATGACCGTAGATACATGAAATTTTCACTGGTTGTTTATATTTGCATTTTCTATACACGATAACATTTTCAAAATATTTTGATTTATTTTGAACTGTTTAGGGACATTTTCATTTTTCATTTTTTTTTAGTTATTTTTCTAGAAATATCAATAAAATTTTATTTGTTGGTTGCGAAAGCTTGAAAATTTAATTGAAGGCTCCTAATATGTTGTTTCAAAGGCAGATGAAAAATATTAAAAATCCTTAGTCACAATTTTTTTTTATAAGCATTTAAAGTTCAAAAATTGACAAAATATGGAAAAATCACGAAAATTAGCAAATTATTTTGAGTTAAGAATTCGTAAAAATTTTTCTTTTTAAATCTAAGATTTGAAAATGAAACACAAGATTCCTTATAAGATTATCTACCTTTATCAATAAAAAAATCTCTACCGGACAGTCAAGTTAAATTTTTATGAGCGTTTGAAATTCAAATTTTTACAACATTGGATATTCACTCGATTACTCATGTAGCGATTTCTTTATTTTGTTGCAATTCAAAAACCAACAACTGTAGATACATGAAAATTTCACTGAATGTTTAAATTAGCATTTTCTATACACCATACAATTTTGAAAATATTTTGACTCTTGTTGAGCTGTTTATGGACATTTACAGCTTTCAATTTTTTTTAGTTTTTTTTTTCTATAAATATCAATAAAGTTTTATCTGTTGGGCCAAAAAGTGTGAAAATTTAATACAAGGCTCCTGATATATTGTTACAATATCAATTGAAAAATATTAACAATACATAGGCACGATTTTTTTTTATAAGCATTTAAAGTTGGAATTTTGACAAAATTTATCAAAATCTCGAAAATTACCAATCGTTGGAATTAAAAAATTATAAAATTTTCAGTTTTTATAACTAAGGGTTGAATATTTAAAACAAAGATTCTCTTAAATAATTCATACTGTAACCAAAAAATCTAAAAAATATATAAACACACTTATTTTTTACAGACATTTTAATTTCAAGTTTAGACAAAATTTCATATTTAAACCAAGAATTACGATTTTAGTTATTTTGTTGTGATTGAATAATATTATTCGTATGTACTTGAAACTTCTAAAGTGTACTATTATATATCTATGATAGTATCACGGTTTTTGTTGATGTATAACGCGTTATAAGTATCTAATGGATATTGTGATAAGATTAGTTTGGAATTTATTATAGGTACCTATTATAGGTACCTATTATAGGTCAATTTTTTGTTTAATACCATAGATATGTATATAATATGTCTTACACATAGACTGACATACCGTCACCGCTCAGAATCGTTTTTCTTATACAATGATATTATATCATTGAATTCAAATTTAATACCATCCATTATACAGTGACCCACTTGTAACCTACTGTACAGCACAGCGACACCCACTTGCCCACCTTTTTTTAATTTATAATAACAAAAATTTACGAGCGAAAATACATAAATTTAAAAAAACTAATAATAATGGATAATTTCATGTTCTTATAAATAGCTCAACATAAGTCAAAATATTTTGAAAACTTTACGGTGTTCATAAAATGTTAATATAGACTTGAAAATCGTATGTACCTATTTACGGTAATTTTTTTAGAGTTACACCAAAAATCAAAATCAATTTTGTCAAAAACCAAGTTTGAGTAACAATTCTTGTTTTTCCTTAAATTTTTTTTTGTTTTTACAGGCGCTTGGGAATTCTGATTTTCCCTTTTTGACCTCCCCAAGCACAAATAAATTCAATTTCCCACCGGAAAAGATACTGAAGTTGAAAATCTATGCATTATTTGACTACTTATTAATGCCGTATTTAGACATTTTGCGCTCCAGATTTTGGCTTTTAACAAAGTTTTTTTACGGTTTTGATATTCATTTAACTTTTTTTTGCTGTCATAATTTAAATGCTATACAACAAATATATAATAAATAATCAACAGAGCTGAGTACTGAGTATTGAAAGAATTAAGAAATATTAGTAATCACTAATCAGTAATCACAGATTTCACAAATGCTGTAGCTCGAGTTTTTCGACTAATAATTTATTGTAATTTTGTTGAAAGCACGCCTCCTCAGGCGATAGCAAAACACGCCATATTATTATAAATAACTTATGTCCATTGAATATTTGAATCTCAACAAATTTGGGAAAAGTATTAAGAGGACTCTACAGTACTACAGAGCTACACCGACATTTTGTTGTCTCCGTCTTACAAGTGCGTAACACTAAATGCAGGGCTGCATCCTGCACACAGACACAAAGAATAAAAATAAAAAAACACATATCATTGTAATATTAATCATTATATGAATGCATGAATCAAAATCTGAAATACAGAGACCTGAAAGGCCAACATAACGTCGTAGTGACCGTACCCAAAACACAATACTGTAATAATTCAACAATGTACATAATGCTGAGGATATAGTTCAGTGAAGTAAACTGTATTCCATATTATTATCGAAACGAAATATAATAATATGAAATACAATGTAAGTGTAAATAACTTTTTATATTCTGAGTGGAACGATGAATATATTGATTTTACAATGATGTGTGTGTTTTTTTTTTTATTTGTGTTTGTGTACACGATAAGTAGTCGAAATAATGCTTCAATTTTCAACTTCGGTATCTTGTTCGATTGGAAAGTGAATATCGTTGGTGCATTGGGGAGGTCAAAATTTAAAATTCCTGGGAATTTTTTCAAAAGCGCCAAGAAAAACAAAAGAAAAATTAAGGAAAAACAGGAATTTTTTTGCAAAATCGAATTTGGTTTTTGGTGTAACTTTAAAACAAATGACCGTAGATACATGATAATTTCACTGGTTGTTTATATTTGCATTTTCTATACACGATAACATTTTCAAAATATTTTGATTTATTTTGAACTGTTTAGGGACATTTTCATTTTTTTTAAATTTTTTTTCTAGAATATCAATAAAATATCATTTTGTTGATTAAAAAAGCTTGAAAATTTAATAGAAGACTCCTAGTATATTGTTTTAAAGGTATATGAAAAATATTAAAAATCGTTAGTCACAGTTTTTTTTTATAAGCATTTAAAGTTCAAAAATTGACAAAATATGGAAAAATCACGAAAATTAGTAAATTATTTTGAGTTAAGAATTCGTAAAAATTTTTATTTTTAAATCTACAATTTTGAAAATATTTTGACTATTTTGAACTGTTTACGGACATTTACAGTTTTCATTTTTTTTAGTTTTTCTTTCTATAAATATGAATAAAGTTTTATCTGTTGGGCCAAAAAGTGTAAAAATTTAATACAAGGCTCCTGATATATTGTTACAATATCAGTTGGAAAATATTAAAAATACATAAGCACAATTTTTTTTTATAAACATTTAAAGATCGAATTTTGAGAAAATTTATCAAATTTAAAATTGAATAATTATTTTGTAGTTAAAAATTTATAAAATGTTCAACTTTTATATCCAAGGATTGAAAATTTAAAACAATATTCCACATAAATAGTTAATTATGTTACCAAAAATTGATGCATATGATGCAGTCAAAGTTGTCAAAATATTCTTAAATATATACAGCTACATTTTTATATTATTTTTGAAAAATTCATAAAACATACTACAATTTTGGTAATAAAAAACTAAAAAATAAGTAGGTATATAAATAATTTACACAGGGGCTTACTAATTTTAATATAGGTAGGTTACATAGGTTTTATATAGGTACCTATATTGATTAATGTGATGGACTGAGTACACTATTGCATGTTTTGGACATTTTTAAACTATTGTGAAATAAAACAACTTGATTTTTAAAAATATTGGAATAAAATACAAGGTTAATAAATATGTAATAAAGAATAACGTGATATGCGAACACCGTAATAAACGAACACGTATATCTACTGATTTTCATTTCTTCATACAAACTAGAATGTAGATGTCAATTATAGTTTTAACACAGTCTTGTCACAAAGAGACTTATAAAATCTTACTATGTGAAAATAGGGAAAACCGTATAGCCAAGCTCCACCAACAACTTTAACAGCCCTCCCAATCATTTACTAATTTTTTTTAATTCAATTTTATAATTGTAATATAGTATGGTTTTAGGCTTCAGCCTCCCCAATCTCAAAATTAGAGCCTATATTGTACCTCACCAAACATAATATTTTTAAAGATATTTTTCAATGTTACCTAATATGATTTTTCCCGACAATTGTATGTACCTACATTTAAGTTAGAAAAATGCAAAATATGCATAAATATGCGAAAAATCGCTCAAATGTACACTTTTCCTAAAATATGCAAATTCAAACTTTGTTTGATTAGACATTTAAAAAATTTCATAAGACAAATTTATAACTTATCTAAAATAATGCGAGGAGTCCCAAACCCTATAAACAATATTTTTATTAGGGAGGAAAATGTCAATGGGGGGTGTTTAAACACCCAAAACCCCCCCCTGGCTACGCCACTGTTATACAGTGACCCACTTGTAACCTACTGTACAGCAGAGCACCTTTTTTAATTTAAAATGACGATGTCGCAAGTCGTAACTCGTGTAAAGCGCTCGTGTAAAACTACCTCTAAATTTATTACGAGTGTGGAATTTCCATCGATAGTGTCGAATACGCTGATTACTTCGGTCTTATACTATTACAATATAACGCCATACGACGAAGAATTTATTTTTGTCCACTGCGGTCTGCGACGACCAGACTAGTATTATTCAATTATAGATTTATTGTATCATGGTTTTTACACACAACTAAATAATAATGACGTTCATGTATCATAAAAAATAAAATGTATTTTCTTGAAATGTTTCAAGAAATGCATTACCTACACATTAAGTTAATAATAATTAAATAATGTAGACTATGAGATTATGTAAGATTCAAATAAAAACATATAATTGATACCTATACAAAATAAACATGTTAATCTTAATTTATAACAAGAGATTCCACAGAGAGATTGGTACACTGGAAATCTTATAAATCTTAATAAACCACATAACATTAATTAATTTAATTCAATAAACACCTTTTTTTTATTTTAACACCTTTTTATTTCATAGTTAAAAAAAATATTAAAATGAATTTCACTAATTCACTTGGTTTGAAAAAATCCTGATTTTATAATAACACTACATGTCTACATACTACTAACACTCAAACTTACTGATTACTATTGTCGACTATTTACTTCTCAAAATGAATATACGGGTATTAATATATTTCACATTGAATTACTTACATGAAGTTAAGTACTTATTTCTTATAAAGTTTTGACATTTACAAAAGAATTGTATATTTCTTATTTTTTAATAACTTGAAATTTTCCTGATCAGTATTTTCATATCAAATATGTAACAAAATCCAAATTTATAACAAAAAAAAGTTAAAACTGAACATTTTCTAATAGTTTGTTCAAATTGTTATACTTGAACAATCAACCAAATTGATTACCCATTATTGATTCAAGTTTTGGTGGCACATTCAGACTGTAAACACTTTTGACAAACATTGGCTACACTTTTTTTCATTTTTGTCATTAATTTATTTTAATAATTTTCAATAATAATGGCATATTATTATTTTGTATAGATAATATAAATAGATAATATACACGCTGACGCATTGTCCTACAGTAAAGTTTAATCGATTTTAATTTGTTAATAACAAAATAATAAATACCTTGGATTATGGTAATAGGTACTATATTATTCGTCTATTGTCTACATTGTATAGTGTATACATATCATGACGTATACTATATATTATTATAATGGCAATATAATAAGTGATTACTGATTCGATATTTTGCTGAAAAACTAATATTATGAACATTTCAAATAGTTATTTTTAATCCGAAAAAAATTACATTTTTCAATTGATTTTACTAATTTGTGGAATTATGAGTATATATCTTGTGTTTTTAATAAAATTAAAGTATGTACATTTAATTTTATATTATACTAATTACTAATATATTGTATAGACAGTGCCGTCACGAATTTTTTTGGACTACAGTGGCCTACATAAAAGTGATAAAACTACTCCCACCTCACACACCTACCTATTTCAAAAAGTTTTAAAATAAAATTTACCTTGGAAAATTGATTTTACATTAGTTTGAATTATTAATTTTAAAACTAGTATTCATTATTATTAAAATCAATCATAAGCATAACATTACAGTCCGCTGTGGACGACCGACGAACTCAACACAGTATTAAAATTAATTTTCATTAATATTAAAATGTGACCCTTCACCCGTAATACAATGATTATTTAATATTTTAATAATTGTTATCATAAATTATCATAAGCTTAAAAAAATTTTATTATTATTTTATTTTAAAAATGATAACCTCTTTTCTACGGAGAAAAAAATAATGGTAATTAAGCAATTAAAATATATTTGCATGAAGAATCAAATTACAAATTGGAATTTAATTTAACATAGACAATATGATAATACAACTATTATAATAATAATACATTTTTTTAGTATTTTTCACTCTAGTATAAGAGTAAATTGACCTATTGTCAAACTTATTATTAACAAATTAGGACCTTGAACAAACACAACCTGTTTCCAGCCACTTGTGTCACGTATTGCACTCGACGATTCGTACTCAGTACTCACGCTTTTCAGCTTACAATTTTGATGTTTTTAGATTCTGAGCGGAGCGATGAATGTATTGGTTTTACAATGATGTGTGTTTTTTTTTTTGTGTCTGTCATCACGTTTTAGAAACAGTAGCTTTTCTGATAGGAAAGTGAATCTAGTTGGTACTTTGGGGGGTCAAAAGTAAAAATTTCCCAGTAGTTTTCACAAGCGCTGGGAAAAACAACATAAAAATTTTTACCCAAAATCAGTTTTCCAAAAAATCGATTTTGGTTTTTGGTGTAACTCTACAACAAATGAATGTATATACATGAAATTTTCACTGGTTGTTTATATTTGCATTTTCTATACACGATAACATTTTCAAAATATTTTGATTTATTTTGAACTGTTTAGGGACATTTTCATTTTCCATTTTTTTTTAGTTTATTTTCTAAAAATATCAATAAAATTTTATTTGTTGGTTGCGAAAGCTTGAAAATTTAATACAAGGCTCCTAATATATTGTTTCAAAGGCAGATGAAAAATATTAAAAATCCTTAGTCACAATTTTTTTTATAAGCATTTAAAGTTCAAAAATTGTAAAAATATGGAAAAATCACGAAAATTAGCGAATTATTTTGAGTTAAGAATTCGTAAAATTTTTCTTTTTAATTCTAAGATTTGAAAATGTAATACAAGATTACTCATAAGTTTGTCTACCTTTATCAATAAAAAAATCTCTACCGGAAAGTCAAATTAAATTTTTATGAGCGTTTGAAATTCAAATTTTTACAACATTGGATGTTCACTCGAAAATTTCACTGAATGTTTATATTAGCATTTCCTATACACCATACAATGTTGAAAATATTTTGACTCTTTTTGAGCTGTTTATGGACATTTACAGCTTTCAATTTTTTTAGTTTTTTTTTCTATAAATATCAATTAAGTTTTATCTGTTGGGCCAAAAAGTGTAAAAATTTAATATAAGGCTCCTGATATATTGTTACAATATAATATTTTTTATTATAGCTAAAATATTAACAATACATAGGCATCATGGTTATTTTTTATAAGCATTTAAAGTTTAAATTTCGTCAAAACCACGGTTAATTTGTAGTTCAAAACTTATAAAATATAAAATGTGTATATCTAAGGCTAGACAATTTAATACAAGGTCTTTCATACCCATAAGTAGTTCATATTTTTACCGAAAAATTACAGATAATTTATGAAAATTGGTGTGCAAATACAATGTTTTTTCAAAAATGAATTCATTCTGGTAAGACATATATGAGATTTACTATACTTGACAGTTTAAACTTGATTAATATTTTTTTGAAAAGTAATAATAATACGGGCAATGGGGGGGGGGCTTCAGCCCGTTAGCCTCCCCCCTGCGGACGCCACTGGGGCATTCTATATTTGTCTTCGTCGGTAGGTAGTTTTTACAATACCTGATCATGTGTGATTTTTATATATTAGGTACACATTTTATTATAGCTGAGTATACAAAACACGTATAAATGTATTATATTATACATGTATATGTAATATAAAAATATAAAAATATATAATATTATACATACTGTACAATTTGTGAAAATGGGCAGAGTCAACTATTGTCTGTTGTATGCAAACGAGTTACATTACTCACTTCGTTTTATCAGTAACACGTGTCTTACGAAAAAAATAAACGCTGAGTAAAAAAAAAATGTGCCATCAGTGTAAATTATAAATTAAAAACATCTACGCCCTACGGTATCAAGTGTATGTCCCGCCGTCCCGACTCCCGGTGACTTAAATAGCGGTATGCCACGCAGTACAAAATCGTGATTAAGCACGGTTGTCGCTCTCGGTATCTACATGTCAAACGTGATTTAATTTTTTTTTTTTTACTCACAGATATAGTTTGGTCGTTCCAAGATACGCTTACTAATCTGTAATAAATCCTATTTTTGATATTGCATTTAATCTAATGGCCAATGATGAATTTTAAGTTTTTATATTTTACTTATTATCTATCGTTCTAATTATTAAACTAATGAATAAAAATATAAAAATCTGGTTTCTCAAGGATATAGTTAAGATTATCCTCATAATTGGGTAGGTATTTACAGTAGTCAGTACTAGTCATTCCTAGAACTTGTAAAACTTTACTTTACTTTTTGTTGCTGTTATGCTCTTTAATAATTTAAATGTTAATCAATTTAATGACTTACAATATGTCAATATAATAGTTAAATACATACATACTCTAAAACAAAATTATAAAAACCAAGAAACATATATATGATATTCTATATATTTCGTAAGATAATAAAAACCAATAATATATTATATTATAAACATAATACATAATTTATAATATTGACTAATACTATAGTAATGATAATATGCTCACATATCATTGTAACAAGTACAATAAATAACACCCCAACTGTCACGTACAGGAAACGGTCATCCCTAATACAAAGTATGTACAACACTGACGTTATCGTTGTTGAAAAGCGAGATCATAATTCAGTCCTTAGGAGCACAATGGCACAATGCTCTCTGTTTACGCCTCGCCCAGCCGTGTCCAACGTTAACTCGACGAACGAACCAGCTAGTATTCAATAGCCTCAAATATAATTTGAACAGCATGTTCAGAATAGAAATCGGTTGTAGTCGTCGTATTTAAGTATCACTGTATAGTGTATGGTGATACAATATGTACCTCTGACTAGTGTGATGTGTGATCGTATCTGAATGTGATCAGTATAAAGTATACGATCATTTACACCACCCACACCGCTAAGTGCTAGTCCCTGGGTAGTGGGTACCGTGTTCTGCGAACGACAATAAATTGAGATAACTTTCAACCAGTAGAAAAAGTGCGTTTTTAATTTGACTCGCTTTACCTCTTTTCCTACCAAAACTCAACTCATAGGCAGTGGACTTGGTAAGTTTGCACATTTTTATACTAAATGTTTGTGTTCACTGTACAGTGGCATTTGTTCAGTTCTCACATACACGCCCTCCGGACATTAGGAGGAAGGCAAATGTTAATTATGTAATTTTGACTTATTAGTGTAGCCCAGTGTAGTGACTTATTGGAATATATTATAACTTTTATATTTTAGTTTGGTCGTTCAATATAAAAGTAATTTTAATATTTTCGGAATTTTTCTTTATAAAATATATAAAAGGTGGATAAGTGGGTACAACATTAGTTGTCGATCAAATCATTGAAATGAATGTGTTATATTTGAATTCAATGGTAAATCATTGTATAAGAAAAACGATTCTGAGCGGAGACTTGTCATACTTGTATAAATATAAAGTATAGTATCTAGTTAAAAAAAAAAAGTATATAAGAATAAAATATCTAGCGTTCAATCACATCGTATCGCGAAAATACGGTCGTGACGACGTGGAAACGTATTACTGTGTTAGGCCGTTAAAGAGGGAAAAAATAACGATTGGCAATAATAATAATTATTGACAATCAACTTATCAACGAAACGACGACGGACCACGGACGGCGGTCGCCGTCGCCGCCGCCGCCCACCACTCACCCGCCACTCGTGTGACCATCACTCCAAACTTATCGTCTTCGGGTAGGAAAATAATAATAATAATATTTTGTGCACGCCGGCGACGGAGTCACGGAGACCCACACCGAAAACGTTAAAGATGCTCGCTCCCCGCACACTGCATCACTGCAGCGGTAAAGCGCAGCAGGCCACAATGTTAACCTGATCCTCCAGTGCGGCGGCACCGCCAAGACAATAGGATTTTACCGCCACTGCCGCTGCACTTTACAACTTTTGACGGTTTCTTTTCCATGATCCGGCCTGTGAGTCCGTGCACACCGGTGGCGATCGTGCGCGCCCGGTGCCGGCGAATCGCGTCGACGTACCGCCCGCACCCGCCCGCCTATTTCCGATCTGAATCCGTCAACGCACCAACGGTACTCAGCGCTTCGCAGTCCGCGGCCGTTATTTCGTTTTGGCTCTTTCGCAGACACGCACCTTTTCACCGCCCGGCATTCGTTCCACGTTTTACAGACCGCTTCCACGTTTTTCCTGCGCAGCGAGCCTGAACAACCGATTTTATTTTTCCGTTTGTTTGCGTTGCACCTAGACTCGTAAGTATTTTGCATTTTATCTTTCCTATTATTATTATTGCCATCGTTTGGACACGCCATTGCGTGGCGTCTTGTCACGGTTTTTTTCGAGTTCGCCAAACCACGTTTTTGGAAACCATGCTTTTCACCATAGAGGCTCTTTACCGCCACACTGTAAAGTCGCGTGTTTTCTTGTTTCGTGTTTGTGGTTTGGCTTGCTCGACCATTAGGTTTGTCCATTCTTGTTACATATTTTTAATTTTTTCCACGTGTTGTGTAAGTTATTATTTGCGCTTGCGTCAGACATATTATTATCCCCGAAGTTTTTATTACCACCACAAAATGTGCTTTGACATTTTTTTCACATTTGTGGTCGATAGCAATTTAAAATCCCTGCCATCATATTGGTGTAAATACCAATGGCAATATTATTTCTTAAGATAATAATATTATTCCTTTTTCGTTTATTTAGGATCACGTGTTTTTGATGCGTTTAGGCATTTGTATACCTAGCCCGAATTAACAATGAAATCTATTTTTATAATAACTTATAATTTTTCTGTTTTTCGATGTCTAATAACTGAAGTAAATTACACACGCATCTTAAATTCAGCATATAAAATCTAACATTTTACACTGGTACCCATTATATTTATTGTGCTCCCTAGTATAGATTCTAAAAATTATTTTAATATTCTAAAAAAATTTTTCATTAAAAGTACCTACTTAATAATAAAATTTAACAATCGTAATAAAAATCAATATTCTCTCACTAAACATTTTAAAATATTTTTTTCTAATTTTTTGAATTTGGATTTTGGTGTAACTTTCAAACAAATAATCGTAAATACATGAAATTTTCACTGGTTGTTTATATTTGCATTTTCTATACACGATAACATTTTCAAAATATTTTGAACTGTTTAGGGACATTTTCATTTTTTTTAAAATTTTTTTTCTAGAAATATCAATAAAATTTCATTTGTTGGTTAAAAAAGCTTGAAAATTTAATAGAAGACTCCTAGTATATTGTTATAATACCAGTTGGAAAATATTAAAAATAAATACCTAGGCACAATTGTTTTTTATAAACATTTAAAGATCAAATTTTGAGAAAATTTATCAAATTTAAAATTGAATAATTATTTTGTAGTTAAAAATTTATATCCAATTATTGAAAATTTAAAACAATATTCCACATAAATAGTTAATTCTGTTACCAAAAAGTCTAAAAATAAATAAGCACAGTTTATTTTTATAGTAATTTTAAGTTCAAATTTGGACGAAATTGCATAAAAAAAACCTAGAATAAATATTTTAGTTATTTTGTTGTGATTGTATAATATTATTTGTGGGTACTTAAAACTTCTAAAGTACACTATTAAATATATATGATAGTATCAGGGTTTGTTGATGTATAATTTGTTATTAGTACCTAATGAATATTGTGATGATTAATTTGGAATTTATTATAGGTACCTAAATAAAATGTCTTTGTTATATAAATTATCTATATAACTAGGAAGGTAGTATAATAATATGTTAGGTATCTTATATTATTGAAATTTAACTAATGCTTTTTGTTTGTTATGTTGTAAGTTGTTATTTAGATCTATAATAGGTCAATTAAATTTTTTTTTCTCAATATTTAAATAGGTTAAGAAGTTTATAAGTAATTATATCAATTCATTTTGGTTGTCACTGCATGAAAAACATGGTCACATTATAATTTTTTTTATACCTAGCTTTCAAGAAAACATTTTGTATAATCTTTTTAACTATCCTTTTTTTTTTGTAACCTAATCCATGCACATATAATTATGTTATTATATAGTAGGTAACAAATATTTTTGACATTAAAAATTGGTACTCACTTATCAACACATTATAAATAACTTATAAAATTCAATGCTCAAATTAAAACAAATTATATTTATTTTACCTAAAAACAATAAATGTGCTGAATACTACAAACTGAAACTATGAAAAGTTTAATTTCATATTAAGTAGAATCTGAATCGTGTCAATTTATATTATGTTACCTTTATTTATTTAATAAGTCTTCATATGCAAAAATACGTAAACCTATGTTGATTATCATTATGAATTAATAAGTTTTTTTTTTAGGCTGTTTATTTAAAGAAAATGTTGAGTAAATAATAATATTCTCTTTTAAACTAATAATCTTAAACACTAAATATTTTCTGTTAGAAATTTTTTTTGAGCGTGTTTGCTTAGCAATTTATTTTAAGCATTCCTTTTCAATTTAAAATTTAAATACTGGAAACTTTTTATTTATATTATATTTATTATAAAACTTATTTAAAATAATGTGTTCAGTGACAATTTATTATTGTCTGGCATATATTTATATTAAGCTACACTTTTATTTTTAGTTAAATTCTGACTGACAACTTACTTGTTCATTGAAGTCAATAGCATAAACATTTTAATTGGAATTTCTTAATTATACACATCAGTGTTTTCTGACAACCAACTGTGGATAATCATTAAAAAAAATACACATTCCAAAATATATATAAAAAAATAACACTCGTAAAAAGTTTAAGCAATGAATTGTTTTATTTTATTTTTTAAAAATTTTTTAGGTATTATGATTTTGATTTATATTTCATCTATAAGTATCATTTTATTTCTATTCTTTACAATTGTTATGTTATTTTTATTTAGGATTTATAATGTCTGACGGTGGTTGGGATGATGAATCAGGTTCTTCAAACCAGAGAGGCCGCGGCCGTGGTGGAAATCGTGGAGGAGGTCGTGGCAGAGGTAACTACAATAATAGAAACAATGATGACTTCGACTCAGCTTCACAAGGTGATAGTTGGGGAAATGGCGGTGGTGGTGCTAGTGAATGGGGCGCTAATGATGATGGAGACCGCGAAGGTGGATCCCGCGGCCGTGGTGGTCGGGGTGGCAGAGGAAGAGGAGGCAGAGGTGGAGGCCGAAATATGGATAGAAGTAATGGTGATGAAGATGGTGGCGATGGAAATTTTGGCGGTGATGATGGAGAAGCGCCAGTTAATGATAAACCGAGACCAACATATATACCTCCAGAAATTGATGAAAATGATGTCTATGGAATTGGAGTTGGAAGCAATTTCAATAAATATGAAAATATCGAAGTTAAAGTTAGCGGTGATAACGTTCCAAAACATATTGAATCCTTTAAGAGTTCAGGTTTGCGTGAAGTATTGATAGAAAAGTTGGTCAAATGCAATTACACCACACCTACTCCGATTCAGAAGTATTGTATTCCTGTTATTATTAGTGGACGAGATATGATGGCTACTGCCCAAACTGGTTCTGGTAAAACTGTGAGTAATTTTTGAAAACTGAAAGTGCTTATTAAATGAATTATAATGAATATTAAATTAATGAATGGTAATTTACAGGCTGCATTTGTTTTGCCAATTGTGCATACTTTACTTTCTCAACCACAAGATTTAGTTTTTGATCGAGATTACTGTGAACCTCAATGTATTATTATGTCACCAACCCGAGAATTAGCTATACAAATTCGCGATGTTGTATTTAAATTGACAAATGGAACTTGTGTTAAACAATCAATTCTCTATGGTGGCACTGCAACAGGACATCAAAGGGGAACACTAGCTGTAAATATTAATTCAAATTTAATTTAAATATTCAATTTACATTTTATTTATTCTTTAATTTGCAGAATGGTATTCATATATTAGTTGCAACACCTGGACGTTTAAACGATTTTGTGGGTCGAGGATACGTATCATTTAAATCCTTAAGATTCTTTGTGTTGGACGAAGCAGATAGAATGTTAGATATGGGTTTCAAGCCGGATATTGAGAAAATATTGAACCATGAAACAATGGTTGATGTTGTAAGAATAAATATTTTAATTGTGTTTTAAAATTATCAATGAATTTACTTAGATAATGAATAAATAATATGTACTACACATAATGTAAATATTTCTTAATTTAATTTGTAGAATACCAGACAAACACTACTATTTTCTGCCACGTTAGCAGATGATATTCAAATGTTATCAAAAGCTTATTTAAAGCCAAACTATGTATTTGTCGCTGTGGGTGAAATTGGAGGAGCATGCAAAGATGTTATACAAGAAATTAGAGAGGTCACTAAGTTTGAAAAAAAGAAAGAACTAATAAAAGTTTTAGAATCCTTAGGTAATTTATTTCATTATTTGTATATTTCATGACTGTTAATATATTGCTATTATTCTATAGGTGATTGTAAAGGAACCATGGTTTTTGTGGAACAGAAAAGGAATGCTGATTTTATTGCTGCGTTCTTAAGTGAAAAAGACTATCCTACGACTAGTATTCATGGTGATCGTGAACAACCAGAGAGAGAGCAAGCATTGAGAGATTTTAAGAATAATAAAATGAAAATTTTGGTTGCCACTGCAGTTGCTGCTAGAGGCCTGGGTTTGTAAATTCTAATTTTTTTGTTTTGTTCTTTAACTATATTTTCTAATTTTTTTTCAGATATAAAAGGTGTTAATTGCGTAATAAATTTTGATATGCCGAGCTCTATTGATGAGTATGTGCATCGAATAGGCCGAACTGGAAGACTGGGTAATTCTGGTAGAGCAGTTTCGTTTTATGATAGTACTAGTGATAATAACTTATCATCGGAACTTGTTAGGATTCTAAAACAGGTCTGTACATTTAAAACTTTTTCTACTGGTATACTCTAATATATTGTTGATTTTTTAGGCTGAACAAGAAGTGCCTTCATTTTTAGATGGCGGTTCCTATGGCGGAGATTCCTATGGTGGAAGTAGTAGCAATGCATGCAGTGATGTTAGAATGACTACGGTAAATATATTTTGTAAATGTACTTTTTTGTTATTGATTGAATTACGAATTATTTCCATATGAACTGCTAAGTATGTTTTTAAATGAAATTTTTTTTCCATATTTTGTTTTCTCTGACCCACGCGCATATGGCAAATTTACGTTTAGCATAACCCCGTGTTTTTACTTATTATTTTGGAATGAATTCGCTTATTATTAAATTTTAAGTTTATGAAACATTAGGTACACACCTACCTAGCTGTTTTATAATTTTTAATTTCTATGCAAGTTCTAAGCATGTAAATAATTATGATTTATAAATTAGTTTTGCTAATCAAATTGCTATGTTGCTGCCCGTAGGTCAGAGAGAGGAAACAAAGGTGTGCCTACATCCTCTTAATATTATATATTGTCTAAATTAAGTTATCTGTAATGTAATTATTTTAATTTTAATTTTTTTTTTCTACAGCAAGCTGCTGACGATGATGGATGGTAAATCAGTTGGTACATTGGATTATTATTTATTTAAGCAACCTAAATATGGACTGATTAAATTAAGAAGTTTGACTATTTTAAGGTGGTCCATAGTTATTAAATTTTTGTGCTACTTAAAATTGGTTTTATAATTATTTATGTAATGTTCTTATCATGTTGTATACATATTACTTTTGTTTATTATGTTAAAATGTTAAGATTAATTAATTCATTAACTTAATTAACTCATTAATCTTTATTTTAAAATACATAGCAGTTATAATACTAATAACATTGGGTTGTATTTTGATTTATTACATATATTTTTGCTTATTCATTTTGTGATAATATATCCTTTCAATTTTAATAGTTAATAAATTCTGTGTGTATACGACTATTTGAATGTATTTGAGGATCTATTTAAAGTGAAATTCAGGTATACCTATGTGAAAATAGTTCATAAATTTTATCATCTAATATTTTTATAAGATTTTTCACTTTTATTAAAAAATAATCAACCAATGAAAACGGGATGGAATAATATAGTGTAATACCTTTTCATATAAAAAGTACCTACTACACATGAAGATGATATCTTAGCTTTATTCAGAATAAGAATATACCTCTGCAGGCTGCGGCACCAAGTTCTTGTCTGGGACAGTCAGATTCTTCCCTTATTCTATGCATGAGGCTTACTCTATTCACAGAGAGTCGACCCACTCGCTTGACGAAAACTGGTCGTGGCCGTGCAGGCTGGCCCGTCTTTGGAGCGCTAATGGTGATTGTCGCCAATAGCAGCTGCCTACTTCGACGAACACCGCCGGTTTCTAGGGTCTGAATGTACCGGTGGCTCAGTATGCATGCTCGCAAGTGGGTCAACTCTTTTCGAATAGAGATAGTGCTTTGGAACAAGGCCACATCCATGCACTCAAATGGGTTGCTGAGGTGCTCTCTTTTTTAGGGTTAGGTAAATATGAACATAATATAATATGTGACAAAGTGATGTAGATCTTGATAATCATTATATTAGGAATGGTATCCATAGTAAAGCTTTACTATTACAAATAAATTGTATTTATAATGATTTTAATAATATTAACACTAGAAACTGTGCGGTAGAAAAATATAATATGATATCTGTACGATAACTTATGTATATTTACCAAACTGTTTTGTAAATATGATATACCAATGTTTATCCTAGTACAAATCCAAGCTCCATTCAGAAAAAAATAAAATTATGTTAATATTGTATTTATATTTTAATATTTTAAAGAACACAGTATAACATACCCAGACATTTGTCATCTTGAATTAATAGCAGGGTAAGTATAGGTTAAACTTATATTCATATGGTGAAATAACATTTGCTTGATAGGTTGGTTAGGTGAAATATATTGGTACAAAGTACTCCTAAACATTGAATCCCCCCCCTGTACCTGTAGCCAATAGTCTATAGTTGTTCAATAGTCAATGTTCTTTATTTTTTTCAAAATAAATTTAAATAGATTAGTTTAAAATGAAAAATATAACTATACTCCGGCCCACGAGAGTCCATATGTCCAAACGCGTCCATCTGCACATCTGCATGTTGCCGAATAGTGGGAATGACATCATGGTGGGAGAAAACAGACGTCGCGTACTACTATATCGATGCGCGGATTACGTATGGACTCTCGTGGGCCGGAGTATAGTCATTTAGACTGTAGATGTGTGTGGAAAAATCTAACAACTGACAGTGCTGCAAAATCATACTATTGTGCTACCTAAAAAGTTCAGACTGCAGTGCACCTTCAAGATTTTGTCTATATACAGTGAAGTAAGTAGACTAAATGTACACACGAATAGGAAATCATAATGTATTATAATATGGTTATTGGTTTGTATTAAAAGTTTAAAACTGATTAAGCATAACAAGACCAATACCCAGTGGCTATATTTTCTGATTTTCCATACTGCACATTTGTATTTGAATTTAATTACTATTGATTGTGTAGGTCAATGCGAATGTCAAATTGTCTACAATATCGTGTACATTCTTACAAGTTGCAATATGTTAATTACATGTAAAATGCTTTAAGATTTTTAAGTTATTTTAGATTCTAAGGGGATCAATGAATGCATTGATTATACAATAGTGTGTTTTTTTTGTCTGTAAACATTTTTGCTAGTAGAAATAATACTTCGATTCAACTTCAACATCTGATCTATATAAAATCTTAGGTGGCAGGTGCACATTTTTATTTTTCCTAGTGCATTTTGGAGATTTCTTAGTAAAAAAATAGCCACTGCCAATACCTACACATAATAGGAAATAGGTACAATTGCATACCCGATACCGCCACAATGCACACATCCTTATTCTTTATACTCTTATTTACATTTATACCTATAGTTAATCATTTTTATTTTCCAACGGAGGTATACATAAGTAATATACGCAAATATATAACTTATGCGGCTTATTCACCATAGGCGCACATAAGCACATACATTGGGTGTGAATTTATGGGGTATTTAGGGTTACTGGAATAATAATTATTCACAGGTGTAGGTCTGTGTACCATAAATTATTTATGGTACACATATCTGTGGGTAGGCTTTGTCCCCTACACCCCCTAATACTATAGTAAACTGCATAGCAATAATTTTAAATTGTTATACATATAAATAGGCAAATAGCAATGAATCAAATCGTCTGTATGATTGTTAAGAGGACGCCACACCCGCATGTGTTGTCTCCATCTTACAATTGCGTAACATAGCAAATTTTACGTTTTGCAGAACACTTGTAGCTCCGTTAGTTTAAAAATTAGAGTGAATCAGAATGGACCTTTTATAAAAATCTAAAGGTAAGATTATTATCTAGACCTCATCATGAGCTTTTTATTATATTTTAATTTTAAAGCGAGCTATAAGTATTTAAAAATTGTAAATTGTTTGTACAGCTTAAAATACTCATAACTCGCTTTAAAATGAAAATATAATAAAAAGCCCACGAGGTTGTCTAGTTAATAATCTTACCTTAAGATTTTATAAGAGGTCGATTCACTCTATTTTTTAAACTAAATGGAAAAACTAAACTAAATTAAATGGAGCTACTTACAGGGCCGGCGCTTTACATTTTTTTAGGGGGGTGTATTCACTATAATTTGCCGAATGAAAATTAAGGGATTTGCCAACTATATTAGTCAACATACTCAATGGCTCACGTAATTTACATACTAAAAGTAAATTTTTTAATAAATACATCTAACTTGTTCATCTCACGAAAACAGGATATTTGTATCGTTATTCATTGAGATACTATCCAATGAATTAATAATATCCGCAATTAGGTTGAATAAGTTAAGGGGCCTCGCTACGGTCATTATTTAAAGGGCTACATTTAGGCTAATCTTGTCAAAGGCATTCGGGATCTATGTGTTAGTTGTAAATGATTATTATTTATTATTGTGAGTCATTTTTAGACAATTTGTATAGTTCTGTATAGTTCACAGGAGGTATCTTAACCATGGTACAAAATATTTAAAATTCTAACCCAACGGCGTAACCACGGCTGCTAGATTTTGTTTAATTTCCCCGTGCGCATTGTGATAAAATAAAAAATACTATCCATTACGTAATTCATACACAACACATATTTTGATATAAACATATTCACTTTTAACGAAATACATCGATTACACACACAAGCGTCACCAAATGTCACAGGATGACGGGTCTAAGTGTAACACAGCCTACCAATATTTTAAATGCGCAAAACCATTGGATTTTTCTTACAGGAACCTTGTGTCACTTGAAGGTATACATAGCTAAAAGCTACTCATACCTATTTATATTGTTCGTATTGATGGTAGTTGTGTAGGCACTAGGTACGTACCTATTTTTGTGTATTTTTAACTGTAACAATAACAGATCATAGGTTAGGGCATATATATTTAACACGTAACGTTTTTTTTTTTATTAATATTATATACAAATATATTAATAGGTATAAAATTCACATCGAGGGCATATTATCTCATACCTAAATAAATTTGTCCCATCCTAACATCGATACCGATCTACTCAAAAGTATAACATAAGTCATTCTCTTACTACCTACTCATCTTCACTAGGTACAACATTAGTCAATTCAACATTTAATATGGACAATTCATATTACTTTTACATTATTTATAATTTAGGTATGTTAATGATCGTTTCTGGTTAAAATTTAATAATTAATGTAAAATACCTACCTAAATAGCTTGATTGCTAGAATATTGGTCAAGAGGAAGCTGTACGCACGTACCTACTCTCGTGTAAAAATCAAATGTGTGTAAACCGACATCAACTAGGTACTCATTGGATAATAGAATGTCCAAAATTTATTCACTAGCATTGAGTATTGAAAAACTGCATCGAAAAATAGAAATGTAAAGCTTATGATTTTTTGATAGTATTAAATATTAAATTAATTTATTTGTATTATATAAACTTAATAAATTATATATTATCAGAAATATCAAACCCTTTAACCCTATATGAAAGAAAAGTTATTTCTATTTTCTAATAAAAGATAATTTCGTTGCATTCTGTTGTACAAATATTTATATTTTGAATAATTGAATAGCATTGATTCACACAAAACAGTTTTATACTTATATATAAGTTCATCATTAATAATAATATATCAGTATATCACAGTGACATAGTCAATATATATGAAAAAATTCGTAAAATTAGTAACTTGTGTGGTTTCAGAGTTGAACGGAAACGAAGAACCATTGCCGCTGAGAGTGCGGGGAGCGCCAAAGAAAGGCCTAAGGAGCAACCGTTACAAGACAGGTTCGTTTTGGCTGAACAAAAACAATTTGAAAAACGTCAATGGCCTGAGGAACCTAGCAGATCGTTTATTCGAAATGGCTGATTACCTCTCGTGGTTAGATTTGTCCGACAATAACCTAACTTCAATCAGTGACGTAAGTATGTACTACATTCCATACAATTAAATCAATTAAATACGATGTAGGTTACTGGCGTCTGGCATTCCTAGATACATTTCTCCCGGGAGGCAGGAAGGCATACGCATTTTGCATTTTTGCGGGTTTCAAGGGTGTACATTTGTGTAATGTGCATAGTGAACTATGTACTACTATAACTATAGTATAGGTCCTATAGGGAGTTTATGTCATTTATGATGTGGATTTTAACCCCAAAGATGGTATTCACCAATTGTTAATTTTATATTTTATATTTTAAAAAAATTTTGACTAGTTTTGAGCATTGCGCTATTTATTAACATTAAACAATTTTTTTTTAGTTTTTATTCTTCAAATGTCAATAAAATTTTGTTAATTTAGTCAAAAAGTTTGAACATTTATAAGAAGGTTCCTCATAACTTGTTATAATCAGTGTTGGGTAAATTACTTTTAAAAAGTAATGAAATTACGTTACTCGTTGCTTCAAATATTTTTATTACCTGAAATTGTTTTTATCAGGTTACATTACTTTTTCATTAATAAAGTAGTGCTTTAACAAATAACATTACTTTTCTTAATAATTTTTTTTAACTTTATTCAATTCATATAATTCAATTATTATGTATATATTTTACAATCATAGAACCTAGTAATAATAGACCTATTATGTATAAATGTACAATCATCTCACCTATATGGCTATATGGGTATGTAGCAAAACTCAGAAATCATAATTAATTTTAATTAAATTTTATATTTAAAATGTTAACTATATTGAATCAAAATAATATAATTGATTTTTAATTTTTCTGGAATATCCTATCGGTTTGTTTTTGTAATATTACATTGAAAACTATTATTTTAATAACATGGAAACAAGCGTACTTCATAAAAATTACTTTTAAAAAATAATTTTATTTCAATTGCGTTACTTTAGGTAAAATGTAATGAAATTAATTACTGCTGCGTTACTGACAAAATAATTGCGTTACAGTAATCTTGTAATTTACATTACGTTACTACCCAACACTGGTTATAATAATTAATAATAGTTAAAAATATTTAAATATTAAATATTCATAGGCACATTTTTTTTTATAAGCATTTAGTTCATATAGCTGAGGATTGTAAATATAAAACAAGATTAATCTTAACTATTTACTATCACAGAAAAATCTAAAAAATATACAGGTTAACACAGTTTTTTGGCCGAATTTAGATATTTTAATGAAAACACACGGGTAAGTGGATGTCGCTCTGCTGTACAGTAGGTTACAACTTACAGTTGTCACTGTAAAGTGTAATGGATGGTATTACATTTGAATTCAACGATATAATGTCATTGTATACGAAAAAAGATTCTTACCGAAGACTAGTATATTTTATATCAGTTCAGACAGTTTTATTTGTCAGTCTAGGATATTTTATATTATTTATTTATTTTTTTTTTTTATGATCATTATAATCTGGCAACTATGGAAATTAGATATTAGTTGGTTGTTTTTAGGGGATAGTACTGTAGGTTGGTAAACACGTGTGTTTTGGTTTTGGCAGAATTTCAAATTGGGCACCCGTAGGCTTCTGACATGCCCGGTCGGGGGATGGTGGCCTCTCTCTAGAAAGCTGCCTGCCCACAGAGAAAAGTCGCCAGAGATTCGAATCGGCGACGGTACGCGTCAGAACCGACTCCGTATAGTCTTCTCGGCCAATCCGTCCCTTCCAATTTTTTTTTATTTTATATTTAAATTGATATTACACTTGTTATTTATACGGTAGCCGGCTGCCGGATAGCCGGAAGTTGAATCAGTATTATAAAATTACAAAAAAAAAAACTATAAACCATTATTTTTGGTTATTTAATATGTAATTTCGTCAACATTTGAACTTAAAATAACTACAAAACTAAATTGTGTTTACGTATATTTTTAGATTTTTTGATTACAGAATTAATTACTTACGTGGAACTTTATTTAAATTTTCAATCCTTAGCTATAAAAGTTGAACTTTTTATAAACTTTTAACTACAAAATTCATTTTAAATTTTAAGTTTGATAAATTTAATCAAAATTTAAACTTTAAAAGCTTATAAAAAAAATTGTGCCGATGTATTTTTAATATTTTTCAACTGATATTGTAAAAATATTTCAGGAGTTATTATTAGTACGATAGGTAGCCTGTTGACAGGACACCACCCCTCATGTGTTGTTTCCGTCTTACAAGTGCTCAACATAGCAAATTTTACGCTCAGCAGAACACGTGTAGCTCCGTTAATTTAAAAATTAAAGTGAATATTATCAAATTTAGAAGTAAGAATATTATCTAGTGAACCTCGTTAGTTTTTTTTTATATTTTAATTTTAAAACAAGTTATGAGTATTTTAAAAGGCACAATCAATTTACAATTTTAAAATGCTCATAACTAGATCAAGTATTAAAATGTTATAGTTAATGTCTACACAAAATTCTGAAATGTCCCTTTTAGCCCCCATCACTAGATGACTAGCTCCCAAAACTTGTGGGAGGGCCGATAAGAAAGACTGGCCTTAAACAGTCGGTATTATAAGTGGTGATGGGGAAAAGAAGTATTAATTTCAGATGCCACCTCATGATTATCTCAGGACCACATGTTGAAAAGCACAAGATATTATCTGGACGTAAGGTTATCTGTATTCCTTATAGCCATATTATGTACTTAAGCCATGCATCGGGTGAAGTTATAGTGATCTATATACCTACATGCCTACATTGACATGTGCATATTAATTGGTATATACATTCTAGTATTCTACATACATTTTCACAGATTACGTGTTCAAAATAAGAAAGTACCTAAACTTAAATAAATAAATAATATCAGTATTGATAGGTAAATCATTGCATCTGAAAAAAAATCATCTATTAGTATAGCCTCATTAATGGAAAATAACGATTTAGTTCAAATCTGTTATTGTCTGTAACTTATATTCTATTACTACTTACCGATGATTTGAATTATGATATATTTTAAATATTTTTGTAGATTTTCTGAGATAATATAAGAGTTACTTTTCAAAATGACCCAACATGATGGCCATGCAAATATCTAATTTTAAAATTATTACACTAGGTATGCCCCATATCCCCGCGTACCAAAATTTATTTTGTTTCTATAGAATTATTCATGAACCATGGTATATACTATATACACAGAATATAACAATATAGCATACATATTTTGTATTGATGTCGTTAACGATGTAAATGGTTCCAGGAATTCCTGCTTTTTCCAAATTTGTCAATGTTGTATTTGCACAAGAACAACATTCAAGACTATGTGGACTCGTACAAACTACGGAAACTGGATAAATTGCGGACATTAACGTTGCACAAAAATCCTTTGTGCGGGCTCCCGTGTTACCGGAGCACAGTCATCTCTTTTTTGCCTAACCTCCGGAAGTTGGACCACGTGGTGGTGGTGCGCTCGGAACGTGAACAAGATAGAAAATCGCTTGACAAGAACGTCCGTGAGCGCTTGACGAACGCGTATCCTGAAGACTTCCTTTGCACAATAGAATCGACAAAAAAGCCTTCTTAATATCGCATGCTATTTTAAATATCTCTCGTCTGGCTGTATCTAATGGTGCAAAAACGAAAAGATAAATAATAACACATTAAAACCAAAAAAAACTATTTTCTTTGTAAGTATATCACAATATTTCTAAGACCTGAAACCGTTAGTGGCTATTTCGTTTTATACGAAGTACGTTAACTGGTCCTTCGTCATCAATTAAGAACGCAGTTTTAAAATAAAAATAAAAAATAAAAATAATTACCTTTTTTTCTTTTTAACCTTTTTTGTAATTAGCTTATTTCTAACATTCTATATAATTTTGAGCAAGGCTTTAATATTTAGTGTAGTTATAATAGGCAGTGTTGCGTAATAACGTAATGTAAATTACAAGATTACTGTAACGCAATTATTTTGTCAGTAACGCAGCAGTAATTAATTTTATTACATTTTACATAAAGTAACGCAATTGAAAGAAAATTATTTTTTTAAAGTAGTTTTATGAAGTACGCGTTGTTTTCCATGTTATTAAAATAATATTTTTCAATGCAATATCACAAAAACAAACCTATAGGATATTCCAGAAAAATTAAAATCAATTATATTTATTTTTGATTCCGATAATAGTTAAGAATATTATTAAACATTCCAGGAATAAATATTATCACTTTATTAGTAGAAAGAAAAGAGTTTGGCTTAAATATAAAAATTAATTATGATTTCTGAGTTTTTGACTTCAATATAGTCCAAATCTCATATTACAGCCATGAGTAGATGAGTACATTTGAACATAATACTATAATAGGTCTATTATTACTAGGCCTATGATTGTAAAAAATATACATAATAATTGAATTATATGAGTTCATACGTGGTTGGTGGTTCTAATTTCCAGGTATATGGTTAAAAAAAATTATGTTATCAATAATAAAAAAATTAACGTTAATTTTAAAAATTAATGTAACGTGATAAAAATAGGTAACGCAAATGTAATTTAAATAAAGTATTTGAAAAAACGAGTAACGTAATTTCATTACTTTTTAAAAGTAAATTTAACCAACACTGTAAATAGGTACATTAAAAAGTTATAAAAAATATGTTTATTGTAATTAAACATTAACGAAATAATAATATGTTCGTATTGTGCTGGAGAGTTCATAAAATGTAGGTATAGATGTATATATTGTCGAAAAAAAATGGAATTGAATGGCACACCGCACACGAACCTAATAGTTTCAAAAAACATGTACCTACTCTGTACTCTATACCATTACCTAATTATTATTTTATACTGTAGTCTGTAAACTGTAAAGGGGACTTGTCTGTCAGGTGTCCACATTTAAATGAACACTTCATGTTGCTTGTATTTAGTGTTTTTACTTTTCCTTTTACAATTTAATTTATTTTTAGACGAATAATAATACCCAACACCTGTGCATATTTTTCTTAAATCTAACGCAAAGTTAAATATATATGTAATTTATCGTAAAGAATATAATAGGTCTGTAATTCTGTCTTCTGTTTTAACTTGCTGGTATTTAATATCGATATTGAAAATTGATATCGTTGCAATTTGGAATTTCTATTTTCTATTTACACATTTTGTCTTGAAATAACCTAATTGTATTACAAATATTACGAATTTACATATTTTAGTTGAAAGAGTTTAAAATTATTGAGATAAAAGCATAAACTTAATTTTATATTTTATTATTATGTAATATATTTTACAATCGAATGTATTTGTATTTTGTAAAGAAAAGTTTAAATGGAAACAGAATACAGATCTAAAAAATAATTATATTTTTTATTATTTTAGTTATTAAATAGCATATGGTGTGTTCTTTAATTGTATAGGTACTGCATATTATACACAATTCGGAGTTAAAACTGAAATTTAATGAAGTATTATTTTAAAAATGGTAAGAGTAACATACCACAATATATTAAAATATATACATCACTTGAACAATTATTCTAACTAATGAGTATTCTTTTTACTTTTTAGTCTTATAAAAAGATAAATTATATCCATATATCGTTTGTCGATATCGATATCATTTGTTTTTCGATATCACTATATGATATCTCTATCAATGAACCGATATCGATAACTGAAAATATATCGTTGTGCATCACTACTAATTACTAATACACTAGCCCTACAGTAAAATGGGGTAACTTTGATAAATTTGTACCGTTTTATTACAATTTTACTTTTTATTTTATGGATAACTTCTGTAGTATTAACTATAAAATTCCAAAAATTAAATCTTAGTTATAGCTAATTATCCTCAATTGTTTAACATTTAAATTTTTTAATTTCTGATGTTATCTTCTGAGATATTAATCTTTTTAAAATGCTATCAAAGTTACACCACGTTTTGGGCAACTTTGATACCAGCATTTTGTAATGTGTTATCTAAGTTACCCCATTTTATGAAAAAAATATTAAATTGTCGTGGTACTATGGTGAATAAAAATATCATATTATCAAAGTTACCCCACGAAATCAAAGTTACCCCATTCTACGGTATTAATAATGATAATAACAATATCAAATTATTTCTTATTATTCGTTTGGTAAAAAAATTAATATATGTATGTACCTCAGCACCCAGCACAGTACCTAGAAATGATTTTTTAGCAATCTGAAGCATAATATAACAAGTATATTTTTGCATAAATACGATTTAGGAGGGATCGCAACACCCAAAAATCCCCCTTAGTTGGTTTGTACTAAATGTATTTCTAATATTTTATCCGTAGGACATAATGATTAATATTATGCATTTATATAATTTCATGTATATACGTTTATTTGTTTTAGAGTTAAACCAAAAACCAAAATCGATTTTGTGGAAAACCGATTTTGCTTAAAAATTCCTGTTATGTTGTTTTTCGAGTCACTTTTGAAAACTATTGGGAATTTTTAAATTTGCCCTCCCGAACGCACAAACTAGATTCACTTTCCTATCGAACAAGGTACTGTTTAAGAAAGTCGAAGCAGTGTTCCTGCCCTAAACTGTGATGACAGACACAAAAATAAAAAATAAAAAAAGTCCTTCTGCTGTACAGTAGGTTACAAGTGGTCACTGTATAATGGATGGTATTAAATTTGAATTCAATGATAAAGTATCATTGTATAAGAAAAACGATTCTGACATATTAAGACATATTTTTAAGACATATTATATAGGTACTTATCTATGGTATTAAACAAAATTGACCTATAATAGGTAGGTACCTACAATAAATTCCCAATTAATCATATCACAATATCCATTAGGTATTTATAACGCGTTATACATCAACAACAAACCCTGATACTCTCATAGATATATAATAGTGTACTTTCGAAGTTTCAAGTACCCACGAAAGTATTTATACAATCACAACAAAATAACTAAAATAGTTATTCTAGGTTTTTTATTATATAATTTCGTCCAAATTTGAACTTAAAATTACTATAAGAAACAATTGTGCTTATGTATATTTAATATTTTTCAACTGATATTGTTACAATATATCAGGAGCCTTGTATTAAATTTTTAAACTTTTCGGCCCAACAGATGAAACTTTAAAGATATTTATAGAAAAAAAAAACTAAAAACTGAAAATGTCCGTAAAGAGCTAAAAAAGAATCAAAATATTTTCAAAATTGTATGGTGCATAGGAAATGCTAATATAAACATTCAGTGAAGGTTTAATGTATCTACAGTTATTCGTTTTTGAATTACAACAAAATAAGGAAATCGCTACATGAGAAATCAAATGAATATCCAATGTTGTAAGAAATTGAATTTCAAACGCTCATGAAAATTTAATTTGACATTCTTATAGACGTTTTTTTTGATAAAGGTAGGCAAACTTATGAGGAAGCTTGTATTACTATTTCATATCTTACTTTCTAAAAGAAAAATTTTAACGAATTCTTAACTCAAAATAATTTGCTAATTTTCGTGATTTTTCCATATTCTGTCAATTTTTGAACTTTAAAATGCTTATAAAAAAAAAACTGTGACTAAGGATTTTTAATGTTTTTCATATACCTTTAAAACAATATACTAGGAGTCTTCTATTAAATTTTCAAGCTTTTTTAACCATCAAATGAAATTTTATTGATATTTCTAGGAAAAAAACTAAAAAAAAAATGAAAATGAAAATGTTCCTAAACAGTTCAAAACAACTCATAATATTTTGAAAATTTTATCGTGTATAGAAAATGTAAATATAAACAAACAAACGTCCCGAATGCACCAACTAGATTCACTTTTCCATCGAACAAGATACTGTTGAAGAAAATCGAAGCTGTTTTACTGTCCCAAATCGTCAGGACAGACCCAAAAAAAATAAAACCACACATATTATTGTAAAATCAATACATTCATCGTTTCATTCAGAATCTAAAACTGCAAATTAGGGATTATAATACTTGTATAGTTTTATAATATTATAAGTAAAAATATTATTATAAATAAAATAAAATTTATGTATATAATTCTATTGAAATAGATAAATATAAATATATAATTGGAGCGTTGCGAGAAAAAGTTTTTTAGTGACTTAATTGGTAAATGGTGGGTGGCCTGGATAAATTTCAATCTTCCATCCACGAGGGCAGTATGACCCCAGACTGCAATATTAGTTATTACTCACAACCACATGTCTACATGGCATTTTTAAAACGTAATTAGTGTATAATTATTACATTACTAATATTTAATTACAAATATATTATTGTACTTATATAATATAGGTATACTTTTCATTAAAAAAATTAATGTATAATAAATCATATTCAAATAAAAGTAAAAAAGATGCTCTGCTGTACAGTAGGTTACAAGTGGGTCAATGTATAATGGCTAGTATTAAATTTGAATTCAATGATATAATATCATTGCATAAGAAAAACGATTCTGAGCGGAGACGGTATGTCAGTCTAGGTATAAGACATATTATATACTTATCTATCGTGTTAAAAAAAATTTACCTAAAATAGGTCCCTATAATAAATTTAAAATTAATCATATCACAATATCCATTAGGTATACTTATAATGCGTTATACGTCAACAACAAACCCTGATACTATCATAGTCCATACTCCATAGACAGTGGCGTCCGCAGGATTTTTCAATGGGGGGGGGGGGCTTGAAAATTAGTTACATTTTTATTTTGTCCTGTCTTATAATTTCAGACGTTTATTTGAGGTATTTTAAAATGTTTTTAACTTTTCAACTTTTCTGGTTGAAAAAATGCTCTGAACATAAGCTTCGATGCCCAATGTATGTTTTTGGAAGCAAATTGGATCTAGTTGGTACTTTTAGGAGGTCGAAATTGAAAATCCTTGATTAATATTTTTTTGGAAAATATTTTAGTCATTTTTACGTATTTTGTCAATATTTGAACTTTAAAAGCTTATAAAAAAAAATTGTGACCTTGGATTTTTAATTTTTTTCATCTACCTTTGAAACAATATACTAGGAGCCTTCTATTAAATTTTCAAGCTTTCGAAACCAACAAATAAAATTTTATTTATATTTTTAGAAAAAAAACTAAAAAAAAATGGAAAATGAAATGTGCCTAAACAGTTCAAAATAAATCAAAACATTTTGAAAATGTTATCGTGTATAAAAAATGCTAATACAAACATTAAGTCAAAATTTCATGTACCTACGGTCACCTGTTTAAGAGTTGCACCAAAAACCAAAATCGATTTTTTCGAAAACAGATTTTAGTGGAAAAATTCCTGTTTTTCCTTAATTTTTATTTTGTTTTTCATGCCACTTTTAATGCTCATAAAAAAAATTGTGAACATGGATTTTTAATATTTTTCATCTCTCTTTGAAACAATATATTAGGAGCCTTTTCTATTAAATTTTTAAGGTTTTGTACCCAATAAATAAAATTGTATTAATATTTATATAAAAAAAAAAAAATAACAAAATGAGAACTGAAAATGTCTGTAAAGAGCTCAAAATAAGTATCAAAATATTTGGAAAATGTTATGGTGTATAGAAAATGCTAATATAAACATTCATCCAACATTTCATGTACCTACGGTCATTTATTTAAGAGTTAATGTATGTAATTAGTTAATGTAGTTGATGTATCGATCATTCGAAATATTTTTATTTTATAATCTTTTAAATATTGTACCTACCGTGTCTTCCCACGTCGCCGAAACCCAATTTGCCGAATCCCAATTCGCCGACATCCCAGTTTGCCGACTTTCAATTCGCCGACACCCCAGTTCGCCGACTATTTATTTACATGTTCCCAATTCGCCGACTCCCAATTCGCCGACTTATTAAAAAATGAAAGTAAATACAAATGTATCATGTATAAATGATTATTAATACATTAAGTCAGTAGATACATTATTTAATTATTATTAATGTATATTTATTAATATATAAAATAAAAGTAAATATAAATTGTTCATGTATAAACGGTCAGTAGATAAAAGTAAGTATAAATTATTGTTCATATATAAATGATCAGTAGATATATTATATAAAAATAAAAGTAATTATAAATATTATTCATGTATAAAATATGGTCAGTAGATATGTTATATATATATATATATATATATATATAAAAGTAAATATAAATAAAAAAAGGTGGGTAAGTGGATGTCGCTCTGCTGTACAGTAGGTTACAAGTGGGTCACTGTATAATGGATGATATTAAATTTGAATTCAACGATATAATATCATTGTATAAGAAAAACGATTCTGAGCGGAGACGGTATGTCAGTCTATGTATAAGACATATTATATATGTATATAATATGTCTTATAAAACAAAAAATTGACCTATAATAGGTACCTATAATAAATTCCAAATTAATCATATCACAATGTCCATTAGGTACTTATAACGCGTTATACATCAACAAAAACCGTGATACTATCATAGATATATAATAGTACACTTTAGAAGTTTCAAGTACCCACGAATAATATTATTCAATCACAACAAAATAACTAAAATAGTTATTCTAGGTTTTTTAATATGTAATTTCGTCCAAATTTGAATTTAAAATGTCTGTAAAAAATAACTGTGTTCATATATTTTTTAGATTTTTTGGTTACAGTATGAACTATTTATGAGAACCTTTGTTTTAAATTTGCAATCCTTAGCTATAAAAACTGAACATTTTATAATTTATTAATTTCAATGATTGATAATTTTCGAGATTTTGATAAATTTTGTCAAAATCTGATATTTAAATGCTTATAAAAAAAAACTGTGCCTATGTATTTTTAATATTTTTCAACTGCTATTGTAACAATATATCAGGAGCCTTGTATTAAATTTTTACACTTTTTGGCCCAACAGATAAAACTTTATTGATATTTATAGAAAAAAAAACTAAAAAAAATTGAAAGCTGTAAATGTCCATAAACAGCTCAAAAAGAGTCAAAATATTTTCAAAATTGTATGGTGTATAGGAAATGCTAATATAAACATTCAGTGAAATTTTCATGTATCTACAGTTATATGTTTTTGAATTACAACAAAATAAGGAAATCGCTACATGGGAAATCGAGTGAATATTCAATGTTGTAAAAATTTGAATTTCAAATGCTCATAAAAATTTAATTTGACTTTCTTATAGACATTTTTTTTTTGATAAAGGTAGATAATCTTATAAGGAATCTTGTTTTTAATTTTCAAATCTTAGATTTAAAAAGAAAAATTTTTACGAATTCTTAACTCAAAATAATTTGCTAATTTTCGTGATTTTTCCATATTTTGTCAATTTTTGAACTTTAAATGCTTATAAAAAAAAATTGTGACTAAGGATTTTTAATATTTTTCATCTGCCTTTGAAACAATATATTAGGAGCCTTCTATTAAATTTTCAAGCTTTCGCAACCAACAAATAAAATTTTATTGCTATTTTTAGAAAAAAAACTAAAAAAAATGGAAAATGAAAATGTCCCTAAACAGTTCAAAATAAATCAAAATATTTTGAAAATGTTATCGTGTATAGAAAATGCAAATATAAACAACCAGTGAAAATTTCATGTATATACGTTCATTTGTTTTAGAGTTACACCAAAAACCAAAATCGATTTTTTGGAAAACCAATTTTGCTTAAAAATTCCCGTTTTTCCTTAATTTTTAAGTTGTTTTTCCCGGCGCTTGTGAAAACTACTGAGAAATTTATACTTTTGACCCCCCAAAGTACCAACTAGATTCACTTTCCTATCAGAAAAGCTACTGATGAAGAAAATCCAAGCACTTTTACTGTCCTAAAACGTGATGACAGACACAAAAATAAAAAAAAAAATAAAAAAATAAAAAAAAAAATAAAAAAAAAAAACACACATCATTGTAAAATCAATACATTCATCGTTTCACTCAGAATCTAAAAGTTATAAAATTATTGTATGATTATATGATATTTTATTATATCGACATACTCTATTAAAGAGATTTCTTCCGATTTCAATCTGAAAAAAATAAAAACTAATTATATAATAACTATTATATAAGTAAAAATTAATTATTTTATAATATTTACCTATCCTTTGCATTTTTTAATCTTTCTTCAAGCTTTCGAAATTTCATTTTAGTTAGTAGTTTTAGATTACCGTTTTTCTGGGTTTGTAGATCAAGTTAAAATTTTGTTGTTGATTTTTTATTTCAGTTATCAACACAAATATGCTCGGCTTTGGTCGACTTATACTCCGGTTTAAAGCTGCATGCCAACCTTCTAGGTGGTTAGTTGTACGTGTCCTATCGGTGTTGAAATGATTCCATATTTTCCGGTCAAACATGCATACATCACAAATTCAAATATGTATCCACAAAATAGTCCATAAATTTTATAACGTCTAAAAAAAAGTAAATATTATATATTATACTAATCAAATTATAATTAAATCGTTTTCAGTTACTTTCATTAACTGGTGCTTCAGCATGAATAATTGACCAACACTCATCTATTTCATAGATAGGCACCAGAGCTATGGCACATATTCTTCGAACCGTTTTTTTCACTTCATCATTGTGTGTATAATCGTGCACTAAACCAAGTTTTTGTACTTGTCGCCATATAGATTGCCCAAAATGAAAAAGGCATCCTTTTATTTCTATGTTATATCCAAATGAATCTCGTATATCAACAATTATCGACCACTAGTAAATCTCGTTCTTTTTCAGATTTGATTTTATACCATTCCATTTTTAATTAAATTTGTAATAAGAATAAAGCACTTTTCAATATATTTATCATAAAGTTCGCTGTAAAGACGGCTGGAGGACTGAACTAAATTCACCAATCTATACTACATGTGGATTTTATATTTTTATGTGTGGAAAAACATTTAAACATCGAACTTATATCAATAATATACCATAATAATATTATCGCTATCTTATCCGTTTTCGATAAGATCATTGTCAACTGTCGGCGAATCGGGAAAATTAAAACTTTGTTAATAATTTGTCGGCGAACCGAGACGTCGGCAAACTAGATTGTCGGCGAAAAAGGAATATTTTAAAAATATTTTAAAACTGGTATATTTGTCGGCAAATTGAGTTGTCGGCGAATTGGGATTCGGCAAAGTGGGTAGAACCGTACCTACCTATATTAAGTAAAACTTGTAATATCTACTTCTAATAATAATAATTATTATTATTTACATATCGTTAAAATATTATTAGGAAACGTAGGTAATATTTTATTCAAGTATATATTATAATATACAATATAAAGGTATTAAGCAAAAAATATTATTGTTAATGTTTGAAAATTATAATATCCATATTAATAAATAAGGTATAATTAAATACTTGAGTAAATAAATAATTGATTTTTTTTATGTTTTTAAGTGAACACATCCACTGGTTACTTTTCATGTAATGTCGAGTGGGGGCTTCAGCCCCCCCAAAATGTCTGCCCTAGTTGCGCCACTGAGCATAAATAAACACTTTAAGATACAATAAATATAATAAAAATACCTAAGTAAACATTACGAATTTACGCCACCGCATAAGTCTAAAATATATTCTAACTTCATAGTTAAAACATACCACTACCCAATGTCCACGCAATCGATAAGCTATTAACTAAATTTATATCTGAACTTTCCTCTCTAATCTCTCCCCTCATTACGCTCCTTACAGCTGCCCTAAACAAACAGCTTGTTCCATAGTCCGATACTCCGATTACCTTTCTTATCTCATAATTCAATTAAATTAAAATATTTTTAATCACCAAATTTAAGAGGTGTTACTAATGTGTGATTTCCTCCTCATGTGAATAACATTGTCAACTGTTTCTAAATTATTAATATTACTTATTGTACTCGATGTATAGATTGTAATTTTTCATAATAAAGTCAAATATATTTTAAAAAAAAAAACTTCAAAGTTCTTTGAATAAGGGAAACATATGTTTCAAATTATCATTTATATAAATTACTAGCTGATCCCGTGCACTTCGTCGCCCGTTAAATGGATCAACTCAATACTACCTACTCAAACTTTGTTCAATTCATTAACGTGTATGGTGTTCAAAATTTTTCTTATCTTTCCCGTTGCCCTGAATAAAAATTCTGAATCGCAGCAGTACATTATCAGGTAGGCAATCTACCTGCGGTAGATCGCGGACCCCGTGCTGTTTGTACGGAAGTGTATGATTTAACTCTAAAGTATCAAAGTTATACCAAGTTTATTTTGATGTAATACTGTGGATTAATATAATAAATTTAGTTGCTCGTAAAAAATCGCAACTCTTAAAAAAATTATGATTGTTGAACTCCTTTTGGGTGTAATTTTCTGCGGTAAGTGCAACTCTGCCACCCTGGTAAGCATTGTTCAATAATTCGATTTGATGCAAGCTTGTACCTGATCTGCCCGAATAACCAATGGCAACCAATAAATAAATGCTAATTTCTAATGTAGACTGTAACCAATGGCAACTATAAATAAATAAAAATAAAATTTCCAATTTCTATCGTGAATCTCAATGTCCCTGTTTCAGCACCTATTTAAAATGCGAATTTTGGCAAATCCTTTCTTAGCGCACGTCTATATTATAATAGCTATCTGTATGCCAAATTTCAGCCAGATCCGTCCAATGGTTTGAGCTGTGCGTTGATAGCAGTCAATCAGCTTACTGTTTTTTATATACAGATATGGTTGCCATGGTAATATGGACACACACACACATACACACACACTCATACATACATTCATTTTTATATATATAGATAGATTGATATGAAATCTTGGTAACCTTAGTAACCATGGCAACCTTGGTAACCATGGTAACATGGACACACAGACACACAGACACACTGACACACTGACATACATTCATTTTTATATATATAGAATAAATATTATATTATATTTGACAAACTCGTAGAAAAACTATTATTTAAATTTAACCTAATTGTCTATTTTGTACTTATACATGGAATCAATTGAAAATAAATTACATAATATACATAAAAACATTATCAGAATACTAATAATCTTTACCTATATAGGTACCTACTTAATAATATTCATAAAATTAAAAATATTCACAGCATAATATTGTACTTATACAAAATCTAAATAATAACAGAATATGCAAAAGTAATATGACAAATAGAAAATATATTATATTTGATTATTTGAGTTCAATATTTAATGTTGTGTTGTTTTCTCTATAATACTATTTCAGGCCATTAACTATATATGGATTATATGGATCTGAACTCCATAATTAGTTAACTTTACCTTTTAACTTATCTACTTATTATAGACATTAGAGTATTTGACGTACTAGGTATAGATTATAATAATGCAAGAATAATAATTATCAATAAGTTTCAAATGCACGTACCTCAAATACAATAATACATTATTGTATTATAGTATTTGTCTTAATACATTAATACTATAATATTATAAATGTAATTATTTTCCGAATCCAAAAATATTTACATATTGAACAATATTATATACGTTGGTACCCTGACACCTTTTTGGCTTGAAAAAAATTTAAATATTCAAAAAAGTGTCGTAAGGTCCTCAATAGATTGGAAATTTAACATACATAGACTACAGACAAATAATAGAGAAGTTGTTCTGGAAATCTTTTAAAATAATAGAAGCACATGGCAGCACAGGTGTACAGGTCATGATTATTTTCACTTTTGTGGTATCATGATAGCTGATATATTGATATTTGATATCAGTTACACTAGTTACAATGAAAGGTTCTGCGTCGAAAATTGAAATATTAAAATATTGTTCGATAAAGGTGATTTTTATTTAATGTTGTCACTAATAAATACTGCAACGGACTGTATTTTATTACCAGTATAAAACATACCAAATGTATAATACATCTAATGTGTATATGATAATATTATATTGTTGTATGTGGATGTGATATAATATATGTATATAAATATATATAATATATATAATACAATGTTTTTTTTTTTTATAGAAAACTTATAATCTGTACAATTTGCACAATAAGTAAATATGATAACTGACATAATACTATATACATACGAGGCGCAATTTCAACTTTTGGCTTGAGGGGATGAATATACTAAAGGCAAGCAGACTATTGCAATATAGTATATTAAAATTGTATGTCCTAGGTTTTTTTTGGGGGGGGCTGCGACTAAGTTTGGGGGGATTAACACCCCCTAAGGCCCCTCAATTTTCGCCTATGTATACATACATAAAAAACACATGAATCACAAGATGAGGAAAATCATCCAGCGATGGTACCCTCCATAATATAATGTTATAATGAATGTAAAGGTCGTGAGGAACGTTTGATGAAAACAACAAGTACCAATGAAGAAAACCAACACACATAAAACATAAATATATTGAAATATTACTATTATTATTTATTTATAGTTTATAAGCTGCCAGCAGCCTGAATTAAGTAATTTAAATTTGGACCGTCATATAGTATGTGGTTTACTGGTGAATAAAAAATAAAAAGTTGTTTGACATCACTATTGTTTGCAACGTAATTCTCTCTTTTATTTACCCCTTTCCTAACGCATGTACAAATTCATCGAACTTCTACACTGATTACATTGGGCATTTTTATTGTTCGCCAAAGCCAAAGTTGCATCTTTACGCCAGTATTTGATTCTGTGAGATCGCCATTCGTATTACCAAAAGTTGCGCCTATGAAATAAAATGTACCTCCGATCAAAGAACCCGAAATTCTGCAACGACAAGCACGTCACAAGCCAAGCTTGGTTGAACTTGATTCACCTCAACACCCTCTCCACCCCACGACCAAAGTCACGCCACTGCGACCCGCAACATCCCACCTCGTACTATAATAATATTATGCACGTAATCGTTACACCTACCTAGAGGTTACGTTGACGGCATTGCTCGAAAAACACATGTTGAACGTCACACACTTACACTGCTGCCCGTCGATCGTAATCGTCGGGTCACCGTCGGACAGCGGAGCGGCGGCCGCCGAGTGGATTGCGACCGCGACGGCCACAGCGGCGACCAAGGCGATGGTCGTATGCAGCGACGGCGTACGGCGACAGTGCAGTGACGATGACATGGCGACAAGAGAGGCCGCGGGGACGGACAAACGACGATGATTATTATTCACGAAAAAATAACTCACACGGCTACAACGGTCGGAGAATCCGAAAAGGCCGGCGATAATCTTCGGGCAAAAAAATCAACGAAAGACTATTCTGGCCAGGTTGAGAGGACAACAGGAAAACTGTGAACCTTTGCCAAGTGCATGCACGCTTGCACTGCCTCGTCGTTGTATTATCGCGTGTGTTATATCACTCGATCGAAAAAAAAAAATGCTTTTGCGAATTATACGCAAAATGTTATGGCCAATCGACCGTTGTTTATAAGTTATAATAGTTTATACTTTATAACATTAATTACTAATTAGTGTGCGCACTGGTTAATGATCATTTGGATTCGTAGATTTAATCGGAGAACTATCATCATAATATTTTAAAATTGGGTTGCTTAAGAATAATATACATCATGGTAAACCTATGGTTTCAAATAATAGGTATTATCAGACCTATGCTAGTAATATTATGACTTATGAGCAGGACTGAATTTAATACAGTGAAAAACCTTAAAAAGTTTACTTAAAATTCCAAAAATTGTTGTTTAAGATGCACTTAAAATGTTTTTAATTTAATTCTTATATTAATATGGATATTATTAGTATATTATATCAAGCATAAAAATATATTTATTTAATAAAAAAAATTTCAAAATGTTTATTGGATTTAAATTTTAAATTTAATTCTTTAATAATTCTATTCGCCTTTACAGTCAAAGCATAGTACATTTTGAGGAGAATTCAAATCTGTTTTCAAAATTTAAATCAGAATATCCTACTGAGCGTAGTGATTGAAGTCACTGGCAGTATTTTTTGAAAAAAAAGGTTTCTAATTTTATAAAGTAATATTTGGTGACAGTGCATGCGCGTAGATAAAATGACAGACGTATTTGATGCCCCTATACAACGTGATTGGTACTACGAATTATACACACTAATGTTCATTTACTTTCAACCCATTCACAAGACCCATATGACTAAAATATAAAATGCCTAGTTTTTACTCCTTGGAATGGATTATACGCTCCAGCCCCCTTAAAAGCAGATTTACAACTGAAAGTTTATTATTAGCTACTTCTCTTGACTTCTTTCTCAAAATGGATTTAAAAAATAGTGAATATTTTATAAATCAATATCAGGTAAAATATAAAAACTTAAAAATATTTACTTAATTCATAAAAGTTCATATTTATTGAATATTTTGTTGTTTTATTTATTTAAATGTAAATCGTGATGATTTAAAGCCGGAGATGCTCGTTGTGAAAAACTGTTTAAGAAATTTAAAAAACAACTTTGAATTAGACACTATTAAAAAAATATTCAAATTGAAGCAAATAAATTTGTTTGGGGCTATAGCCCTACCCAGAATTGTTACCTTAGTTGCGCCTATGATGCTTAATTGCTAATGGTGCGTATTAGAGAAGTTGTTGAAATTTTAAATTATTGTTAAAAAAGGTGGGTAAGTGGATGTCGCTCTGCTGTACAGTAGTTAACAATTGGGTCACTGTAATGGATGTTATTAATTTGAATTCAATTATATGATATCGTATTGTATATACGAAAAACGATTCTGAGCGGTGTCGGTTTGTCAGTGTGGATATTTTATATTATATTTATATTGTTATTACTTATTATTAATACGGTAGCCGGTAAGTTAAATTAATATTATAAAAATTGCAACAAAATAACTAAAATTGTTATTCTTGTTTATTTAATCCCACCAAAAACATATACCTATGTAAAATGAGAGCCAAGTTCAATACTATAATATATGCCTTGGTTGTTGACTTCAACGACAAAAGAAGTGAGATCTAAATGGGTGCCAAGTTAGGATAATATATTGAAGCCTAAGGTGTGACTTGGCTACTTTTCATATACGAATTATTATTATAAGTACCTACTAAAACAGTAATGGAAGAGTGAAGATGATTTTCCGAAGAATAAAATAAGAACTCAAAGCTTTAGAACTTGCAAATGCTATAATATATAGTTCGTAGCCAAGTCAGACCTTAGGCTTCAATATATTATCCTAACTTGGCACCCATTTAGATCTCACTTCTTTTGTCGTTGAAGTCAACAACCAAGGCATATATTATAGTATTGAACTTGGCTCTCATTTTACATAGGTATATGTTTTTGGTGGGATATCATTACTTTTTGTATGTAAATTATTATAACCTAACCTAACCTAGCCATGACGTATTCTATAAATAAAGTTTATTACTATATAATATAATTCAGTTACTAATATTAATAATAATATTTATTATAAAATATTTTCCGTTGTATATACAGAGTATAAAATATATGTAAAATTAATATACAATTATTTTAATTCTTTTTGAGTATATTTTTAAATTATCATAATTTTATTGACTGTAGTTTCTACTGTTGGGTGGATAATTCATAATTTGTAAGAATAATTATTTAATTATTTTAATTGTAATATTTAAAAAAAATAATATTAATTACATACATAGATAGAAAAAAAAGTATGTCGCTGCGCGCGGGTCGACAATATCGACACATATTGGGCTAGTCGTATTTTTGGAGCGGCGATACGGGAAAGGTTATTTAAGTCAACATTACATTACATTACATTAAATTAGAGGCAATTCATTAATAAATTGAAAAATTAAACATAATAGATAAAATAATTGCAAAATTATAATAAAATCAATTGATTAAAAAATTAAAAATTAAAAAATTAAAAATTAAAAATTAAAAATTTTAAATTAAAAATTTTCAAGTTTCTGATTTTTTCCTTTGTATTTACCTAACTACCTATCTGTATGCCAAATTTGAACTTTCTAGGTCATCTGGAACTGGGTTAGAATTTTGATCTATAGGTAAGTCAGTGATAAAAATGACGATTTTCGGACGTTAATATCTAAATAACGGTTTGAAGTGTATTTATGAAATTTAGAGCACATATGTATCTCGTTAGTCTCAATATATGAGCAAAATTTGACATGTTTATGTGGAATAGTTTTTGAGTTATGAGGGGGTCAAAAGTGGCTCCAAATGGTTCGTGTAATATTACACACGGTGCTGCTCGCCAGTTCTGTTAGCTAGAACTTGGCTTGACACGCTACCGCGTGTCTAGATATGTAATTTCATCCAAATTTGAACATAAAACACCAATAAATAAAAACTATGTTTTTATATTTTCGAGATTTGCTGGTTACACAATAACCTACTTACGTGGAACCTTGTTGTAAGGCTATGATAATATTATTACTAAGTATATATTTGATGATATTTTTTTTTTTTTTTTAATTAAAAGCAACTTAGGCTATTGGGTGGATTTTTTACTGTGGGGGAGGGTACAGTAGGTAAACACACGTGTTTGATAGTTTGGCAGATTTTTGACTGGGCATCCGAAGGTATCTGCCATGCTCGGGTGGGGCATGGCGGCACTTGTTCTCCCGACACCGTAACTTGCCCGAATAAAAATGCCACCCGTGGCCGAGGTATCGAGCTCTCGTCGGCTACGTTGCAACCGACGTCTTAGTCCACTCCTTCCCCCGATGATAGTATTGTGAATAAAGTAGGTAATTTAATAATTTGATTATTATTAAATTTTGACCTTTAAATATGTACTTATAAAAAAATTGTGGTTATGTGTTTTAATATTTTTCAACTGCTATTGTAACAATATATTAGGAGCCTTGTATTCAATTTTCAAGCTTTTTGAGTTTTTGACCCATTGACTAAAATTGTATTATCATTTACAGAAAAAAACTAAAAAAAATTGAAATTTGAAATTGTCTCTTAAGGCTCTAAAATAGTTAAAATATTTTCAAAATGTATGTTGTATAGAAAATGAAAATATAAACATTCAGTGAAATTTTCATGTATCTACAGTTATTAGTTTTTGAATGACAACAAGATAAGAAAATAGCTACTTGAGAAATCGAGCTAATATCCAATGTTGTAAATAATTCGAACTTCAAACACTATCATAACAATTTTATTTGACTTTCTTATGGACATTTTTTTTTTTTATAAAAGTAGAAAAATTTATGAAGAATCTTGTATTACATTTTAAAACCTTATACATTTAAAAAGAAACATTTCTATGAATTTCTAACTCAAAATAATCTGCTAATTTTCTTGATTTTTAAGTATTTTTTAAAGATTTGAACTTTAAATGCTTATAAAAAAAAAATTGTAACTAAGGATTTTTAATATTTTTCTAATATCGTTGTATACAATATAAGGAACCTTGTATTAAATTGTCAAGCTTTTTTACTCAACAAATAAATATTTATTGACATTCATAGAAAAAAAGGTGGGCAAGGGGGTGTCGCTCTGCTGTACAGTAGGTTACTAGTGGGTCACTGTACAATGGATGATATTAAATTTGAATTCAATGATATAATATCATTGTATAAGAAAAACGATTCTGAGATATGTCAGTCTAGGTATAAGACATATTATATACATATCTATGATATTAAACAAAAATTGACCTATAATAAATTCCAAATTAATCATATCACAGTATCCATTAGGTACTTATAACGCGTTATACATCAACAAAAACCGTGATACTATCATAGATATATAATAGTACACTTTAGAAGTTTCAAGTACTCACGAATAACATTATTCAATCACAACAAAATAACTAAAATAGTTATTCTAGGTTTTTTAATATGTAATTTCGTCCAAATTTGAATTCAAAATGTCTGTAAAAAATAACTGTGTTCATATATTTTTTAGATTTTTTGGTTACAGTATGAACTATTTATGAGAACCTTTGTTTTAAATTTGCAATTCTTAGCTATACAAACTGAACATTTTATAATTTATTAATTACAGTGATTGATAATTTTCGAGATTTTGATAAATTTTGTCAAAATTCGATCTTTAAATGCTTATAAAAAAATTGTGCCTATGTATTTTTAATATTTTTCAATCGCTATTGTAACAATATATCAGGAGCCTTGTATTAAATTTTTACACTTTTTTGCCCAACAGATAAAACTTAATTGATATTTATAGAAAAAAAACTAAAAAATTGAAAACTGAAAATGTCCGTAAACAGCTCAAAAAGAATCAAAATATTTTCAAAATTGTATGGTGTATAGGAAATGCTAATATAAACATTCAGTGAAATTTTCATGTATCTACAGTTATATGTTTTTGAATTACAACAAAATAAGGAAATCGCTACATGGGAAATCGAGTGAATATTCAATGTTGTAAAAATTTGAATTTCAAATGCTCATAAAAATTTAATTTGACTTTCTTATAGACATTTTTTTTTTGATAAAGGTAGATAATCTTATAAGGAATCTTGTTTTTAATTTTCAAATCTTAGATTTAAAAAGAAAAATTTTTACGAATTCTTAACTCAAAATAATTTGCTAATTTTCGTGATTTTTCCATATTTTGTCAATTTTTGAACTTTAAATGCTTATAAAAAAAAATTGTGACTAAGGATTTTTAATATTTTTCATCTGCCTTTGAAACAATATATTAGGAGCCTTCTATTAAATTTTCAAGCTTTCGCAACCAACAAATAAAATTTTATTGCTATTTTTAGAAAAAAAACTAAAAAAAAATGGAAAATGAAAATGTCCCTAAACAGTTCAAAATAAATCAAAATATTTTGAAAATGTTATCGTGTATAGAAAATGCAAATATAAACAACCAGTGAAAATTTCATGTATATACGTTCATTTGTTTTAGAGTTACACCAAAAACCAAAATCGATTTTTTGGAAAACCAATTTTGCTTAAAAATTCCCGTTTTTCCTTAATTTTTAAGTTGTTTTTCCCGGCGCTTGTGAAAACTACTGAGAAATTTATACTTTTGACCCCCCAAAGTACCAACTAGATTCACTTTCCTATCAGAAAAGCTACTGATGAAGAAAATCCAAGCACTTTTACTGTCCTAAAACGTGATGACAGACACAAAAATAAAAAAAAAATAAAAAAATAAAAAAAAAAATAAAAAAAAAAAACACACATCATTGTAAAATCAATACATTCATCGTTTCACTCAGAATCTAAAAGTTATAAAATTATTGTATGATTATATGATATTTTATTATATCGACATACTCTATTAAAGAGATTTCTTCCGATTTCAATCTGAAAAAAATAAAAACTAATTATATAATAACTATTATATAAGTAAAAATTAATTATTTTATAATATTTACCTATCCTTTGCATTTTTTAATCTTTCTTCAAGCTTTCGAAATTTCATTTTAGTTAGTAGTTTTAGATTACCGTTTTTCTGGGTTTGTAGATCAAGTTAAAATTTTGTTGTTGATTTTTTATTTCAGTTATCAACACAAATATGCTCGGCTTTGGTCGACTTATACTCCGGTTTAAAGCTGCATGCCAACCTTCTAGGTGGTTAGTTGTACGTGTCCTATCGGTGTTGAAATGATTCCATATTTTCCGGTCAAACATGCATACATCACAAATTCAAATATGTATCCACAAAATAGTCCATAAATTTTATAACGTCTAAAAAAAAGTAAATATTATATATTATACTAATCAAATTATAATTAAATCGTTTTCAGTTACTTTCATTAACTGGTGCTTCAGCATGAATAATTGACCAACACTCATCTATTTCATAGATAGGCACCAGAGCTATGGCACATATTCTTCGAACCGTTTTTTTCACTTCATCATTGTGTGTATAATCGTGCACTAAACCAAGTTTTTGTACTTGTCGCCATATAGATTGCCCAAAATGAAAAAGGCATCCTTTTATTTCTATGTTATATCCAAATGAATCTCGTATATCAACAATTATCGACCACTAGTAAATCTCGTTCTTTTTCAGATTTGATTTTATACCATTCCATTTTTAATTAAATTTGTAATAAGAATAAAGCACTTTTCAATATATTTATCATAAAGTTCGCTGTAAAGACGGCTGGAGGACTGAACTAAATTCACCAATCTATACTACATGTGGATTTTATATTTTTATGTGTGGAAAAACATTTAAACATCGAACTTATATCAATAATATACCATAATAATATTATCGCTATCTTATCCGTTTTCGATAAGATCATTGTCAACTGTCGGCGAATCGGGAAAATTAAAACTTTGTTAATAATTTGTCGGCGAACCGAGACGTCGGCAAACTAGATTGTCGGCGAAAAAGGAATATTTTAAAAATATTTTAAAACTGGTATATTTGTCGGCAAATTGAGTTGTCGGCGAATTGGGATTCGGCAAAGTGGGTAGAACCGTACCTACCTATATTAAGTAAAACTTGTAATATCTACTTCTAATAATAATAATTATTATTATTTACATATCGTTAAAATATTATTAGGAAACGTAGGTAATATTTTATTCAAGTATATATTATAATATACAATATAAAGGTATTAAGCAAAAAATATTATTGTTAATGTTTGAAAATTATAATATCCATATTAATAAATAAGGTATAATTAAATACTTGAGTAAATAAATAATTGATTTTTTTTATGTTTTTAAGTGAACACATCCACTGGTTACTTTTCATGTAATGTCGAGTGGGGGCTTCAGCCCCCCCAAAATGTCTGCCCTAGTTGCGCCACTGAGCATAAATAAACACTTTAAGATACAATAAATATAATAAAAATACCTAAGTAAACATTACGAATTTACGCCACCGCATAAGTCTAAAATATATTCTAACTTCATAGTTAAAACATACCACTACCCAATGTCCACGCAATCGATAAGCTATTAACTAAATTTATATCTGAACTTTCCTCTCTAATCTCTCCCCTCATTACGCTCCTTACAGCTGCCCTAAACAAACAGCTTGTTCCATAGTCCGATACTCCGATTACCTTTCTTATCTCATAATTCAATTAAATTAAAATATTTTTAATCACCAAATTTAAGAGGTGTTACTAATGTGTGATTTCCTCCTCATGTGAATAACATTGTCAACTGTTTCTAAATTATTAATATTACTTATTGTACTCGATGTATAGATTGTAATTTTTCATAATAAAGTCAAATATATTTTAAAAAAAAAAACTTCAAAGTTCTTTGAATAAGGGAAACATATGTTTCAAATTATCATTTATATAAATTACTAGCTGATCCCGTGCACTTCGTCGCCCGTTAAATGGATCAACTCAATACTACCTACTCAAACTTTGTTCAATTCATTAACGTGTATGGTGTTCAAAATTTTTCTTATCTTTCCCGTTGCCCTGAATAAAAATTCTGAATCGCAGCAGTACATTATCAGGTAGGCAATCTACCTGCGGTAGATCGCGGACCCCGTGCTGTTTGTACGGAAGTGTATGATTTAACTCTAAAGTATCAAAGTTATACCAAGTTTATTTTGATGTAATACTGTGGATTAATATAATAAATTTAGTTGCTCGTAAAAAATCGCAACTCTTAAAAAAATTATGATTGTTGAACTCCTTTTGGGTGTAATTTTCTGCGGTAAGTGCAACTCTGCCACCCTGGTAAGCATTGTTCAATAATTCGATTTGATGCAAGCTTGTACCTGATCTGCCCGAATAACCAATGGCAACCAATAAATAAATGCTAATTTCTAATGTAGACTGTAACCAATGGCAACTATAAATAAATAAAAATAAAATTTCCAATTTCTATCGTGAATCTCAATGTCCCTGTTTCAGCACCTATTTAAAATGCGAATTTTGGCAAATCCTTTCTTAGCGCACGTCTATATTATAATAGCTATCTGTATGCCAAATTTCAGCCAGATCCGTCCAATGGTTTGAGCTGTGCGTTGATAGCAGTCAATCAGCTTACTGTTTTTTATATACAGATATGGTTGCCATGGTAATATGGACACACACACACATACACACACACTCATACATACATTCATTTTTATATATATAGATAGATTGATATGAAATCTTGGTAACCTTAGTAACCATGGCAACCTTGGTAACCATGGTAACATGGACACACAGACACACAGACACACTGACACACTGACATACATTCATTTTTATATATATAGAATAAATATTATATTATATTTGACAAACTCGTAGAAAAACTATTATTTAAATTTAACCTAATTGTCTATTTTGTACTTATACATGGAATCAATTGAAAATAAATTACATAATATACATAAAAACATTATCAGAATACTAATAATCTTTACCTATATAGGTACCTACTTAATAATATTCATAAAATTAAAAATATTCACAGCATAATATTGTACTTATACAAAATCTAAATAATAACAGAATATGCAAAAGTAATATGACAAATAGAAAATATATTATATTTGATTATTTGAGTTCAATATTTAATGTTGTGTTGTTTTCTCTATAATACTATTTCAGGCCATTAACTATATATGGATTATATGGATCTGAACTCCATAATTAGTTAACTTTACCTTTTAACTTATCTACTTATTATAGACATTAGAGTATTTGACGTACTAGGTATAGATTATAATAATGCAAGAATAATAATTATCAATAAGTTTCAAATGCACGTACCTCAAATACAATAATACATTATTGTATTATAGTATTTGTCTTAATACATTAATACTATAATATTATAAATGTAATTATTTTCCGAATCCAAAAATATTTACATATTGAACAATATTATATACGTTGGTACCCTGACACCTTTTTGGCTTGAAAAAAATTTAAATATTCAAAAAAGTGTCGTAAGGTCCTCAATAGATTGGAAATTTAACATACATAGACTACAGACAAATAATAGAGAAGTTGTTCTGGAAATCTTTTAAAATAATAGAAGCACATGGCAGCACAGGTGTACAGGTCATGATTATTTTCACTTTTGTGGTATCATGATAGCTGATATATTGATATTTGATATCAGTTACACTAGTTACAATGAAAGGTTCTGCGTCGAAAATTGAAATATTAAAATATTGTTCGATAAAGGTGATTTTTATTTAATGTTGTCACTAATAAATACTGCAACGGACTGTATTTTATTACCAGTATAAAACATACCAAATGTATAATACATCTAATGTGTATATGATAATATTATATTGTTGTATGTGGATGTGATATAATATATGTATATAAATATATATAATATATATAATACAATGTTTTTTTTTTTTATAGAAAACTTATAATCTGTACAATTTGCACAATAAGTAAATATGATAACTGACATAATACTATATACATACGAGGCGCAATTTCAACTTTTGGCTTGAGGGGATGAATATACTAAAGGCAAGCAGACTATTGCAATATAGTATATTAAAATTGTATGTCCTAGGTTTTTTTTGGGGGGGGCTGCGACTAAGTTTGGGGGGATTAACACCCCCTAAGGCCCCTCAATTTTCGCCTATGTATACATACATAAAAAACACATGAATCACAAGATGAGGAAAATCATCCAGCGATGGTACCCTCCATAATATAATGTTATAATGAATGTAAAGGTCGTGAGGAACGTTTGATGAAAACAACAAGTACCAATGAAGAAAACCAACACACATAAAACATAAATATATTGAAATATTACTATTATTATTTATTTATAGTTTATAAGCTGCCAGCAGCCTGAATTAAGTAATTTAAATTTGGACCGTCATATAGTATGTGGTTTACTGGTGAATAAAAAATAAAAAGTTGTTTGACATCACTATTGTTTGCAACGTAATTCTCTCTTTTATTTACCCCTTTCCTAACGCATGTACAAATTCATCGAACTTCTACACTGATTACATTGGGCATTTTTATTGTTCGCCAAAGCCAAAGTTGCATCTTTACGCCAGTATTTGATTCTGTGAGATCGCCATTCGTATTACCAAAAGTTGCGCCTATGAAATAAAATGTACCTCCGATCAAAGAACCCGAAATTCTGCAACGACAAGCACGTCACAAGCCAAGCTTGGTTGAACTTGATTCACCTCAACACCCTCTCCACCCCACGACCAAAGTCACGCCACTGCGACCCGCAACATCCCACCTCGTACTATAATAATATTATGCACGTAATCGTTACACCTACCTAGAGGTTACGTTGACGGCATTGCTCGAAAAACACATGTTGAACGTCACACACTTACACTGCTGCCCGTCGATCGTAATCGTCGGGTCACCGTCGGACAGCGGAGCGGCGGCCGCCGAGTGGATTGCGACCGCGACGGCCACAGCGGCGACCAAGGCGATGGTCGTATGCAGCGACGGCGTACGGCGACAGTGCAGTGACGATGACATGGCGACAAGAGAGGCCGCGGGGACGGACAAACGACGATGATTATTATTCACGAAAAAATAACTCACACGGCTACAACGGTCGGAGAATCCGAAAAGGCCGGCGATAATCTTCGGGCAAAAAAATCAACGAAAGACTATTCTGGCCAGGTTGAGAGGACAACAGGAAAACTGTGAACCTTTGCCAAGTGCATGCACGCTTGCACTGCCTCGTCGTTGTATTATCGCGTGTGTTATATCACTCGATCGAAAAAAAAAAATGCTTTTGCGAATTATACGCAAAATGTTATGGCCAATCGACCGTTGTTTATAAGTTATAATAGTTTATACTTTATAACATTAATTACTAATTAGTGTGCGCACTGGTTAATGATCATTTGGATTCGTAGATTTAATCGGAGAACTATCATCATAATATTTTAAAATTGGGTTGCTTAAGAATAATATACATCATGGTAAACCTATGGTTTCAAATAATAGGTATTATCAGACCTATGCTAGTAATATTATGACTTATGAGCAGGACTGAATTTAATACAGTGAAAAACCTTAAAAAGTTTACTTAAAATTCCAAAAATTGTTGTTTAAGATGCACTTAAAATGTTTTTAATTTAATTCTTATATTAATATGGATATTATTAGTATATTATATCAAGCATAAAAATATATTTATTTAATAAAAAAAATTTCAAAATGTTTATTGGATTTAAATTTTAAATTTAATTCTTTAATAATTCTATTCGCCTTTACAGTCAAAGCATAGTACATTTTGAGGAGAATTCAAATCTGTTTTCAAAATTTAAATCAGAATATCCTACTGAGCGTAGTGATTGAAGTCACTGGCAGTATTTTTTGAAAAAAAAGGTTTCTAATTTTATAAAGTAATATTTGGTGACAGTGCATGCGCGTAGATAAAATGACAGACGTATTTGATGCCCCTATACAACGTGATTGGTACTACGAATTATACACACTAATGTTCATTTACTTTCAACCCATTCACAAGACCCATATGACTAAAATATAAAATGCCTAGTTTTTACTCCTTGGAATGGATTATACGCTCCAGCCCCCTTAAAAGCAGATTTACAACTGAAAGTTTATTATTAGCTACTTCTCTTGACTTCTTTCTCAAAATGGATTTAAAAAATAGTGAATATTTTATAAATCAATATCAGGTAAAATATAAAAACTTAAAAATATTTACTTAATTCATAAAAGTTCATATTTATTGAATATTTTGTTGTTTTATTTATTTAAATGTAAATCGTGATGATTTAAAGCCGGAGATGCTCGTTGTGAAAAACTGTTTAAGAAATTTAAAAAACAACTTTGAATTAGACACTATTAAAAAAATATTCAAATTGAAGCAAATAAATTTGTTTGGGGCTATAGCCCTACCCAGAATTGTTACCTTAGTTGCGCCTATGATGCTTAATTGCTAATGGTGCGTATTAGAGAAGTTGTTGAAATTTTAAATTATTGTTAAAAAAGGTGGGTAAGTGGATGTCGCTCTGCTGTACAGTAGTTAACAATTGGGTCACTGTAATGGATGTTATTAATTTGAATTCAATTATATGATATCGTATTGTATATACGAAAAACGATTCTGAGCGGTGTCGGTTTGTCAGTGTGGATATTTTATATTATATTTATATTGTTATTACTTATTATTAATACGGTAGCCGGTAAGTTAAATTAATATTATAAAAATTGCAACAAAATAACTAAAATTGTTATTCTTGTTTATTTAATCCCACCAAAAACATATACCTATGTAAAATGAGAGCCAAGTTCAATACTATAATATATGCCTTGGTTGTTGACTTCAACGACAAAAGAAGTGAGATCTAAATGGGTGCCAAGTTAGGATAATATATTGAAGCCTAAGGTGTGACTTGGCTACTTTTCATATACGAATTATTATTATAAGTACCTACTAAAACAGTAATGGAAGAGTGAAGATGATTTTCCGAAGAATAAAATAAGAACTCAAAGCTTTAGAACTTGCGAATGCTATAATATAGTTCGTAGCCAAGTCAGACCTTAGGCTTCAATATATTATCCTAACTTGGCACCCATTTAGATCTCACTTCTTTTGTCGTTGAAGTCAACAACCAAGGCATATATTATAGTATTGAACTTGGCTCTCATTTTACATAGGTATATGTTTTTGGTGGGATATCATTACTTTTTGTATGTAAATTATTATAACCTAACCTAACCTAGCCATGACGTATTCTATAAATAAAGTTTATTACTATATAATATAATTCAGTTACTAATATTAATAATAATATTTATTATAAAATATTTTCCGTTGTATATACAGAGTATAAAATATATGTAAAATTAATATACAATTATTTTAATTCTTTTTGAGTATATTTTTAAATTATCATAATTTTATTGACTGTAGTTTCTACTGTTGGGTGGATAATTCATAATTTGTAAGAATAATTATTTAATTATTTTAATTGTAATATTTAAAAAAAATAATATTAATTACATACATAGATAGAAAAAAAAGTATGTCGCTGCGCGCGGGTCGACAATATCGACACATATTGGGCTAGTCGTATTTTTGGAGCGGCGATACGGGAAAGGTTATTTAAGTCAACATTACATTACATTACATTAAATTAGAGGCAATTCATTAATAAATTGAAAAATTAAACATAATAGATAAAATAATTGCAAAATTATAATAAAATCAATTGATTAAAAAATTAAAAATTAAAAAATTAAAAATTAAAAATTAAAAAATTTTAAATTAAAAATTTTCAAGTTTCTGATTTTTTCCTTTGTATTTACCTAACTACCTATCTGTATGCCAAATTTGAACTTTCTAGGTCATCTGGAACTGGGTTAGAATTTTGATCTATAGGTAAGTCAGTGATAAAAATGACGATTTTCGGACGTTAATATCTAAATAACGGTTTGAAGTGTATTTATGAAATTTAGAGCACATATGTATCTCGTTAGTCTCAATATATGAGCAAAATTTGACATGTTTATGTGGAATAGTTTTTGAGTTATGAGGGGGTCAAAAGTGGCTCCAAATGGTTCGTGTAATATTACACACGGTGCTGCTCGCCAGTTCTGTTAGCTAGAACTTGGCTTGACACGCTACCGCGTGTCTAGATATGTAATTTCATCCAAATTTGAACATAAAACACCAATAAATAAAAACTATGTTTTTATATTTTCGAGATTTGCTGGTTACACAATAACCTACTTACGTGGAACCTTGTTGTAAGGCTATGATAATATTATTACTAAGTATATATTTGATGATATTTTTTTTTTTTTTTTAATTAAAAGCAACTTAGGCTATTGGGTGGATTTTTTACTGTGGGGGAGGGTACAGTAGGTAAACACACGTGTTTGATAGTTTGGCAGATTTTTGACTGGGCATCCGAAGGTATCTGCCATGCTCGGGTGGGGCATGGCGGCACTTGTTCTCCCGACACCGTAACTTGCCCGAATAAAAATGCCACCCGTGGCCGAGGTATCGAGCTCTCGTCGGCTACGTTGCAACCGACGTCTTAGTCCACTCCTTCCCCCGATGATAGTATTGTGAATAAAGTAGGTAATTTAATAATTTGATTATTATTAAATTTTGACCTTTAAATATGTACTTATAAAAAAATTGTGGTTATGTGTTTTAATATTTTTCAACTGCTATTGTAACAATATATTAGGAGCCTTGTATTCAATTTTCAAGCTTTTTGAGTTTTTGACCCATTGACTAAAATTGTATTATCATTTACAGAAAAAAACTAAAAAAAATTGAAATTTGAAATTGTCTCTTAAGGCTCTAAAATAGTTAAAATATTTTCAAAATGTATGTTGTATAGAAAATGAAAATATAAACATTCAGTGAAATTTTCATGTATCTACAGTTATTAGTTTTTGAATGACAACAAGATAAGAAAATAGCTACTTGAGAAATCGAGCTAATATCCAATGTTGTAAATAATTCGAACTTCAAACACTATCATAACAATTTTATTTGACTTTCTTATGGACATTTTTTTTTTTTATAAAAGTAGAAAAATTTATGAAGAATCTTGTATTACATTTTAAAACCTTATACATTTAAAAAGAAACATTTCTATGAATTTCTAACTCAAAATAATCTGCTAATTTTCTTGATTTTTAAGTATTTTTTAAAGATTTGAACTTTAAATGCTTATAAAAAAAAATTGTAACTAAGGATTTTTAATATTTTTCTAATATCGTTGTATACAATATAAGGAACCTTGTATTAAATTGTCAAGCTTTTTTACTCAACAAATAAATATTTATTGACATTCATAGAAAAAAAGGTGGGCAAGGGGGTGTCGCTCTGCTGTACAGTAGGTTACTAGTGGGTCACTGTACAATGGATGATATTAAATTTGAATTCAATGATATAATATCATTGTATAAGAAAAACGATTCTGAGATATGTCAGTCTAGGTATAAGACATATTATATACATATCTATGATATTAAACAAAAATTGACCTATAATAAATTCCAAATTAATCATATCACAGTATCCATTAGGTACTTATAACGCGTTATACATCAACAAAAACCGTGATACTATCATAGATATATAATAGTACACTTTAGAAGTTTCAAGTACTCACGAATAACATTATTCAATCACAACAAAATAACTAAAATAGTTATTCTAGGTTTTTTAATATGTAATTTCGTCCAAATTTGAATTCAAAATGTCTGTAAAAAATAACTGTGTTCATATATTTTTTAGATTTTTTGGTTACAGTATGAACTATTTATGAGAACCTTTGTTTTAAATTTGCAATTCTTAGCTATACAAACTGAACATTTTATAATTTATTAATTACAGTGATTGATAATTTTCGAGATTTTGATAAATTTTGTCAAAATTCGATCTTTAAATGCTTATAAAAAAAATTGTGCCTATGTATTTTTAATATTTTTCAATCGCTATTGTAACAATATATCAGGAGCCTTGTATTAAATTTTTACACTTTTTTGCCCAACAGATAAAACTTAATTGATATTTATAGAAAAAATACTAAAAAAATTGAAAACTGAAAATGTCCGTAAACAGCTCAAAAAGAATCAAAATATTTTCAAAATTGTATGGTGTATAGAAAATGCTATTTTAAACATTCAGTGAAATTTTCATGTATCTACAGTTGTTCGTTTTTGAATTATAACAAAATAAGGAAATCGCTACATGAGAAATCGAGTGAATACCCAATGTTGTAAAAATTTGAATTTCAAACGTTCATAAAAATTTAATTTGACTTTCTTATAGACATTTTTTTTTTGATAAAGGTAGATAATCTTATAAGGAATCTTGTATTACATTTTTAAATCTTAGATTTAAAAAGAAAAATTTTTACGAATTCTGAACTCAAACTAATTTGCTAATTTTCGTGATTTTTCCATATTTTTACAATTTTTGAACTTTAAATGCTTATAAAAAAAAATTGTGACTAAGGATTTTTAATATTTTTCATCTGCCTTTGAAATATATATTAGGAGCCTTCTATTAAATTTTCAAGCTTTCGCAACCAACAAATAAAATTTTATTGATATTTATAGAAAAAAAACTAAAAAAAAATGGAAAATGAAAATGTCTTTAAACAGTTCAAAATAAATCAAAATATTTTTAAAATGTTATTGTGTATAGAGAATGCAAATATAAACAACCAGTGAAAAATTCATGTATATAAGTTCATTTGTTTTAGAGTTACACCAAAAACCAAAATCGATTTTTTGGAAAACCGATTTTGCGTAAATATTCCCGCTTTTCCTTAATTTTTTTTTTTTTTTCTCGGCGCTTGTGAAAACTACTGGGAAATTTTTACTTTTGACCCCCCAAAGTACCAACTAGATTCACTTTCCTATTAGTAATGATACTGTTGAAGAAAATCCAAGCACTTTTACTGTCCTAAAACGTGATGACAGACACAAAAAAAAAAAAAAATAAAAAAAAAAACACACATCATTGTAAAATCAATACATTCATCGTTTCACTCAGAATCTAAAAAACTAAAAAATATTGAATCTGAAAATGTCCGTAAATAGTTCAAAACAAATCAAAATATTTTGAACATTTTACCGTGTATAGAAAACGCTAATATAAATACCCGTTTTTCCTTAATTTTTATTTTGTTTTTCCCGGCGTTTTTGAAAACTATTGGGAATTTTAAATTTTAAAAACAACTTTTTGTATCATTTAGTTATATTTTGAATGATTCTTAGGAAACATGACTAAGATATATGACCAAGAGTTAAAACCTATAAGTCATTAGTGACAAAAAAAAATAGTAAAAGTCAGATAAATGTTGTATCTAACATCCAATTATATTAGTAATCCGCAGTATTCTACACGTCAACGCTGACGTCTAACGGTACGGTGCTTTAATCAATTTTTATTATATAGGTACAATACACATTGACGCCGACACGATGATTGTTTCAATAGGTTGATCGTGGTCCGGTCGAAGTGTCTGGTTAGGATTGAGGTGATGAAAAAACACAACACAAAAACTTTAAGAATGTCACAAATTATGTATTATAATATTGCCACCAAAATATAATAATACATGACGCACCGCTCGGGCAGATGAGTTTAACGTCGGACGATATATTATCGGTCCGACGGTCCGATGGTGCATCTCGAATCGCCTTTTCCGCCGACCGTTGTACGTCTTACGCGACACAGTCCCCACGTCCCGCAGGGGCGTCATTTGGGGGGGGTGCAGGGTGTACATTTGCACCAACATTTTTTATAAACGCCTTCTTTGGCCTGCCAACAATAAATATAAGCGCCGATATACCTAAGTGTTATATATTAATATATTATATATATTTTATATTTTTTCAGTATTTAAAAAAAAATAATAAATATTATAGGTACCTACTAATGGGTTTTATTTCCAAAAATGATCGATGTGGTTGTGTGGTTATATTGGTTATATCATTGACATAATATAAAATAATAATAATATAATTATGTCTATGGGTTATATATATTTTTTTATTCTCTACCATATTATTACCATCGAATATATAATAAATCTGTGGGTATAATATTATGCTGGTATCAGGCCCTATTATTTGTAAAATTTCGGACTGCACATTTCATTTTATTCTCGCTACCATCTTAGCAAAAGGAATGTATTACATAATACATATTACATATATAATATATATATATTATATACCATATGTATACAATAATTTAACAATGCAATTCAATAAAACAACAAAATACTTATCTTTTAATAAAAATCATAAAAATTAAATAGCATAATATAATAATAAAAACCTTAACTTAACTTTTTAATAATTAAAATCATAACAATGCATATTACTTTCTTGATTTTTCATCAAGTAAGTATAGTAATTGAAATGAAAAAAGTCTGAACTTTGAAAACTTCAAGAATTTGTGTTAAATAGGAAAATAATAAAAATGTAACTCAGTAATGATGAATAGGTGGGTAATTTAGCTAGCTTTAATATAAAATATTAATAAGAGAGATTTTATGTCACACCCAAGCGGTATACCCAATTTGAAACGATAAAAACATTCGCGTGAACAGTCCCAAAATTTCTATTTTTTAACTTTCATCCTAAACTATGATACCTAGCTAGAAATTTGGTTGATAACTCATTAAAAAGGGATTATCAGGTAGACACTAAATGTGGAATTAATTATTTTTTTTTTAATTATTTAAGTTTTCACTGATAAAAAAAAAAAAAGAGTTATTTTCTCTAGATTTTCATTTAGAGATGTAGATCTCCAAAACTGGAGAACGGATTTTGTTGTTTGGGGTCTTGTTAAATTCACATTTGCTAGGAGAATCGCAGTGAAGATTTTCAGAACTTTATCTAAAATCGTTAATTCATTACAAAGCTGTAAAGATGAAAAACATAAAAAAACGCCCAATAAAATTTGTTTTAATTTATTTTAATGTTCTGTAGTGAATTAACTATTAAAGATAAAGTTCTGCAAATCTTCACTGCACTTCTCCTAACCAATGTGAATCTAACAAGACCAAAATCAACGAAATCCGCTGTCCGGTTTCGGAGATCTATCTCACTAAATGAAAATGAAAATGATTTTTTGTGGGGCTGTTCACGCCGACATTTTTCTGGATTCATATTGTTTGACCGCTTGGGTGTGATTAAATCAGTTAAAAAATTTCTAAAAATTCAAAATCAAGAAAGTTTACATGCCGATCCCTGACTTGGCAATTTTTGTTTTGTAGACCGTAGTGCACACACGTTCAAATCGTAGTGCACACTTGTATATTCGTAGTGCACATTGTGTGTCGTGGTGCACATAAAAATAGGGCCTGGCTGGTATAGATTTCTTATCACGCTTTGGTATCTCCTTACTCGTTATAATAAGAAAACAACATGATATATAATTCCCATTAATAGGGAAAACATTTTCTAAAAAAAACAACCACAGAATATTATTTGTTTACATTTTTAACCTTGTCACTTACTTTCTATGGTAGAAATTCTACCACCAATTTTAGTTAGTACGTCGAGAGTACGATTGTTCTAGTCGTGATCGAGAAAGAAGTGAAATACTTAATAATATATATTATATAATAATAATAAATTAAATTTAAATTTAGTTAAATTTATTAATTTAAAGTTAAATTAAAATTGATGTGGAAAAATTTAGAAGTATGAATTAAGTATATTGTGCCATTTTGAACAAGGTAACCCATAATACAAATTTCAGGTTTAGGCGTTTAGCTATATTATTTATTTTGAGTGTGCAGGGAGAAAAAATGTATAGGTTAGGTTCGATTAAGTACTATTAAGGTGCTTTATATCCATAAATTTGCTTACCAAATACAACTGAAATCCATAATATAATATAAACTTATTAAAAGTACCTACACATAGTTCTTCAAAAATAGTAATAATATTGTGAAGTTTTCATACTAATATAAGTGACGTATTAAATACATTTTACAAATATTCTACAGTTTTTGTCCCCACTAGACCCCCCACTAAAGAAAAAAAAGTTTTCTATGTGGCCTGGTAACAATTTGAATGGCCTGCAAACATTTTCGCACCAACAAAAAAAAGTTGAAATGACGCCCCTGCCGTCCCGCCTTGCCGTTACCGGCTCGGTGGGAGAGTCAACCCGGTCACGCTGCTTGCATCCCGTGGTGGTGGTTGGAGATAAGATAGACTGGTCGCTTGTACATTGTACCTGCTACTAACTCGGGCCGCGTCAACATATTACTATTATATAGGTACAAATGCACTGTAAACTTGAATAACATAATATGGTCTATGATATGTTAAAATATACTTAATTATATACCTTATAAAACGTCGTTATATGCCAATAAAACATCAAAATATTCACTAAAATATCAAAACGATAATGTATAAATAATTTAAATAAAAATAGGATGGTGTTTAAAATATTAAAAATAAAATAGTACCTAATATACTAATATCCACTTACTTTATGCCCTTGGGCGTTTATAATTAAAATAAATAAATAAATAATGTGCTATTATTTTGTTGATTTAACCTGAAAAAATTACAATAATCATTAAGTTTATTCTTTTTTTTTTTAAACTAATGTAAAATATATTTGGTTTCACTTATTTAAATGTGTAATTCAAAGTCGAATGTGACAAAAAAATATGAAATAAATTGAGTAATATGTACCTATTGGCTATTAATATAACAAAATTAAGTTTTTAAAGTGAAATAGTCATAAATATGCAAGGATATGCAACATACAAATTTTTCTTTTGTACTGTAAAGGTTATAAATTACATTTTTACTATACTCTGACCTTTAAAAATTAAAGGAAATAAAATATGTAGAAACCTACATAAACGTTTGCTCTTTACGTAGTAGGTATATATACGATATAGGTAGGTAGTTGGTACCTACATCTAGTCAGGACAAATTGTATACGTCAATATAATATACTGCACTACTTCACTACGACTATACGCTAATATCGATGAACGAGTTAAGTTTATTAACCTTATTTATTTTGAACAGCTATTATAATTTATAGTGGAATAACCTGTAAAAGAAAGAAACCCTGGAAACAAGTTATACTAAGCGTCTAAGTAGGTTAGGTAATATTATTTTTTTAATTTTCAAATTAAATTAATCTATTAATATACTATATTTTGGAATATCAATAAGGAAAAACACGCTTTTGCGCTAAAATAAGTTTTGAATTTTGTACTTCGTCGTTGAGTAGGTAATTGGAAATCGTAATGGATGAAATACACTTGAATTCAGTAATATGAGTGATATTATTATATCAGTATTATGAGTAATATTCAGTGTATAGAAAGCTAAGAAAAAAACGATTTCAAGCGAAGAAAATTAGTAGGTGATCATACGGATTTATTTCTAAGGATAGATACTTACACCTTGTTTATATTACCTATATTTTATTAATATTATTATTAGTTATAGACACGATGAGTATATTGCATTTTATATTATGAGCAGGTTACATCAATCATCAATGGGGGATTAAGATAAAAAAAATTGGATTATATATCCAACGTCTACAATTTATTTTAGAATATGTTTATCAAATTGGAGATAATATGCTGAATTATATTTTTGAATTATATCTCTCATGAATAAATACTTTACTATTACTACTAGGTTTTCATTAAAATATAATGACTTGCCTATGTAGTATGTAGGTACTATTTCACATGGTGTTATAATCAATACATTCATTATTGTGGCCAATACAATGAGGCTAATACAATAAAAAGCGAGTAGCTTCATTAAATACTGCCACAACCAAAATGTGAAAATTAATTGTTCTTCCACAAAGCCACATATAAAAAAATTTAGTGGTATTATTTTTTTTTAACCATAAAAACGAATAAATTCAATACCGACATAAATCTATGATGATGATGCGTAGGTTCACTTGTTTGAGTTACACCAATACACTATGTAGTATAAAAATTATATCTATCGACCTACAGTCTTTCAAAAATCTCAAGTTTTGAGTCGTGGCAGTCTTGTACTAAAGGCGCGAATTATGTTTGTATTATAACAGTAAAAACAAAACAAAAATAGTGTTAAATCATATTAAATTAATTTAATTAAATTCTTTGTTGACGATCCAGTACCGTAATTTTACTTATTTTTTCTAAGAATTATGGTTAAATCCAAAAGCCAAGGAGGGTATAATATAATGCTCCCATCGTCTCCTATTAAATTACAAAAAAAAAAAATAGCATAGTCTTATTTAATTATCGACGTGGTAGGCACCTACCATAGAATAAAGTGAATAATATTGCAGCACGCCTTCTCAGTACAAGGCATAAACTGTTACGCCTTGTCCTATAGGCTATAGGTGATTTGCATGCATAATAGTTTGTATTTCGCCGCATGCGGGCAACGCACTGTGTGCAGAACAGCTGCATAATATGGTCAGAATAGAAATCGCACTTACTCGCCCGCACTAGCTAATTATTACGTTGATACCTTGAAATTAGTCTAAATATTTTGAAAATTTAAATGTGAAATATTGAAAATAACAATTTACGTAATGGCAATAACTTTCAAGTCAACATTTTATACATTTCAAGTTCAAAAAATGACTAAAGTCAGGTTTTTCGTTTTAATATCCAAATTCTTTGTAGAAAAATATTCACAAGTATGTATTTTTGATGATTTTAGTGAGAACAGCACAGGAGGAACCCAGTGTTAAATTTTCAAACGTATTTCAATTGAACATGACGTGGAGATTAATAACATAATTGTTAATGACGTGTTTGAGTCGTACTGTGCAATTTTTCCTTGTTTACGCTATACGCAGGGCGGATCTAGGATTTTTTTATGGTGGATGCTAGTTTGCGTATTATGGTCATAAGGTACTTATTAGTTATTATGGAAAAAAAATTAATAATTTGAAGCTTAAATGGCTAGGAAAATCAGTTTTAAAATGACGCAATGTGTATTTGTTTTGGATATTACCTGTATATATATATATATATATTACCTTTATTATGCATAAAGAGTTTGACATATATAATTATTAATTAAGATAACTCTATCAAAACATTATAATATAATCATTTTATTTTTTTTTAAATATGTAGATACATAATACATACAATGTATGAATTTTAAAATTTGATCCAAGTGATCCTAGTCACCACATTCATATTCATTATTTCTAGTTATTTTACTTAAATAAAATGTTTATTGGTATTTGCTTGACTGGAATTTCTCTTAATATTCTTGTTCATTTCATTCATAATAAATTAGTAATGTTAAAATTTTCGATTTAAAAAAAACAAATTTTTTATTCTTGAAAACCGTGAACCAATCACCGAAAAAATTAAATGGCTACCTAATGGTAAACAAGCTGGCCCCGCTAGTACACCCCACCTATGTGGCAGTAAATGTTTAAATTAACGTTTAAATACGGGTAAACCGTAAACAAGAATGTAACTTCATGTTGGTGATATCTGCGTGAACGAACATGCTGCCGACAAAATCGCGGTAAGCCCTACAACAAGTGTACCTCAAAAATGCCACGGGAGCCGTACCAAAAATTATATCTATCTAATTTTCAATAATTAATAATCAGTCTTGTAAAGAATACTTTTATTTTGTGTTCGAAATACATATTCGAATAAATGAGAATTAAGGTATTTAGAATACGTATTCGAATAGTTCTTAAAAATATATTCAAAATACATATTCGAATCCTTTAAAAAGTATTCGAATACTATTAGAATAAATTTTTCACAACAAGTTTGTGTCAGTTTTTGAGTGGTTGGTAATTAACATTTATTAATTAATAATTAAAAATACATCGTAATCATAAGTTATTTATAAATGTTGACCAAATCTGATACGGCCGATAAGGGCCTACGGGATACAACACATTGGTGTTTATAAAAATTATCATCTCATGGGCCAATATTATATTTCCTTCAAAGAATAAAATTAATGTTCATGATTTATAATATGTCTTGTCACAAATTTAAAACTATTTTTCTGGATCAGAAAAAAGTATTTTTTTAATGAATAAAAAATACAAATAAAAGTATTCAGAATACGGATTTGAATACTTTTTAAAAAAAATATTCAAAATAGTATTTGAATACAAATAAATTATTCAAATACTTTTATTCGAATACTTTACAAGACTGTTAATAATACGAGGGACGGTGGGTGCTTCAGCTGCACGTATATGTATATCATGTATGTATGTAAGTACCTATACGAAAAAATTGTTTGAATACAACTGCGTACAAATACGTAATTCATAGGTACCTAAATATAAAAAAAATTCAATGATGATGTCGAATGAGCGTCACGTATCGGCGGAATTGTTTATTGCGAACTCTCGGTAGGTGAGTATACCTTGAAAAGACGTATTAAGACGGCCCGCGACGTAGATTCCCCGAGGTGACGCGCAGTGCGCACTGCTCGCACTCTCGGCAATCCACGCAAGGTCTCCGTCGGCGGCGGCTAGTCGAGCTCCGTATCCGCCGCACTGGAACCGGTTTCACGATAATGATTAATAATAATAATAATTTATATTTTTGCTCGTTATGAACATAATAATGAATTATTGAATAATATAATATATTATATTTTCCGAAACGCCACCGATGGGTACTACGTCATAGCGTATATAAGTGTATATAATACACATCATGCTTTTATAGTTTGTATGTATTAGTATTATCAATAATAATAATTTGTTTGGATGACCTTTGGAAATCCTGTTATCCGTGCATAATAATATATAATACTATAAAGTAACATATTTTATTAATATTATACATTCCGTGGTCACCGGTCACCGGTCTGCCGGCGAGGTGCGGTTAGCTAGTCGTCATCGAGCGCGATATCGATGGGTGGGGGAAGACGAGCGGCGCGCGCAGGTCTCCCCCGAATACTCGATACGAGGACCGGACCTCCACCACCGGTTTTCCGCGTTTTCGCGTTTTCTGTACTCTCCGTGCACATTCGAGCCCATCACACCCGTTCCACCGTGCGTTTGCGTAGGACGACATAGCGCCCCTCTCCATCCCCCGGACAGCCACCGTCGGTGTTTTTTTGTCGACGACTGTCGAAATCGAAAATAATTATTTTCACATTTCCCCCGATCCGGCTGTCCGGCGCAGTCCAGACGAATTTTTTTTGCACACGATATTATAATATTAATAATACTGTTCGTCCGTCCGTCGAGTTTGCGTCTTCGCGGTTGTTGACTGTTCCTCGGCTAGCACTTCGTACGGCAGGCGCGCCGAACATTTCCGAATAGGATCGACGCCGTTCCGGTTGACATGTCGGGCCCGACCCTCAAGAGACTTTCGGCGCCGCCGGTGAGTGATGTAGTCGTAGCCCGCAGGGGACAGTTACCTATTGTGAATGAATATAGTTCATTTGTTCATATATATATATAAATCATAAGTACCACTTGGCTCACATAGGCACAAATAGAGTGGGTGCTTTAGGGGCTAAGCCCCCCCGGACATTTCCTACATTTTGTTTTATGGTTATTCAATACTATCAAAGTAAGGCTTTTGTTAAGTTAGCCCCCCCCCCAAATCAAAACTTTATTTGCGCCTATGCATGGCTGTAGTAATCGGCAGTTGCAGTTTTCAGTTGTTGCGGGTGGGTGGCCCTGTGTATCTCCTGTAGGGACCTTATTTGCAGTGTTATTGAACAATATTGGTGTCTATAACCAGACTTTGTACATTGGCGCTCGATTGGCCATTCGATTTCCATTTGAATGGGTAATCGATTTCAATTGTGAAAAGCACGAGAGGTAAATACGACAGGGTATGCACTCGAGGTCGGAAAAAAATAACTGAAAAATACCTATATATAAGTAGTTGAGACAGTTGAGTACACTCCTACCTTTTGTAATCTATTATCCATATATTAGATATATACATGTTTTTGTATCTACATGACTTATATGAAAACGAGACATATTATAATTCACACAACCTATCTTGAAATAAAAACAGAAAACTACTCAATAGTAGTCAATACTCATGTATTAAATATATACTATATTATATAGTATATTGATAGAGCTTATCGTTCTGACTTTTAAACTAAAACTTGATAGTCAAATAGCATTCTATTAGGTCTATAAATAGTCAGTAGTCTTACGCCTGCATGGGCCCTAACGGCGAAGACAGCAATGTGCCTAGGTAGTGAATTAAAAACTTTCGATTATAATATATGCCATTTCAAAAACTGATCGCCATATTCGTTATATTTACCAAATGTTTCACAAAAATTTGCGAATCATTTCCCAAGCTTTTCCAACAAAAATACGGCAGCAGATAGCTTCAGAAAATACTGGACAGAAATAATGTAGTAATACCCTGAACTGTTTTTCACGTTATTAGTTAACTGTAGAAGTAACAGTGAAGTATACAGGATTTTCCATTAGGGGGGTTGGGGACTTGAAAATGAATTACAATTTTATCTAGCTCTGGTCGTAAACTTCAATGGAGGTTTTTGGAAGCAAATTGGATCTTTTTGGTACTTTTGGGAGGTCGAAAATGAAAATTCGTAGTACTTCCTTATTAAAATAATCAGGAAAAACAAAAATTAATAAAAGAAAATTTTTTAAAATTGTTTGGTAACCTGGACCGCCTTCGCTTGGATTGTATTTGATTAACTTTAGTTTTTTTTCTGAAAATGTCAATAAAAAATTATTTTTTCAGTCAAAAAGCTTAACATTGTATTACATAAGTTTTTATAACGATACATAGGTTATTATGGTTATTTTTTATAAGCATTCAAAGATCAAATTTTGACAAAACCACAGTTAATTTGTAGTTCAAAACGTATAAAATATTAAATTTGTATATCAAAGGCTTGAAAATTGAATGAAGGTCTTTCATACAAGTAGCAGAGGCGGGTCCAGAGACATGGTTAGGGGGGTGCCTAGTCATAATTTTCTGGCAATTTCAATGATTTTTTTTTTTGTAATTTAGTTTTTAAGAGTATAAAATTGTTTAGAAATACGGCTTGGGGGGGTAGCCCCTAGGCCCCCCTGGAGCCGCTCCTGATAAGTAGTTATAGTTTTAACAAAATATTACTGTTCATTTTAGGAAAATTGGACGATTACAATGTTTTTAGAAAAATGAATTCTTTCTAGTAAGAAGTGTATGAATTTACGTCTTGCTTACTAGTTGACGACAGTTGAAACTTGATAAATATTTTTTAAAAAGTAATTTTAATACGGCAATGGTGGGAGGAGCTTAACCTAACCCTCAGTCCGTTAGCCCCCCCCCCTCTCCTCCCAGCGTACGTTACTGACTATAAGTGCATAATAATATGTAGTTTAAAGACGACCGTAGTGTACGAAACAATATAAAGTAGACATAAGCTACTATATACCTACGAATAAAAAAGTCTTAGATAAATCGTAATATCATAATAAATCTAAATTTCACTTTTGTTGTATCGATAATGGATTACTGATAAGCAAGTGATTATAATATTTAGGTATTGATTACTGACATGTAACCATCTAAATAGCAATATAGTACTATATTCAATAAGCAGTAAGCCAGCGTTGAAATAAAACCCCAAAAAAGCAACACATTTTTTATTGTTAATTTTCTTTAAGTGCACTGTTCTTCTAACACACTGATTTTCCTCACAGAATATTAAATAATATATAGTTAAAGAAGTTGAATGTATCATCAAGAATATCAAATTTCTAGAAGACTTATACTTATATAGTTATATCATACTTATACCTTATGCGGCTTATACCCACCTCGTACCTATTATAATTTAATATAATTATTATAAGTTATAAGGCTATAAAGTAATTATTTGGGTTTCGTGTAAAATTACTTATAATAGCTAGGTAGGGTATATAATATCTAAGCCCTATGTACTAGTAAAATTTCAAATGTTGAAGTGTCCATATTGGTTTTTAATAAATTGTACCTATCATAAATTATAAACACTAGGTATTCAGAATATGTATTCGAATACTTATGATAATAATATTCCTAGTATTTGGAATACTTCACAAAAAGTATTCCGAATATTTTTACTTATCTGGGCATCTGGCTATCTATTGGTTATAAATTATATTCAAATTAATATAGTTAATAAGTAATAATTAGTAATATATAAGATTATACCTGTATAAGAAAAAAAGTATTCCGAATAGGTACTAGCTGTAACTCAGAATACTTAAAAAAAAAAAGAATTTAAAAAGTATTTCGAATACTGTATTCGAAATACTATCCAAGGCTATAAATATATTACTCCTACTATTTGTTCATATTTTTTTTTATTGTTGGTTTAGTAGTTGCTTTTTATAATTTATAAAGGTTAAAATAAAATAATATATTATAGGTACATTTATACAATTATATCTTATATAAAGCTTGAAATAATACATGATATTTTTCAACCGAGTTACCAAAATTATAAAACCATAAGAACACTGACAAATGTATAGCTGCTGTGACATGTTAGATTACTATCTGGTTTTCTATAGTTACCGCTTACCGGTCTGAATGACTTTATGTCTTTACTAGTTGCGAAATTATTTTCTTCTACTAGCATGTGGCATGTGTGTCAGGCAGAGAAATAAAACATAATAATAACAATTATTATTTTAAATACATGTTTGTACAGGAAAATAATGAATTTATATAATGGTATGTAAAAAAAATTAAGTACCTACATAATATCATAAACATAACAAGAATTAAATTAAACACTGAATATGATCTACAATTTACATAAATAATAATGAAACAATGCTATAGTAGTATGGTATAAATTAAGTAGGTACAATTAATGAAGTCAGCTATATTTTGTGGTTTCTGTTTAATTATGGAACCAACTAAAATTAAAAATACATTAATGTATATTTTACCTAAATGTGTTATAAGTTATAAGTAAATTATGTGAACCTAATACGCTTCTTTCACAGTTCACATTTACACATTCGTTATAATAAACTCAAGAGAAACGAAAACATTTAATTTTAGGTAGGTATAGGTAGTTTTCAATATTTATAATGAGTTTTTAAACTCGTACGATAAAATATTATAAATATTAGATAGTTTATACCTATTTCTTAGGCTTGGTCAAAAATCTTGAAAATATATTACAAAATTACTTATAAGTTGCACTTGTAGATATTTTAAAATATTGAAAATGCATATGTTCAACTTTTTGAAAGATTTTGAAAATTAAAATATTGTTAAAATTCGTAAAAATCACGAACATTTTATAATTGTTTTATAGTTAACTCAAATAGTTTTTAATTTTATCAGCATGCTAACCGTATTACAATAATTATTATATAATTCTAGTGCTTATTTAGAATACTTTTCATACCTCCTAGTACCTATGTTCCATTATTAAAAACGTAGAAAGTAATTTTAAACTAAAAATCAATAAAATTAAAATCAGTTTTTCAAAAGATAAAAACTTATGAAATTATCTATTAATTATAATTAATTCGAATTAATTTATATAATAATATACAATAATTAAGAACAATATACAATATTTTTTATAATATATTCTATTTTATATTATACACAATAATATTATCACTTGGACTTTGCCACTCTTACACTATTCCCTGACTGACGTTCTGCGTCGGACGTTTTATCTGAAGCTAATCACGAGTAATAATAATGTAGGTACTTCATTGGAAATGAACAACAAAAATAAAAACGCAATGTGAAATAAAAATGAAACCAATATATCCCGTGATACAAGTATACAGAGCAGATCAAGTGATTATATTTGATTATTTTTAAATAATATTTTATACCTAACTATTGAAATCGAAATCAGCTACATAATGAATGATGCAATTCACAATGCCTAAAGACAAAAATCGAGGAAGACGCTCTTGTTTTTTTGGTATTATTGAAAAACGAATAGATAAAAATATTAAAGATAGTTGTATTTTCACCAAATTTTTTTAATAATATTGTCTATACCAGGGATGGATTGGAATTTCAGACCAGTCCGGGAAAATACTTTTTTACCGGCCCACTATTTGTTGGGAGATAGGGGGCAACTGGCAAGTGTACCATACTGAAGAATGTAGGTAGTAATTTTTTTTAGTATTTTAAAGTGTAGTCTACTGTAATCAGTGTTATTATAAAATCAACCTTTAACAATAAAATGTAATAATAAAAATAATAATAATGGAAAAATGGAATAACAATGGTTTTACCTACTGCATATAAATGTTACATAATAAAATGTTGGTAATTTTTTTTTATTTGAATAAATAATGAAAGATTTTTTTTTAAAAGAGAACTCTCTTTTTATATAATTGTTTTTATAATCATTATACTAGGATGAGAATTAATGAGAAAAAGTTCAAGTTAAGTTAAAAACTAAGTTTAAAAAAAAACCATTCATTTGCCCAGCCTTGTTATTAAATCGATAAATCATAATTTATACTTATAGATAAATATTATCTATAATTTTTAAAAGTATCAGTTGAATATCACACTAAAATAATTTAATGTATATTTTCATATTAAGAAGGTGGGCCAGTAGGTGTCGCTCTGCTGTACAGTAGGTTACAAGTGGGTCACTGTATAATGGATGGTATTACATTTGAGTTCAATGATATTATATCATTGTATAAGAAAAAGCGGAGACGGTATGTCCTTCTAGGTATAAGACATATTATATACTTATCTATGGTATTAAAAAAAATTGACCTATAGGTTATAATGAATTCCAAATTAATCATATCATAATATCCATTAGGTACTTATAACGCGTTATACACCAACAACAAACCCTGATACTATCATAGATATATAGTAGTATACTTTAGAAGTTTCAAGTACATACGAATAATATTATACAATCACAACAAAAAGACTAAAATAGTTATTCTAGGTTTTTTATTATGTAATTTCGTCCAAATTTGAATTTAAAATGTCTGTAAAAAATAACTGTATTCATATAATTTTTAGATTTTTTGGTTACAGTATGAACTATTTATGAGAACCTTTGTTTTAAATTTGCAATTCTTAGCTATAAAACTGAACATTTTATAGTTTATTAATTACAATGATTGATAATTTTCGAGATTTTGATACATTTTGTCAAAAGTCGATCTTTAAATGCTTATAAAAAAAAGTTGTGCCTATGTATTTTTAATATTTTTCAACTGATATTGTAATAATATATCAGGAGCCTTGTATTAAATTTTTACACTTTTTGGCCCAACAGCTAAAACAATATCGATATTTATAGAAAAAAAAACTAAAAAAATTGAAAACTGAAAATGTCCGTAAACAGCTCAAAAAGAGTCAAAATATTTTCAAAATTGTATGGTGTATAGGAAATGCTAATATAAACATTCAGTGAAAGTTTAATGTATCTACAGTTATTCGTTTTTGAATTACAACAAAATAAGGAAATCATTACATGGGAAATGGAATGAATATCCAATGTTGTAGTAAAAATTTGAATTTCAAACGCTCATAAAAATTTAATTTGACTTTCTTATATACTTTTTTTTTTGATAAAGGTAGACACACTTATGAGGAAGCTTGTATTACATTTTCATATTATCTTAGGTTTAAAAAGAAATTTTTTTGTGAATTTCTAACTCAAAATAATTTGCAAATTTTAGTCATTTTTGCGTATTTTGTCAATATTTGAACTTTAAAAGCTTATAAAAAAAAATTGTGACTTTGGATTTTTAATTTTTTTCATCTGCCTTTGAAACAATATACTAGGAGCCTTCTATTAAATTTTCAAGCTTTCGAAACCAACAAATAAAATTGTATTTATATTTTTAGAAAAAAAACTAAAAAAAAATGGAAAATGAAAATGTCCCTAAACAGTTCAAAATAAATCAAAATATTTTGATTATGTTATCGTGTATAGATAATGCAAATATAAACAACCAGTGAAAATTCAATGTATATACGTTCATTTGTTTTAGAGTTACACCAAAAACCAAAATCGATTTTTTTTAAAACAGATTTTGCGTAAAAATTCCCGTTATTCCTTAATTTTTATGTGTTTAATCCCGGCTCTTGTGAAAACTATTGGGAATTTTTAAATTTGACCTCCCGAATGCACCAACTAGATTCACTTTCCAATCGAACAAGATACTGAAGTTGAAATTCGAAGCATTATTTCGACTACTTATCGTGTACACAGACACAAAAATAAAAATAAAATAGTAATTGAATTGTAAAATTAACCAAATTTGCTGAACTGCTGACTGTCGAGTGCTGATATCGAGTTTTTTAAGACGATGATATTTAAATATAAATAATATAAATTTTAATTAAAAATATTCTTATTAGGTATTCATATTAACGACCCGCATATACTTGTATCGTCAAAATTCGTCGTCATTACTCATTACTCTCAACCCGCCTGCCCATCTGATCGACGACAACCCGAATAACCAATTATTTATAAATTTTACTGTCCACGGAAATTGATTTTTTGATTACAGTTATTGTTATTACTTATTGATAATTAATATTATTATTCAGTTTCTGTTGTAGACGTTGTATACTTGAACTATTACAATTCACAAAGTTTTACCTTATAATATTATAGACTGTTATTTCTTTGAATGAGTAATCTATGATCAATGGTTATATTTATTAATTATTAGATTATATTTACGTCTACCTACTATTTACTATTTAGTACACGGCCCATCGGGAATTTCCCGATTTCCCTATGGTGCCTGGTCTATACGCATGACAGGTTTCATGATTATTTTTGTACTATTTATATAGATATAACAAATTTTTAAGTTTTTTAGTTTTTTAAAAAATTACTGTTGATAAATAAGTTTTTGCTAGGTCAAAAATCTTGAAAATGTAGTACAAGGTTCTTGATAAGTTTTTGTTAATCGAACTTAAATCTACAGACATTTTTTATGAGCTTCTGAAATTAAAATATTAAAATGTTGACAAAAATATAGAAATTCATTAAAATCATGACAATTTAAAAATTATCCTGTAGCTATAAACTCAATAAACTTTTTCTTTTTTTTATGAGCATTTTAAGTTCAAATTTCTACGGCATTTTATATTCATCCATCAAATAATTCTTTCTCGAAGAATGGTGTTTGATATTTGGTTGTAATTTAAATCAAATCAATTTAAATCAAGTAATCAAATTTTTACTAAATATTTAAAATATCATTTTCCATAGGTACATTATATGATTTCAAAATTAAATACCTAAAAATAATATAATATAATATAAAATATAATATACACTACCTAGTACCTACCTGTTATAATAATTAAATATTAATCTTATATTATAAAATATGTAATGTTTGCTGGAAAATTTAAATCGATCAAATTAGTATGTGATTAGTATGATCATATTATTATAACAAAAAAAAAATAATTTCATTTATGTTTGGTTCAAAAGATTTTGTACTTAAAATATTTGTTTTAAACTACAAAAATATAAATATTTTTTTAAAAATGTTTTTGTGTTAAACTGAAAAAAAATGTGTAAGGCTTAAAATGTATTTTGTGAAATAATTCATAAATATTTGGAATTTTTTGAAAATTAAAATCCTGTATTTTTTTTTCCCACATTCCCAAAATTTCCGGAAAAAGGAAAAATCCTTGATCTGGTTTCACTGTAAAGTGGTACCCACTCACCCATCTTTTTCATTTCCACATTACATCATCAACTGGGGGTGACAAATGTCTTATGTCAGTCATTCACCTCCAGATATAACTAATTTACCTATTCAGCTTATCGTTTACATACCAGTTTATCACCATGACACCATGTGAACAAATCGTTTTCACATTGGTAAATATAAAAAAGTTATACCTTAATAAAGTTAATAAGCCTAACGTCATGAGCCCCATAGGTGTGTCTACGGTGGCAGCCTATGCCTAGACTGCATGGGCTGCCCCAGGAATTTTTGAAAGGTGCCAGTCAACTGAGTTTTAAGTCAGAAGAGTTACAACATTTATTTTTTTTAAAACTTGAATTTTTTGTGTTTATAATTAGTATTTACTTACAAAGATTTATTTCCTGACTTCCGAAATCGGAAAAACCTATATAATAAAGACTTGAGACAGACGACGATGGTTCGGTACGCATCTAGGTATTATTGATATTATTGTTGTATTATTTTTGATTTGTAGCTAGGTGGTGTAATCCAAGGCTGTAGATGAATAATATTTCTGAAGTTACTGCGTAGATTATCATTGTAAATAGATAACTTAGAATTTTTTTAAATTATATAAATATTTCATTGTGGAGGGGGGGGGCTTAAAAAAATACGGCTTTGGGTGTATAGGGCTTTTTTCAGTTCACTAATAAGGTAGCGCTGGTTATTAGCTGGACTGCCCCTGCCGATGAAGTTTAGTCACGCCTATGATAAGCCCATAACATAATATTGTGTTAAGACTTAACATAAGTTTATAACGTATCATTTTAAATTGTACTAAAATTATAAGGTACATTAATTCTTAAGTTTTTATAAACCCTAGTAGTATACAAACCTTTGCTGATGTGTTGAAATGTTAAATCATTGTATAAATATTAAATATAAGTCTTAAATAGATTTAATATTTTTTTGTTTAGCATTAAAATGTATATTTCTATGATTGTAATAATAATCCTTGACCAACGACACGGGAGGGTCACTCAAAGAATAAAAATAAATTGAGCGCCTTAAAATACGCACATAGGCAAAACACACGCTAATCACCAGACTACAACAGCAAGCAACACGATTTACGAAAAAAATGCCTTGAGAAAGCAAAGAAAATTTGTAGTTAAATAATTAAGTTTGAAAATACAATAATCTAATTGGAAATTGTACGTAGAAGTGCATGGTGTAGTTTTCAAATAATTTTGAACAATATCACAGAGTTATAGCCAATTTAACTAGAAATTATTGTAGAGTACCTATCATCAATATTTTATTAGATAATCCAAACAAAAATACTCATCTATATACACCGTGAAAAAAAAAACGGCTCTAAAAGTTGTGATATAATTTTATAGGTATTTAAGTCTTAGTAGATATAATTTATGTTAAAATAATGTGCTAAAAAATTGAACTTGGCCTGTCGACTTTAAAACACTGGATTACCCGATTACACTACCTATTTCAATGATCGTAGACTTATAGTATTTTTAAAGCTTTAACTTAAGTCGACCAGCTAAGTTCAATTTTTTAGCCGATTATTTTAATATAAATGATATCTATAGTTCAATGATATCAAAATGATATCACAACTTTTACAGCCGTTTTTTTATATTTTGATTTTTTTTTACACGGAGTATTGCAGAGTGTTTTTATTGGGATACTGATTACTGATTACACTAATAATATTATATATTTATATGTTTCATAAATCACAGTCATCATTGGTTATCACTTATCAATTTATAATTTATAATGTATAAATCAATACCATACTTACTATAGGTTAGGTAGGTATTCTAAATACACTATATTATATCTACAGAGATACAGTTACTATAGTACCTACGAGTAGTGAGTAAATATAGGGCATATGGACTCTAATCTTCACAACTTACTAGTCAATTATCAATACAACTATATTATTATAATATTCACATTTAATATAATACTATGGTTGTTTTTTTTTCATAATTAACGTCATTATCGGTTTCTTTATGCACCTACCTACCTATTATTATTATTGTCTGTGTCGTATACTTATTAATTATGTATTATAGACATGTTAGTAGCTAATGACTTATATATAATTTATTTTAGTCATTTAGTATACCATTCTACACTTATATATTTATTTTGTTACTAAAAATTAAAATAGATTTTAGATATAATATATTAATATTGTTTTTACTTTTCACAGCAGACAAACAAAAAAAAAAATTTATTCATGTAATATTTTTTTTTGGCACATTGAAATACAATTGTTGGTTTTGTTTGTCTAGTTAAGTACAAAAGAATAAAAAAAATTACCATAACATTATGAACTTTGTATTAAATTATATAAAATTTAAATTTTATTGCTCTTCATACAAAATTCTTTAAATCTCCCAGATGCCTGCGCATAGGCGCAACTAGGGGGGTTCTTGGGGGTGCTTCAGCACCCCCCAAACTTTAATTCAGCACCTCCAGTTCACAAACACCAAAAATTGAAAAATCATATGAAAAAAATAGTTTTTTTTTAGCTTTACGTAAGGTTTATTTTATTTCTTCGTTTTTAGCAGAATCACAAATTATTGTTTGTATATCAAATATTAGAATTTAGAATTCATCAAAATTTCGAAAATTTTCAAAAAATGTTTCAGTTATAGAAATGTATAAAAGTTTTACCTTTCATAGCTAACATTATAAATGTCGATAGAAGACTCCTCACAATTGGTCCTACTTTATTAAACAAAAAAAAAAAGTAACAATATACATTTTTTATGAGCGTTTTAATTTAAAATGTGTACAACATTCAATTTTCATCAGTAAATTAACGAATCTAACAGTTTGTAATATTTTGTTGTAATTTAAAAACGAATAATCCTAGATCCTTAAAATTTTTAAGAAATGTTAAATTTCCTTACATGGTAAAATGTTAAAACAATTTTGACTCTTTTTGAGCTATTTATAACATTTATAACTATGAGAAATTTTTAAAATATTTTAAATTATTTTTCAGTTAGAAATTTATAATAGATTTTTAATTATTTTTCAGTTAAGATTAAAAATTTTAATAAAAGATTTACACATAAGTTTTTCTACCTACAAAAAAAAACGTATACTTAAACGGAACATTAATTTTTTATGAGTGTTTAAACTTATAATTGTTACGATATTCAATATTCAGCGGTAAATCGAATTCCCATTTATCGATTTTTCAGATTTTGTTGTATTTCCAAAATGAATAACCGTAGACTCTTGAAATGTTCACCAAATATTTATATTAGCATTTTCTATACATCGTACATTTTTCAAACTATTTCAATTCTTTATGAACTTTATATAGGCGTGAGAAATTTTTTCAAATTGAATTCAAATATAACACATCCGTTACAATGACATGCTCAACAACTACTGTAAAGCAAAGCGGTACCCACTTGACCACATTTTTTTTTATCCGTTTATACTTCCAGGTTACTATTTTTATCACCTAAATAATATAATATTCCTTATGTATTTATCAGGAATATTACTGTTGATTTACTTAATATTAGTGTCCTTATTGTTTATGGTGTATTTCTGAATAGTTATAGTAATTATAAAATTGAAGTTTGGTAACCAAACGGGTCTGTGTTCTCTACATAATTTTTGCACCCCTAGTGTTTGGCCTCTAGTTGTGCCTATGTGCCTGCGCACTTTGTATTTTGCCTTAGTTCGTCCATTGTTAGAATACGAATCAATAGTCAATAGTTGTTGTCATATTTGTTTTCTCTATCTGACCAATGGGAAAAATAGATAATTTGAGTTCATATTATTATTATAATCTGATAATTTGAGTCACATCCAATGTTGTATTGTTACATTTAATAGTAAGGTAAATTAATCTATTATCAAACTTGGAGGTAAGAAAATTATCTGTGTTGGTAAGTCGGTTTTTTATGATATTTAAATTGTAATGTAAGTTATGGTTACCTATCTAAAATATTACAATTTAAAAATGCTAATATACCACAGAATTACAGAAAAATTCAAGTATCAGAGTAAATCTAATCTATAAACACAGATTATGTTCTTAACTTTAATTTTTAAGTCTGATAATAATTCACTCTAAATGAACAACTCAAAGTTCTACTAAACGCGAATTTAATATTTTCTCTTGGATCAAAGAGATAAAACAAATAGTTAACTGTAATCCTCTTAAACACAATATAATATCGAAATAAGAAAAGTGTATTGAATACCCAAATTATAGGTAGGTACATAAACATTTAGGTATATGAACATGAAGAAAACATCTACAAATATCTATAAATAACTAAAAAACAAGTCAAAATATTTTGAAAATTGTATTATGTATAAAATGATAAAATAAACGTTTGATGAAAATTTCTATTACCTACGGTTATTAGTTTTTGAATAACCAAAAAATAAGAAAATTGCTGTATGAAAATTTGTTAATTTACGGGTGAATTTCCAATATCTAACTTCAAACGCTCGTAAAAAATTAATTTAATTTCCGGTTAACTTTTTTTTTGTTATGTAGGAAAACTTAAGGGGAATCTTCTATTAAAATTTCAAAGCTTAGATATAAATAGTAAAATTTTTATAACTCGAAATAATTGGAAATAATTGCAAAATTTTAAAATTTTTGATTCTGTAAATAATTCACAATAACAATAAATATGTAAAAAAATTAAATTAATACAATTAATAACAATAATAACTTAATTATGCTATTACTTGTTTTGGCCTTGAAAACTACGGAAATGTGGAGCCAGAAACGATTACCTGTGTGTATGTATATTTGTAATTCCCAAGCACAAATTGTTTTCAAGATAAAGATACCAGCTGCTGTATGTAATTTAAAAAATATATAAATTATTAATTATAATTTTTCAGAAACGTTCTTTTATTTTTAGCTCATAAGGTTATTATGTTACTTGAATGTTGATAGTTGTCAGTATTCTGTTTAAATTATTTCTTATTTTGTTTTGACTTGGATACCTACCAACTAAAAATTTCTTCTGATGATTGTGGAGTGTAAATCTCCTCATTTATATACATAATAGGTGTATCCAAGTCTTTAAGTTAAGGGGTAAGGGAAGACGGCTTGAGACAGGCCCTTAGCCAGACCAAATCTTCAGGCGGGGCAATCAAAATTTTAGGAGGGCAGTAGAATGCATTACTACTTGACCATAACATACCATAACATACCACTACATACAAACATTTAATATTTATTGGGGGGGGGCAACCATTATGTCCAGGAATTGTCCAGGATTGTTGCCTTCCACATCCCACAAAAAAAAAACTAAAGACTACACAATTACAACATTTTTTTATGAGTTTTGTAGTACCTACCATAAAAGCTTCATTAGAGTTCGGTATGGTCTGTGCTTTATCTCACCAAATCTCAAATACTATTTGTTTATCTTTTGAATGTCGTGCCTATAACGTAGGATTATATTATGTTGTTTTGGAAAGTACCTATATACATTTCAAGAGCATATATAGGAAATGTTAAATCAAACTTTGAGGAAACCGATACCTATCAACCATATATGTAAGGGCATTCTCTGTTTCTGCTCTGGGAAACCAAAATAACATTTAAGCCAATTCCCAATATTGGCACTTTTGTTATTGTACTCAATTACTCGAGCGGGGGAGTACCGAAGTGGATTTTATTGGAGGGGGGAGGGGGCAAAGTTTGTAGTTTGGTCAACTCTAAAAATTAATCCGGGCCAACTTGTTTTTATTACCTATTTTGTTGGAGTCATTTCATCATTAGGCAGTTAAAATGTTTTTATTATATAAGTATATACCTAAAAAATTCAAGTTGTTTTACTTATTATGAAAAAATAATTAATTACACCAATATCTATTGATCACTTGCGCAATTATAAAGATTAAGACTTAAATATACTTTGGCGCTTTATATACAAAGTAAAGTATTTATTAGCGAAGAAAAACACAATTTTTGTATGGAAAAATAATTAAATAATTTTTTACCTAAACAAATAGTGTTCAAACACCAGGTATTTAAAATGTTTAATATAGCTCACTTGTTGGAAAATATGCTATTGTAATGGGTGTGTTAAATTATAGAATGATTTTGATAAATTTTGTCAACATTTAAACTTCAAATGCTTATAAAAAAAAATCATAGTAATGTATTTCTGAGATTTTAACATAATGATGTTTTTGGGCTGGGTACAGACATTTTATTTTTCAAACAAATTTTTCCTAATGCTTTGATTATCACCATAGAAACCTAATAAAATGTAAAAATTACATTCTCTCTAGGTATATATAGGTATACAATTACCATTAGGGTAACTTAATAATACAAATTATTGTTACGATTCATAAATTTTCTTTGAAGTGTAAAATATCGAGTAGCGTGTTACATGTATGTCACAAAATCGTTTTTATTTTAATTGGTATATGAACAATATATGTATGAGGAACTTCGTATTACATTTTCAAAATTTTTGTTCAAGCAAAATAATTTTTACCGACAATTTAAAAAAGTCGAAAAACGATTCTGAGCGAAAACGGTCAGTCAGCCTATGATCTTACTAAGTATATTTGATGATATTAAGGTGAATAAAGTGAAATAAGGTGAATAAAGGTGTATATATAACCTATTTACGTGGAACCTTGTTTTAAATTTTCAATCTCTAGCTATAAAAGTTGAACATTTTATAAATGTTTAATTACAAAATTATTATTAAATGTTGTCAAAATTTGAACTTTAATATTTCTAAAAAAAAATTGTGCCTATGTATTTTTAATATTTTTCAACTGCTATTAAATGTTCACCCTTTTTTACCCAATAAATAACATTTTATTGATATTTATAGAAAAAAAAACTAAAAATATTGAAAACTGACAATGGCTGTAAACAGCTCAAAAAGATGCAAATTATTTTCAAAATTGTATGGTGTATAGAAAATGGCAATATAAACATTCGGTGAAATTTTCAAGTATCTATAGTCATTCGTATTTTCATTACAATAAAATAAGAAAATTGTTATATGAGAAATCGAGTGAATATCAAATGTTGTAAAAATATGAATTTCAAACGCTCATAAAACATTAATTTGAGGAACTTGTAGCCTTTTTTTTTTTGATAAAGGTAGACATACTTATGAGGAATCTTGTATTACATTTTCAAATCTTAGATTTAAAAAGAAATTTTTTTATGAATTTCTAACTAAAAATAATTTACAAATTTTAGTCATTTTTCCGTATTTTGTCAATATTTGAACTTTAAAAACTTATAAAAAAATTGTGACTTTGGATTTTTAATTTTTTTCATCTGCCTTTGAAAAAGTATACTAGGAGACTTCTTTTAAATTTTCAAGCTTTTTTAACAAACAAATAAAATTTTATTGATATTTCTAGAAAAAAAAAACTAAAAAAAACGGAAACTGAAAATGTTCGTAAACAGATCAAATTATGTCAAAATATTTGGAAAATCTTATCAAGTATAAGAATTCATAAAATGAACATTCAGTGAAATTTTTATGTATCTACAGTCATTCGTTTTTGAATTACAAAAAATAAGAAAATCGCTACATGAGAAATCGAATGAATATCCAATATGTTGTAAAAATTTGAATTTCAAACGCTCATAAAAATTCAATTTGACTTTCTTATAGACATTTTTTAGATTCTGAGTGGAACGATGAATGTATTGATTTTACAATGATGTGTGTTTTTTTTTTTATTTTTGTGTCTGTCATCACCTTTAGGAAAAACGGGAATTTTTACGCCAAATCTGTTTTCGAGAAAATCAAATTTAGTTTGGTGTACCCCTAAAACAAATGAATGTATGTGCACTAAATTTTCATTAGTTGTTTATATTTGCATTTTCTATACACTATACAATTTTAAAAATATTATGATTTGTTTTGAACTGTAGTTAAATACACAAAAATAAGCAAATTATTTTGAGTTAAAAAATTTTTCTTTTTAAATCTAAGATTTTAAAATGTAATACAAGCTTCCTCATAAGTTTGTCTACCTTTATCAAAGAAAAAAATTTCTCTAAGAAAGACAAATTAAATTTTTATGAGCGTTTGAAATTCAAATTTTTACAACATTGGATATTCATTCGATTTCTCATGTAATGATTTCCTTATTTTGTTGTAATTCAAAAACGAATGACTGATGATACATGAAATTTTTACTGACTGTTTATATTAGCATTTTCTATACACCTTACAGTTTTGAAAATATTTTGACTCTTTTTGAGCTGTTTACGGACATTTTCAGTTTTCAATTTTTTTATTTTTTTTTATATAAATATCAATAAATTTTTATGTGCTGTGCCAAAAAGTGTAGAAATTTAATACAAGACTCCTGATATATTGTTACAATATTAGTTGAAAAATATTAAAAATACATAAGCACAATTTTTTTTTATAGTCATTTTAATTTCAAATTTGGACGAAATTACATAATAAAAAATCTAGAATAACTATTTTAGTTATTTTGTTGTGATTGTATAATATCATTCGTGGGTACTTGAAACTTCTAAAGTACACTATTACATATCTATGATAGTATCAGGGTTTGTTGTTGATGTATAATTCGTTATTAGTACCTAATGGATATTGTGATATGATTAATTTGGAATTTTTTGTATGTACATTTTTTTTTAATACCATAGATGATAGATATGTATATAATATGTCTTATACCTCCTAAACTGACATACCGTCTCCGTTCAGAATCGTTTTTCTTATGCATTGATATTATATCATTGAATTCAAAATTAATACCATCCATTATACAGTAACCCACTTGTAACCTACTGTAAAGCCGAGCGACATCCACTTACCCACCTTTTTTACATGTTATATTATTTTGGATTTAAATTTAAACAGTAGGTACCAGGTACCCATCCAAATATTATATGGGGCCATACTATTACATTTTGTGAATTATGTTACATTAATAAATAGAGAATGATTAATGAATTTGTATGAGAAACATTCTTTATCTACAATAGTATACGGTAGAAATTAATTGTTTTGTGGTCTAATCATAAATTAATAATAATAATAATAATTATTATTTTTTCCTGGTTTGTAGTTATCTGTATTGTTGTCTGTCTCATTGCTGTTACAAGTGACTGTGACTGTAGTTTCTGGCCAAGAAGAATATGTGACAAAGCCAGATCTCGATAATGCAATTTTGGAAGTGTTTCCTACACCTCCAACTCCATCACCGCCATCGGATCGGTGTATATGTGTACCATACTATTTGTGCAGAAACAAGACTATTAATACAGATGGTGAAGGATTAATAGACATTAGGTATGTCTTATCATTATAATTTTATATTTATAGGACTAAAATGAAATGGAATATTCTACCTGCAGTGGTCTGAGGTGTGATTTCACATTTCAACACCATTCGATGTTTTATGGATTGCAAACGGTCATGCCATTTGTGATCCTATAAATATATCGATTGCTATATGAAGAACAAAAGTCAAAAGTACTTACATACTTTTGTAAAAAACAACGTTCTCAGACATACTAGTGTGGCATATTGTATAGTGTATACATGTGAAAGGCTTGCGTTATGATAGACATGCACTCATACAAATATAAATGTAATATTATTATGAGAATAATTATATTTACAAAGCATTGAACTAGTCGGTATTGAATTTTTACCCGCTATGTGTTGTCTCCGTCTTACTGACTCATAATATATCAAATTGTAGGTTCATAAGAATCCACTTTGATTCGTTTACATAAAATTTTTTGATTTTGAGTATAATTTTGATTATGATGTAAGTTATTTTTTTTTAAGGGGGTTTGAAATTTTAAATACACTTTATACCTACTTTATAGTAATAAAATTCTTCAATCTTCTAATTCAATATTTTTCTGGTAGGAAAGTTAATCTACTGGGTATTTGGGAGGGTAAAAAGTAAAAAAATAATTTTTGCTCAAAACTGGTTGTAAACTTTTAGATTCTGAGCTTAGCGAATGAATGTATTGCATTTACAAAGATGTGGGTTTTTTCCGTCATCAACATTCGGGGCAATGATCAAATTTTCGATATCAGCACTTTTTTTGATATAAAAAAGAATGTAGTTGGTGCATTCGGGAGGTCAAAATTGAAATTCCCAGTAGTTTTAGAAAGTGTCGGGAAAAACAAAAAAAAGGGGGGAAATGTTAATTTTTACTCAAAAGTAATTTTTGAAAAAATCGATTTAATTTTTTTGGTGTAACTCAAAAACTAAAATCCCAGACACTTGACATTTTCACCAAATATTTATATTAGAATTTTTCATATAAGGTAAAATTTTCGAAATATTTTGACTGTTTTTGAGCTATTTATATCTTTAAAAAATTATTTGAATTTTGAAAATTTTTTTAAAATTATTCTTGATAAACACTTTTTCACTTGGTAAAAAACCTTGAATTTTTAATGCTAGGTTCCTCGTAAGTTCCTTTAGTGGAAATTCCTAAGATCCTATTTAGGGAATTAGAAGAGCACCTTTCATTATGAGTAGATAGGCAATTACTTTAACGCGTGTGAATTTTAGATTATCATTTATAATAGTGTCGCTACCAGCACCTCATATTTGACTTCTTATTGTGGATTCCTGCGAAAATTATGGCTGTGGATGTTAGACCGCATAGTTTATAATATGAATACAAAACTGGTAAACGGTAATCGTTCTATTGAATTAACAATTAAAATCAACTAATACATAAAAACCTGACGAAATTACACTTGTACATAGAATGACTGGATTTTAACTGTATAGAAATATTCATTGGCCTATTTTCTAGGTAATTGTAGAAGTTTAATTTTGAATAACATTTTCATTAAAAAAAGTTTGAAGTAAATATTCATAATTTGAGAATTTTAATAAATCAAAATAAGACATTTTTAAATATTATCACAATTGAAATATCAAAAATGTATTCCTAGAATAAGTAACCAAGAAAGAAGGCTAATATTAAGCTAACTCTATTTTTTTCAAATAATATTTTAATTCAGTTATTCTAAGCAGCCGTAATTTTATCTGGCTTTTATGGTTTACGTCTAAATCATTAAATAAATACACTGCTTCTAACAACATTGTTCCTCGAGGAAAACAGGCAACTGAATATATGTATGTATTCTTCGAGGGCATTTATCGTTCTATTAGGCATAAACGAGCATTTTTGCATTTAATCTCCAGGTTTAAAGAAGGTCCGTGTCCTAACTACTTGGACGTGTGCTGCTACGATCCAATGAAATCATCTGAGACTACAAATATATCTTACGAAGAAAAGCGTACAAAATGTGGCCAGTGGAACTCTGAAGGCGTAGGATTCAGAATAACTGGACACTCCAATAACGAAGCACAATTCGGCGAGTTCCCCTGGATGATGGCGATTCTTAAATTAGAATTTAACCAATCTAAAACTTACCTGTGCGGTGGTTCATTGATTCACCCACAAGTCGTGTTGACTGCAGTCCATTGCGTCCACAAGTAAAATTTTAACTTATTATTATTATTTATTGTATTTAAAAAGTTTTACTGAAACTTGCAAACACTATATTATATTAGTTATTATTAATGAATTGTTTCAACTGATTTGTACTTTCGAAAAGTATACGAATAAATGTTGGTATGGTTTCTGTCAACATTTTCTATTTTTAATACATGCTTTTAGCTTTTATCAACCTTTTAACAATCTTTAATGAATATATTCCATAAATTATATTTTATGAAGGATGAAAATAATTAAAATTTATCCAAGACTTTCTCAATAACACAGGACAAATATTTTCTAAAAAATAACAGTTACAGAATTTAATAAAATATAAATATGTCATTATAATATTCCAAAATAATTTCCTGATTTAGTGATGTATCTGTATATATATATATATATATATATATATATCTGTATATATCCACTATCTGTGTATAATCATATCAGTTTGTTCAAATAAGTGAATGCTCAATAACCAACCTCATACTTCAGTTAGTATTTTGCACATGTTTAATATATGCATAGAGGGGCATAATTTCGTTTTTACATATTATATATAACGTTACCTATGGTATTATTGGTATTATTGGTGATAATTAAGTGTTTTTTATTTTTCACAAAAGCAAAGACCCGAACGATCTAGTAATTCGTGCTGGCGAATGGGATTCACAAACGGAAAACGAACTGTTACCGTTACAAGACGGTGAGGTTTTGAAAATAATCAAACATGAAAAATACTACGGTGGAGCACTTTTCAACGACGTAGCACTAGTCATTGTCAAGAAACCGTTCTTACTCAGAGAAAATGTGGGCACTCTATGTTTGCCCAAACCGAATTACTTGTTCGACAAAGAAAGATGCTACGCCAGTGGTTGGGGCAAAAATGTATTCGGTAAGCATGGTAATTATTAAATAATATACCGATGTACAACATTCCGTGTTGTGATCTGTGAAATATTATTACATTTATTACCTATATGTTTGGTCATTGAGTATAATTGTGTAGAGATGCTGAAAAATCTGCCAAAAATGTCTACGCTCGTTTCAGAGGCGAAATCGGAACTCCCAACATCGTCAACCAGTCGACCTATGGGGGTTTATTACTTTCCACGATAAGGGTTTCATGAGCTGTGAGCAAATTACATATTGTTATTTGTGTTTCATCTTACATTTTCTTATTCTTCTTACTTTTTTTAGATTCTGAGCGTAGCATGAATTACACGCAATTACAAACGTTGTATTCACAACGATTTGCGTTTTTTTTAAATAATATTTTCTGTCATCCACATTTGGGGTAGTAAATATGCTCCAATTTTTGACATCAGCATCTTTTCTGATAGAAAAGCGAATCTAGTTGGTGTATTCGGAAGGTCAAAATTGAAAATTCCCAGCAGTTTTAGAAAGCGGAAAAATTAAATAAATAGTATTTTTACTTAGTAAAAAAGCTTGAATATAATGCAAGGTCCTCAAAAGATGTTTTATTAGCAGTTAAAAAATATTAAAGATACATATGCATGATTACCTATTAACTTAAATAGAGGTGTATGATACTGCAGTGGATATTTTTAGTAAAATTTTATGGGCAACATTAAAAAAAAAAATTTCACGCAACATATTATGAGCTTAAAAAACTTTTCAGTATTAATTATATTAATTAATAAATAATAATTTATAATAATAGTTATTATATTGGTTATTCATAGAAATTTACAGAATATTAATGATATTACACCAATACCATTGATTATAAATACTATACTATTTTTACTAGTATTTATAACCAATGGTAATACGTTATACCTACGTCTCATATTATGCTAGTATATAGGTATATTTCATTTAGGATTATTGTATTTTGTAATATATTATTATTATTGAGAATAGGTACTGTATTTAGTATAATTCCAAGCACAAAATATTAGATTTTAAATTATTTTATACTTATGTACCGAAAATGATGAAAGTATCGTCCTGTCGTCGTAGTTACGTAGGTGACCTGGTACCTTGAAGGCTTGAACGTTTAAGGCGGGTTTCCACAATACACGTACGCGTTCACGTGCATACAAATCCTTTGCTGTGTTTGGTTGGTTATGTTAAGTTACCACACGATTAACCACGATACCGTGTTGTTGGACATAGCTGAACATTTTTCGTGTACACGGCAAACGTGTATGGTGGAAACCCGCCTTTAAACTGTTTAAACTTCAAAGGTTCAAAGGGAAATAATTATTTAGCTAATATCTTGTAGGAACAAGTAGGTAGGTACTAAAATAAAATCAAAAACAATCAATTTGTAGATAATAGATATTTTCCGGGACGACAGACGACCAGATGAAACATGTTGCATTGTATTATTCCATGGATACCTACGAGCTATGGTGAACGGTTACATGGGTTTTTCATTCCCAATAATTTTTTGTCAAACGAAATGATATACGTCATAAATAAATAACAAAATTAAACATAATAAATAAAATTATATAATAATTTCAAACATCGAAATTTTTACAAATATCGTTGTCACCCAGTAATTAAATATATCATCAACTAGGCCACAACAATTTTTCTCTGGGCGACATTGCTGTCGCCCAGTATATTAGTTAAAATATCCACTGTGATACTGTGCAAAGAAAAGTGGCTAAGGTCATTGATCTAAAATTACCACAGTAAGCTATAATTTTAAAAGTATATGTGATCTGTCGCAATAAGAACTTGTAAAAAACTGATACTGCCTCCCATGCAATTATAAAAAGTGACATTTTTTGCCGATTTTATAGTAGAATTTATAATCGATTCAAAGGATGTCGCACTTAAAAAGGTTCACTATAAGAACACGTTCGTAATGCATATTAATTGAACATGAAAAGACACAAAAAGAGACGGTCTCGCATATTCATCGTAAATGGTTTGATTATTTGTGTTCATTTTTTGGGTGTTGATCATTATCGTGTTTATAGTATATTTTTAACGAATGAATACATTTTTTTTTTAATTTATAGAATTATCGGTATATGTAGTAACAGATAAGGATAAGGGTTAACCCCTATGGTGGCAGCCCTTATAGGTAAGTTCATATAGATAACAGGTAAACTATAGGTCATATTTAAGTTCCAATACGACGATTTAATAGATATAAAGTAGGTAGTCTAAAATATAATTTACAAAAAATATTTCTATCACAATACACTATTTATAGTATAGATTATAAGGTCATTACCTGTATTACCTACAGTGTATTTAATGTCGTTGTGTGCTTGTTTTTTAATGATTTGGATCGATAATATGGAATTAAAAACAAAACGAAAATACTAAATAGGATTCTTTATTTTCAACTCTCATCAGCAAAATCAACTTATTTTTAAATGGGTAATAATTATATTTTTAATGATTCTGGTAGAGCTTTTTTTCTGAAAATGTTGATAGTAAATCGTCAATTTGGTTTACCATGGTCTGCAGTAGTATAATTACGGTCCTCTAAAGCTGAGTAAATTCATTAGACTTTTAAGTGGAAATGATTTGTATAAATGTAATTTATCAGAGCAAAACAATTTTATCGACTACCTATGATATTACTTATAAGTTATAACCTATCTTTTTACGCAATTCGTATCTTTTTATACACTTAAATTCGGTAGTATAAATGACACGCTCCACACACAAATTTGGGATAACCTAACTTACAAATAGTTGGCAAACATAGTTAATTAATTTTAATCTAACCTTTAATAATAAAATAAGTATCATCATTGTAATTATTATAATCATAATTAATTGACTTGGTACTTTATATCTTTTTCTACGCAGTTAACTTTCTTGTAATATCATAAATTTGGATTATTTTTTAGGTATCTAATGTAATATCTAATGATAACTATTTGATTATTATTATAATAATATTGAAAATTTGTAATTGACTTAGATTGAAAGTATAACTAATTTAAGTACCAACTTATATTGTTATTGACTATTTATGTAAATATCTTGCAAATGATTTATTTTAAATAATGATTATTAAAAGATTATTGTTATCAAACTTAGGATAACCTATTAACTTCCATATGTATTAGGAATTACCAAGGAAAATTGTTGGGGTATTAATAAATATAGGTAAAACTAGGGGTCATGCCAGGTCATAGCCTGACTAATACTGACTTAAAATAATTTAAAATTAAAATTAAAAACTTATTTTGTAATTAGAATTTTCTTCGTTATTGGTCTGACTCTAATTCTCATGTCTTGATAAACTTACTCAATATATTTTTTTAACTCATTGAATTTCCAACTTTAAGTTATCATGATTTAAAATAAACCATATATTTACATAAATAGTCAGTATAAATATAGGTACATAGCTATCTTTGTACTTTAATGTGAGTTAATTACAGATTTAAGATATTTTTATAATAGCAATAGAATACCATTATTACCTAAGCCAACCAAAAGCAATCAAAATGTATGGAATTGTATGAGAAATATTATATTTCTTATCTTATATTTCTATATTTTTGCGTCATTATATGTTTTGTTTAATGATGTATAATATATTTTGTTAATCGTTATGTTTTGTTTTACGGTGTTTAATTATCCTTTATTATAGCCTTCCGTTATAATAACATTTACAAATTTCAATCGTTATTTGTCAAATATAACGTTTGCAAGCCCCTGAATTAATAGTAGGTAATATAGTATAGGTAGGTACTTTAGATTTATTTCAGAATTATAATTCTTTTATATTCCAATTGCCTTTCAAAAAATAAATATCCCAACAAAACTCTTAATGGACAAATTACAAATAGTATATACTAATATTAATTACTTATTAGTACTTTCTCGATTATTATCACTTAAAAATGTTAATTGATGTAATTTCAAAAGTTGGTTTATTAATCTGTAAATTTGTTTTGACCTTAGTAATGTTAGTGTTAAGTTAACGTGATGTTTTGGACACATTTCAGTATTCATATTCAAGGAATTGACTTATTCTTACAGCAATCCGACTATTTGTTAGGAATCATAAAGTATTAAAGTACTTAAATAAATTAACATTTTATTATATCTGTCTTGTGGGAACTTAACTGTGTAAACTATTTTATCTCTATGTTGGAACTTACCACAAACAATTTGAAATACATAATATCTACTAATATCTATATTGAGCTCCTTGTAAGATCTTACCAAACCCCAGTGAGCTCGACTGGCATTATAGGTTATATATTTACAGTGGTCTAACGGAGCAGTGGAAGTATGGTACATAATATTATGTACAATATTATACATATTTATTAGGAAGACCTTTAAACATGACATAAATAATATGAGTTAAAACTAATACAATGACATTTTTATATGGACAATTAATATTAAGCACCTAATAACAGTTAACAAATGTATATCCAGTGGCGTATTTAAGGGGGGGGGGGTAGTGCCATTCACCGTAGTTATCCTTTATTACATACATCATTTTTAAACGGTAAATGTGAGTTATCAATATGTATAATTTAAATATTTTTATTTGTTTGCGCCTTCCTCTCCACTACCTATTAGATATTTCTAAATACGTCCCTGTGGCCATATGTATACCTTTAGCTTAATGTTCAGCTCCCCAATAATTAATATTTAAGTGACACAGGTATTACATTATACATATATAAGTACAATAAATTATGTTTAATTTTTTTTCTATTCATCGTATAGGTAAATCTGGCGTATATCAAGTAATTTTGAAAAGAATAGATTTGCCGATCGTGCCACGTAGTTCTTGCTTGGCACTGTTAAGAAAGACCAGGTTGGGCATGAACTACAAATTACACGAGAGTTTCATCTGTGCCGGTGGGGAAATTGGCAAAGATACTTGTCAAGTAAGTGTCTTCTAACATAATATAATATTATACTATCTACGATTTACCTTTATAGTCTATACTGGCCATGAGTTTGTAAAAAACGCTAGTTTTGATATCAAATAAATATTATTTATTATATAATTTATTTGTTATTTTAGAACACATCTAAAAAAAAAATACTTTATTACAGATTAAAGTATTTTAGAGTAAAATACTCTAGTTTAAACCTACCTATAAATTAAAACTTTTTAAAAAATCAATGTAAAATGTTGTAAGTAAATACTTATCGGCTACCAGTATACTTATTACTTGTGAACCAATTCATGAAACAGATTTCGAATGAAACATCCTTCACATTGCAAAATAATGCAAATCTCATTGAAGTCGAGGCTATAGCTATATAGTCTATATAGTTATAAATTATAATTGTTTTTTCTTATAACTAAACAAACTATTTAATTAATATGAAGTTCTTAAATTTACTATAAATTAATATTACTTATATTAAATTGTACAAATCGTTAGTTTTATCTAATTATTTTGTTTAATATTCTGGTTGTTTTTGACATTTTATGTCTTTGCTTTGGCACATAGAATCGAAAAACGATACATTGCATTACAAAAAAATGTTACGTTTTATTTAAAAAATCAAAACTGTATGGTGGTTTGTTCAACGAACATAAAAGTTAAAAACACAAGATCATAATATAGTGTGTCTTTCGATAGTTTTTTAATATTTAATACCTACCCATGTTTAAAAAAATGTGACTATTTAATTTTAAGTCTTTTTTTTTTAAATAATAACAGTTAATTAACAGGTTACATGGTTATCGTAATATCGTTATTGTGTTTTATTTAACCTATCTCTTTCATACTGCTACAGCCATATTATTATTATTATTATTATTATTATTATTATATGTATTATTTTATTACATTATACAGTCACAGTTGAGAAAAAAAATGTACCCACGATACAGTAGACATTATATCTATACGTTATATATAAATTATTAGTTAAAAAAAAATGTAATAATGTAATGTAATAAATATTTTCTTTTTTATTGTGTATAAATTTGATTTCTTAACTAAGACTAGGTTAAGTGGTTTTTTTTTTCTAAATCGTTTTTCTGTATATGATCTCGTATAGATCTCACCTTGTAATATTTGTTTACATAAGTCCCAATGTGCGGTCTACAGGCGTTTTATGTTCTACCTAACTTCATAACTACTTAATACTTCATGTATGGTTGTATGGGATTAGAAAAGTGTCACTTTAATGTGTAGCATTAAACATGCACCATTTAATACTTTAATAATACAAATTAGGGATGTTTCCAAGTCTATTTGCTATGTGTATTTTCTTGGCCTAATGACTAATATTATAATATTGTGTCTATAATCTTATAAACATATTGTATTTATAGGGTGACGGCGGAAGTCCTCTGATGTGTCCACTTGAGAATAGACCACAACAGTTCCATCAGGCCGGAATCGTAGCGTGGGGAATCGGATGCGGTGACGAGACACCCGGCGTGTATGTGGATGTGGCCATGTTCAGAAACTGGATCGATGAGCAGATGGTTAAAGAAAATTTTGACATGAGCTACTATGATCCTGATTACTTTCCACAAGATTAAATTTTCTCTAATCACTCTTCTTCATATTGGCACACACATACCCTACCGGTTCCCACTCACCCTCTTTCTCTCTCGATCTCTCGCGACTTTTTATCTTTCTGTTAACAAACCAACCGTTGAATGAAACTAAGGTGACCAGGTTAAGTGGTACATTCGTGTTGGAGTGTATTGGTGTGTCAAGTGTATTTATCATTATCATTATTAATTATTATTATTACAATTATACTTATTACCATACCGAGCAAAGGCATAATGAGACATGAGATGCGATTTGCATACGATCTATTTGAAATTTTAGTTTCTCGGTACCTACTTGTACCCGATTTGTAAAAATATACAACAGTAAGAAAAGCGCTGTGCAATATACCTATAATATGATTGACGAATTATTTTCTACATTACCTTTCAAAAAGCCTGAAATTATTTTCACCGATTATAATTTGAATGTACCTACCTATTCTTATATATCTCTCATATTATGATTAAATCGGCATAATATCGTAGTTATAAAATATGTACTTGTTAGACGTAAATACGATCAGGTCTGATCTTTAGAAAATATTATAGTTTAATTAAACGAATGTAATTATAAATTATCCACAGTTCTATTGACTATTATTATATTGTTTCTTTTGAGTTGAAAATATATAGCAGGTACCTAAGGTTGCATAATTTATTTAAATGTACCTATAATGCATTTGTGTTGTATTATTATATTTTTATGAAATAGGCATCATTTGAACTTGAAGCTACAAACTATAAGCTAAAATAATGTTGTAGGGCTTAACCCAAATATGAAGTTATGAATACTCAATTTTTTAAACTTACTTTGCACTATTTAAACTAGAAACTATGAAATAAATAATTAAAAAAAAAATAGTTATGAATTATGTTTTGTTTTGTATTTTAATGTGCCTGTGTTGAATGTTGTTTGGCCCCGAGTAGAATAATTGCATTTTGTTAAAATTTTATCTTAGTTGTAATTTAATATTTTAATTTAAATGTAATTATGTTTGTTACAACAAAAATATATCAATAGAAAAACTATTCAAATAAAAATGATTATACTATATATTTTTTTTTTAATTTTATTGACTGAACTATAAGTAAAACTATAATAAATAATATGTTCAGAAATGTTATCTGTTTTCAAAATTGTTTCTAGAATAACTTTCTACGATGGACAAAAACTGAGTAACACTTAAATATTTGAATATATAGAAAAATTGTCACTAAGAACAACGTAAAAAATAATATAATAATATTATGATTTATGACTTATGAGATGTTGGAAAATGAACATATCCGGTTAGGTAAGACCAAGACAATAAATGTTAGTAGGCGATGTCATACTGTCGCTTCTAAAACGTTAATCGTGCATGCATTTTGGTTGCCTATTGGTGACTCCTTCAATCTTTTCAGTAGATACAATCACAAGTTCAATCTATCTAATGGTACTTCGCAATCATCGTCCATCGATTACCCTACAGTATGAAATGTTGAACTTTCATAGCTAAGGATTAAACATTTGAAACAATATTCCATAGAAGTAATTAATTCTGTTACCAAAAAATCTAAAAAATACATTCACACAATTTATTTTTATAATATTAATTCAAGTTACCGGCTACTGTATTGATAATAAGTTATAACAATATAATTATAATTTAATAATTTATAAATATAATATAAATTATCCACACTGACAAACAGTTACCGCTCAGAATCGTTTTTCTTATACAATGATATTATATCATTGAATTAAAATTTAATACCATACATTATACAGTGACCCACTTGAAACCTACTTTAAAGCAGAGCGAAATCCACTTACCCACCTTTTTTTTCTATGAATGTCAATACAATTTTATTTGTTGGGTAAAAAAGCTTGACAATTTAAAACAAGACTCTTAATATATTGTCAATATATTGTTAATATATTTTTGCTTTATGCATTCTCAATTGTTTCTTGCCAAATTCAGTAGGTAGAGTATTATTTTAGTATATGAACTTCAATCATTCATACATACACTTTTTCTTGAATAAAATATAATATGTAAGTATTACTCAATTTTAAACTTATATAGAAATATTTATTAGCCTAAATGGCAAAATTTAATACAATACAGGAAATTATATCCAATCATAATAACTATTTTAATATCTATAACCAATGGCAACCCAATATGTATGAACAAAAAAAAATTCGATTTTTGATAACAAAAAAAAAAAAGGAATATGTAAGGTACTCTATAGGGGTTGAAAACCAAGCTAAAACCTCTCGGCAAGTCACAAGGAATCTATTTGCAAAAATTCAATTTTTATTTCAGTGATCTATAAATAATAAATAAAAACATATAAAAATCTATTATTATTTTTTTAAGTCTTTAGTTCTTAGGCCTTAATTATTATAAATTGTAACTAAAATATTTTTAATTTGGTATACAATTATAATCTTATGGAAAAATTCAATTTATTTTCAGTGATGTATAAATAATAAATAAAAACATATAAAATTGAAAAAAAAATCTTGTTTTGATTGAATGGTAGCAAATATGAAATTATATAGATTTGAGATTATTTTTTAGTAATAATTCATATTGTGTTGATTTGAAACTCTAAAACTGCTTACTAATAAATTTTTATTTGGCTTAATTCGGTTTTTTTTCAGATTACCAATCTTCCTCTTCTTCGATATACGCAGACGTTATTGTAACATTCTAGAAAATAAAATAAATATTCATTTAATTTATATTTTATGAACGTTTTTTAATATAATATAGTTAGTGTTATTCAATAAACTAAAGTATATTCTATTATTACTAGAATATGCTACTTGCCACTAGGAAGTAAGAATCATAAAATCAAAAGTAATTTAAAAGAATAATTAATAATATTTTATTTCAGTTTATTCAGCATTAAACATGAATCAAATGCTTAAAAATTAAAACACAATTCTAATTATTATATGTAGGGACATACTTATAGCACTGACAAGAGCTTTCATTGTAAAACTGTGATTATGTAAGTCATTCTGGCAATCAATTCAATGAATAAATATTGAATAAATGGTTTAAAAATATTATTAACGATAAAAACATTAGTTAAAAAATTATAATCAAATCATACTATTTTCATCATGAAAACCATTTTTATATAGGTTTTGTGTTAAATTTCTCAGAAAAATAAAATTAAAAAAAATTCTGTATAAATATAATTTAAAATATTTGGTTAATGAATGAATTCATTTTTACTGTACTAATACACACTGCATAAGATTTTGAAAGGCTAATGAAATAAATCATAAATGTATAAATCTATTATAAGCTGAGATAAATATTGCTTATACTTAAATGGTTTAAACCATCTATGGCATCTAATATCTATATAATTTTAAATGTTTTCAAACCTTTTATCCTACAATATAAGCAATTAGTGCAGGCTAAAAAAAATAATGAAATTTGTCAGAATATTATATTTAATACCTGAAATAAAATTTAAATTTGCATTGAATGAAATATTTAAATACTAAATAAGTAACATAGACATTTTCACAAATTATTATGAATTATATTGAAAATAAATAAATTATGTACCGGTCTTATGTCATTAAACTGACTCAAAGGTTCACAAACTTCACCGCTATACTGCGATAAAAATTCTGGAATAATTTGATCGGCCTAAAATCATAAATATTATAATTATTGTAAGCTGTGTTATTACATAAGCTATAAAATAAAAATAAACAGTTAAAACAAATTTAGTTTACCAGTTTAAGAGTATTAACCAAGTATGGTGCCATGGCAGAATCGTTATCAGGGTCATAAAATGAAACCGCACGGCCTGAATTTCCTAATCTACCAGTACGTCCGATTCTGTGCACATATTCTTCAATGGTTTTTGGTAAATCAAAATTCACTACTGTTTTAACACCCATTATATCTGTAAAATAAAAACATGGTTTTATATTAATAAATGTTTAATTGCATTTGAGAGTTATTATTATACATGATAGAGCAATAACTAAAAATATTTAAACAAGATAATATGTAAACATATTCTATTTTCTGAAAGTTGTATCCAGATCAAAATCAATTAAATAAAAATAGCTATTCCACAATTATTATTAAATTATTAACAGATATAAAATAAAATGAATACCGTGTAAAAAAAACTGAAACTAATATAGTATAATATTTTATATTAGTATATCTGTCTTTGATTGTAATTTATAGTAAACCTAAACAACATTTTGGAATATTACATAAAAAATGTAAATGTATAAATGTTCAGCATCTAATTGTTATTAATTTATGCTTATAAATAGTTTCAATAACATTATTGAAAGCCTAAAGAGTCTAATTTAATACAATTACATATACCTAGTCCTCTAGCAGCTACAGCAGTGGCAACCAAAACTTTCATTTTTTTGGTCTTAAAATCTCTTAAGGCTTTTTCTCGTTCTGGCTGTTCACGATCTCCGTGTATGCTTGTTGTGGGATAGTTGAGTTCACTTAGAAATGCTGCTATGAAATCAGCTTGTCTTTTTTGTTCAACAAATACAATTGTACCTTGACAATCATCTGTAACAAACATAATGTATAATATTAATAAATTACTAATTTAAAGTTTAATGAAACTTATTAGGTCCATAAAAAAAAAAAAAAAAAATAGTTTTAAGTATGCACTGATTAAAAAGTTTACTTACTTGTTTCATTTAGCAAAGCAACCAACTCATTTTTTTTACTAAACTTATTAACTTCTACAAATGTTTGGGTAACATCTTTACAGGCCCCTCCAACTTCTCCAACAGCTACTGATATATAATCTGGCTTTAAATATGATTTTGCTATTTGTTGAACATTTTCGGGCAAAGTTGCTGAAAACATGACTGTTGATCTTTCTGCCTAAAATTAAGTACAATTTGTTTATATATATATTATATTAACAAATAAATGTGTATAGATAAATAATAGTTTATAACAGTTATGTCAAAGTAAAAAAATAAGCAAGATTAAAAATCTTAAAACTTTGTAGACTGTAGTATACCGGAATACATACAATATATTTAAAAGAAGTTAATATTAGTCTAGTATCATTAGATACCTATACTTAAATAAAAATTGAAATATTTACCGACGAAACCATAGTATTATCACTCAATATGCGTTCAATATCAAGTGAGAAACCCATATCCAACATACGATCAGCCTCATCCAGTACAAAAAATCGCAAAGATGAAAAAGTAATTAAACCTCGATTCACAAAATCAATTAAACGTCCCGGAGTAGCCACAATTATATGAACACCTCTCTAAAAAAACAAACTATTTAATTATATATTTCTTGATAAAATTACTATTGATTTTACCAGAATTTTTTCTTTTTGGTGATAAGTTGCTGTTCCGCCATAAAGGAGTTCACATCGAATTGAAGTACCTCTGCTCAATTTAGTTGCAACTTCACATATTTGTATAGCAAGTTCTCTGGTCGGAGACAGAATTAAACCTTGTGGCTCGCAATGATCGTAATCAACAACTATTTCAGATGGTTCACTGATTAAACTGTTTAAAATTGGTAAAACAAAAGCTGCCTGAAAATCAAAAATCAATTGAAACTCTGCCTCCAATAATAAAAGCATTTAAATAACTTTTTACTTACAGTTTTTCCGGAACCAGTTTGAGCACTAGCTATCATATCTTTTCCATGCATAATGATTGGTATAGCATATTTTTGTATTGGAGTTGGAATACTATAATTACATTTGGTCAAGTTGCATAATAATATTTCAAGTAGCCCAGACTCTTTAAATGATGTTATGTGTTTGGGTACATCCATTCCACTTACTGTACTTCAATTTATCATATTTTTCAAAGTTTAATCCTGCTTCAATCGTTAAGTTATCATTTTCCTCAAAATCGGGAGGAATATAAGTTGATTTTTGCACGACGGGCTTTTCATATTTACCATTGCCTTTATCATTATAGCCATTTTTATTTGGATTTTTGGCAAAACGTGTACCTTGCTGGTAACCACTACCACTTTTATGATATCCGTTACTTTGATATTTTTCATAATTATGGCTACTTTGATCGAAGCGACCATTGTATTCTGAAAAATTTCCAGTATCTGTACTATAGGTTACTTGCTCACTTGAATTTTGATTTCCCCAAGATTCACCAGATTCAAGATCAGTTGTATCAGTTTGATAATCAGCTTCAGATTTTGTATGATTCCAGTCGGAATTAGTCCCATCAGTTTGAATATTATCACAATGTTTATCGATTATTTTATCATCATCAGTATTACCATTGTTATTAATGGATCCAATTTGTATATTTTGCACGCATTAGATTTATCACTGTCGCTCTTCGTTAAATCCCAATCGCAGTGATCATCAGCATCCCAACGAGTATATGTATCTTTAACGGTATGACCAGTTTCATTTTGGTCTAAACGTTCACGTATTGTATTTACTCTAGGTTTATTTTCCCAATCTTCTTCCATATTGATGATTTCTAGAACAAAATAATTAATTGTATTTTAAATAATGTAAAAGAATATTGCAAAATGTCACAGATAAGTAATAATTTAAAAAGAAATTATGTAATTAATAGGTACTACCTATTTTTAATTTTACTTTTTAGAACTGAACTAAGTCATATAAGTATTTAAATTGTATACTTGTAAATAAGTTTAAAATATATCAATATTTAATTTTCTATTTAATAATATATAGGTATAATAGTATTAAATTAGAGATAGAATTTAGATGTTAACAGGAATTCCTATCCTCATAAAACATGCATTGTTAGACCAAATTTGAGGACATTAAACTAAGAAAAATAAAGTAGATTTTGGAAGTTTTGGACATTAATAACCCGTATGGTGGACAATCAATAGGTATATAAGACTTTTAACAGAACATATATTCTCACATTATCTCGTCATGCGCTTGTAGAAGTTAAATTTTTCCTTTTATAGTATAATGTATATTTTATGTTCTCATATTAGTATGCACCTGCTTATAATGTACTATATGACAAGTGCACCACCCACTACACACGTACACTTTATATTGCCTATATTAAACTCCTTAAAAACAGATCATAATATTAAAATTTTAATCCTCTTTGCATCAAATTTAAATAATATTACATTAATACACAACTACCCTACGCCAAGGTGAGTGAAGTGAACGAGCAGTGGGTGGTGAATGGGGTTTTATGACGCCTAGGAGGAAAATTTTTTAGTTGTGGGGGGGGGGGGTGGAATGGTTTGATACATTATGGTAAGCAATGACATGATATAAAAGTAAAATATTTATTATATATTATATTAAGGGGATTTAGAGTGGGTAGGTGTTGAAATATATCATGGTTTATAATAAATATTGTTCACCACAACGCTGAAGACAAGTGTCTACCACCAGGTGTGTTTTCCGTTAATTTTTTATATGTATATCAAACAATACAAAAAATATTTATACTTCGATACAGGCCAGCAAAAGATATTCCAAAAAAAAATCGGTTTTAGTGAGATTATTAATAATTATGAGTTATACGATTTAAAAGTATTATAATATTAATGATCATAATACAGTCAATGGTAGGTATAGCGTAAAAATTTGGTGAGACCGCAAAAGCGCCGACGATAAAAAAAAACATGTTACCTGTTGGCTGTTGCCTATCTACCTACCTAACAATAATCACACGGAAGTAAAATTAATGCAAATAGTTGAAAATGAGTATCAATTAATAATTAAGTGATACCTAATTACACGTGTGTAAAATGAAGTGATCGAGAAAAAATTACCATACCTACTAGATCTGTACAGACGCATTATAAATTATAATAATATAGGTAGGTACTATAATCAGTTGCTCACCTGAATCCCGTGCTCTCGACGTGGGTTTCTGTTGTAATAACAACAATTGCGGTAGTGTGCCGACAGGATGCAGGAAAGTCCGCAAAACTCCGGAACGAAATCGATAGGCCGGGAATTGGCGGAACAGTAGCAGTGTCCGTACGACAGCGACGTGTGAATTGCCGTGTTACACTAGACGCCGGTCGTCATCGTGGTCTGGTCGCGCGCGGTTCATCGGTTGGAGTGTAAACAATGAGGGAGAGAGACAGAGAGCGGGAGAGCGTTAGTGAGTGAGTGTGAGCGAGTGTGAGTGAGCGAGAGGACGAACGATTGAGAGAGAGAGAGAGAACACACGATGGAGAAAACGGTCGTGCGGGACAAAGAGGGAGCAAAGCGGCGAACGATCGTGTGGGAGAGAGGCGCTACGGTATACGTCGGCAGCGGCGCGCAACGGGAACACGTCGAAGCAATAACAATACTGTACACCTCAGTGATGGGGTGTTGGCGGGTAGAGAGATTTTTTGGAAAGACGAAATAATATTATAAAAACTATTGTTCGGACGACCCTTGACGATTCCACGAATTGTATCCACTGTAATGGTAGGTCTGTATCTGACGCTGGAAAGCGAGGGAGGATGATTCTTTACGTCTCACGCAGGGCCATAAAAATAAACGAAAAGAGAACGAAACGAAAAAAAACTAATAATATTACGAAAAACACGTGTGTGGTTCAACGCATTATATACACACACGAAAACCGGTTGAATATTCCCTGCATTCTACCTCCGTAATAAATATTGTTGTATTTCGTATAGTAATAGGTACCTATATATATTATCCAGGCTTAGCATTTCCTTCGTTTTTCGGTGGTTCGGCGTCGGCTCGACGGTACCCATTATAATAATATATAGTGCCCTATCGCATACTGTATTCTTACCATATGTGCGTACGCATGTGTATGTGTGTGTGTGTGTGTGTGTGTGTGTGTGTGTCGTGTGTGTGTGTGTGTGTCAAAACTCAAAGCTACACACATTCGCCTCTCTTCTCGTTAGCCACTATACAACCACAGTTACACCGCACCGCCCCAATCTCGGGAAGTCGGACAATCTTGAATAGTTTATAATATAATATTGTATTGATAATTTACCTAAAATATATTATACAATATTATAATAAATAGGTACCTAACAACGTCGTTATCACCGTTGCCCTCCCGTGGTCCGTCAGTAATTTCAACAACAATAGTAATATTATCTAACATCGAGTTAATTAAAATATCGTCCGTCTGTCGATTATTATTGATCACTGATCAGTCATCTGAGTTATCACTTATTACTTATTATTACTAATCATTATGGGTTTATGCAAGCCATGACTCACGAGACTGAGCTCGCGCAGTAATTACCTACTCATTAGTAAATGAAAAATGAATGATAAAGTTGTCTCCGGACTCCGGCACGAGACTTTTTCGTACAGCTTCAACGGTCGAAAATGAATAATAATTATCATTTATCACGAACGGGTCACTGGTTGTGTGTGGCATACACGTAACTAGGACTTGGTAGTTATTGGGGCAAGGGACCTATATATAGTCGGTAGTCTTAGAAAAACAAAGTTCAAAATAATCTATTTAATCTCCTTTCGACGTAAAGAAATTCATTCATAATAGGTAGTGTGAGTGTGTAGGAAATTACTATAATACATTGTAATTTGTAGCCTAGGTACCTTAATTCCTACTAGGTAGGTACAGACAATAGTGTATATTAGAATAGTAAATTAGTATATAGTTAAAAATTCAAAAAGGTGCTCTGCTGTACAGTAGGTTACAAGTTGGTCATTGTATAATGGATGGTATTAAATTTGAATTCAATGATATAATAGGTATTAATGCATAAGAAAAGCGATTCTGAGCGGAGACGGTATGTCAGTTTAGGTATAAGACATATAATATATACATTACTATGGTATTAAAAAAAATTGACCAATAATTGGTACCTATAATTAATTCCAAATTAATCATATCACAATATCCATTAGGTACTTATAACGCGTTATACATCAACAACAAACCCTGATACTATCATAGATATATATAGATATAATAGGGTACTTTAGAAGTTGCAAGTACCCACGAATGATATTATACAATCACAACCAAATAACTGAAATAGTTATTCTAGGTTTTTTTTATGTAATTTTGTCCAAAGTTGAACTTAAAATGACTATAAAAATAAACTGTGCTAATGTATTTTTAATATTTTTCAACTAATATTGTAACAATATATCAGGAGTCTTGTATTATATTTTTACACTTTTTAGAACAACACATAAAACTTAATTGATATTTATAGAAAAAAAAAAGAAAAAAATTGAAAACGGAAAATGTCCGTAAACAGCTCAATAAGAGTCAAAATATTTTCAAAATTTTATAGTGTATAGAAAATGAGAATATAAATATTTAGTGAAATTTTTATGTATCTACAGTTAGGTATTTGTTTTTGAATTACAACAAAATAAAGAAATCGCTATATGAGAAATCAAGTGAATGTCCAATGTTGTAAAAATTTTAATTTCTAATGCTCATAAAAATTTAATTTGACTTTCTTATAGACATTTTTTTGTTGATAAAGGTAGATAATCTTATAAAGAATCTTATATAAAGGATTTTTAATATTTTTCATCTGTTTTGAAATAATATAGGTACAGGAGCCTTCTATTCAATTTTCAACCTTTTTTAACCAACAAATAATATATCCCTAAACAGTTCAAAATAAATCAAAATATTTTGAAAATGTTTTCGTGTATAGAAAATGCAAATATAAACAACCAGTGAAAATTTCATGTATGGTCATTTGTATTAAAGTTACACCATAGACCAAATTCAATTTTGTGAAAAATCGATTTTGAGTAAAAAATTCCGTCTTTCCTTAATTTTTCTTTTGTTTTTCTTGGCGCTTTTGAAAATTATCGGGAATTTTAATTTTGACCTCCCCAATGCACTAACGATATTCACTTTCCAATCGAACAAGATACTGAAGTTGAAAATCGGAGCATTATTTCGACTACTTATCGTTTACACAGACACAAAAAAAAAAAAAATAATAAAAAAAAAAAACATACATCATTGTAAAATCAATACATTCATCGTTTCACTCAGAATCTAAAATAAATACAAGTTCAAAAATAATGCAAAGTAACTCAAAACTTTCCAAGTACAGAATACAATTATTAATTAACTTAACGTGAAAGCGTTCAGAGCTAAGTGTTTATAGTTGACTTATAGTACATCTGAATTAAATGATTATACGAATTATCTAAAAATATTTGTGTAAAAAGTATCTGGTTATAATTTTGAACAGAAAATATATCTGCTGAAAAAAAGATCTACGTAGGTATATGTGTATTGTAATGCATATTATTTATAGTATTTATTCTTGCCATATCATTGAAACCTCTAAGTATTTTTTAGTGATAGAATGAAACTTTACGATGAATCAACAATTAATTAAAAATACTGCTTGAATTATTTCAACAGTACCTCAACAGGAAATTTAATATTATTAATAAAATTTTTTTAAAAAACATACATTTTAATAATATTCGTATTTATTTATATGTGCAATTTTTAAAATAAATAAGTTGTTTAAAAAAAAAAAAATAGTTTTAATAATAATTGTCCTAGGTATTCCCTTTTAGATTCTGAGCAGCAGTAATTTGGTCCACGAAATGTACCTATACATTTGCGTGTTTAAAATCCAATATTATTGTGGTTTGGGAATTTGGCTCACTTCTTAAATCGTTTTGCCTGGAAAATAGATAAATTCCAGGCAGGGTTATGGCATTCATACAAATATGAGTAATGAGTATTAAAAAAAAAAAAAATTGAAATGATGCTACTGCTGAGCAGAGCAATGTATGTATTGATTTTACAATAGTGTAGGTACCTACCTATGTTTTATTTTATTTTTGCGTCTGAGTCTGACGTCACCTTTATAAAGGAATTATAAAATAATAATTTCAATATACTCAAAAGATATTTCTCAAATTACTGTATTATACAAGTTATATACGAATTGTATTGAGTATGTATATGAGAAGTAAATGTTAATATTAGCTAATTTGTCATACCTATCTATATCTAATAGTATTTCTGATTATTTTATCGCCAATTAACACGAGTACAGATAATGAGGTAGGCACTTACATAGTTTTGAGTTGTGAAAACCAAGTAAAACTGATAAATATTAATAGGTATAATGGTATATTATATATTTATATATTATAATTCTAACTAAGCCTGCATGCCTATGTAATTAAAAATACAAAAACAATTTTCTAATGTTAGATTTATTTTTAAATTTTACAAATATTGTAAATGATAGGTTTCTTATGAGTCAACGATGATAAAAATGTACCTATATGATTGATTGACTACTAGAGCAACATTCAGAAATTAAATTAAATTAAATTAATATATAAATATTATATAATATTCTTAAAAGGAAAAATAATTTCATGTTTTCTCTGATGATTATTTCTAGTAGTAAAATATGATAATTTCTAATTTAAGAATTTTAACATCTCGAACTTCGAAGTGTATACTCTACATTAGAAGGCTAGACTTATAAGTTCAAAATTATTAAATCTCTAAATAAAGTAACAATATGTTCAATTAATAATTATCTACGAAGCCACTAAATTAATTTGGTACCTATCCAGTGTTCGTGCTGTATCTTGGACGTCGATTTCACCTTCATGATTAAGAATTAATACCTATGTATAATATAGGGTGTTTTTGAATAAATAACATAACATTTTGAAGGCTGTAAATTGCTATATAATTTGTAACTTAAATCATAATAGTAGCAGTATCACAGAATTTTAGAAATAGCAAATTAAATAATCGTATAATTGATATGGCCACAATGGTCAATGATCAACAATAACAAATAATAAATTTGCCTTAGAAGGCTGACCAGTGACCAATGACTATAGTATCTAATGCACTTTGAGTCTACGATGTTTTAATAATATTAATTCAACTATCGCCAATATAATAGTTGGCCTATATGTACATTGGAGCATTACTATATTAAACTATTGTCTATTAGGGTTTACAATGTAATATGTACCTACGACAAATCTATGTACGTATACTAGGTTTTTACACAAATATTTATACGTACCCGTGCCTATACTATCATTGATTATAAATACAGTATTTACAAAATTTACACTCAATGGTAGTTGCATTTATACGTATCTATAATCGGGCCTATGACAAATATGTGGTCAATTACGCACAAAGGCAATTCCATTCCCGTAACATCGTATGTATTTTGAACAATGTATCAGGAGTCTTGTATTAAATTAAAAATATTTTGACCATGTATTATCAATATTTTTAAACTATCATTGTAACAATATATTAGGAGCTTTGTATACTATTTTCAAGCTTTTTGACTCAACGAATAACATTTTATTGATATTTATAAAAAAAACTAAAAAAATTAGAAACCGAAATTGTCTGTTGACAGCCAGCCAAAATACTTTTGAAATGCGTAAAAATTCCAGTTTTTTCTTAGTTTTTTTAATTTTTTCCATTGATTTTGAAAACTACTGAGAATTATTTACTTTTGACCCCCCTCCCCATCAACGTACCAATTAGATTCACTTTCCTATCAGAAAATATGCTGTTGGCGAAAATCTAAGCATTGTTACTGTCCTCAAAGATGATGACAGACACAAATAACAAAAAAGGTGAGTAAGTGGATGTCCCTGTACCGTCTCTCACAATTATACGAATTATCTAATAATATTTGTGTAAAAAGTATCTGGTTATAATTTTGAACAGAAAATATATCTGCTGAAAAAAGATCTACGTATATGCGTATTGTAATGCATATTATTTATAGTATTTATTCTTGCCATATCATTGAAACCTCCAAGTATTTTTTAGTGATAGAATGAAACTTTACGATGAATCAACAATTAGTTAAAAATACTGCTTGAATTATTTCAACAGTATCTCAACAGGAAATTTAATATTATTAATAACAAATTTTTTAAAAAAAACATAAATTTTAATAATATTCGTATTTATTTATATGTGCAATTTTTAAAATAAATAGACATTTTGTTTTGATAAAGGTAGACAAACTTATGAAGAATCTTGTATTACATTTTAAAATATTAGATTTAAAAAGAAAAGTTTTTATGAATTTCTAACTAATTAGCAAATATTCGTCATTTTTACTTATTTTGTCAATATTTAAACTTTAAATGCTTATAAAAAATATTGTGACTATGAATTTTTAATTTTATTCATCTGCCCTTGAAACAATATACTAGGAGCCTTCTATTAAATTGTCAAGCTTTTTTAAGCAACAAATAAAATGTAATTGATATTTATATAAAAAAAAAAAATAAAAAAATGGAAGTTGAAACTATCCGTTAACAGCTCAAAATAAAAAAAAATGTAAAGGTGTATAGATAATGCTAATATTCATATTAAATATTATATTATGCTAATATTCAATAGTCAAAATTAAATGTATATACGTTCATTTGTTTTAGTGTTACACCAAAAACCAAAATCGATTTTGTAGATTTATTTTTTTAAACGGTGAATATACCTAATAATTACAAATATTTTAGCATTATAATCGTTAAATACCAGTCTTTTGTATCAAAATTATAGTATATAATATAGCTACAATAAGACTAATGAAGAATAATAAATAAATAAACAAAATACAAACGTGTATAATAATTTATATTGTATATTATTAATTGTATTGTGCAGGGCTGTCCGGACGATTTGCAGGGCCCGGGGCAGAGTAAATTTGTGGGACCTAAAATGTCATTATCGTCAGTTGGCAGTTGCATTTATTTAAATATTTAATATTATGAATTATGATATATACCTACCAAGGTATAAGGGGGCTACGCGCAAATATACTTAAAAATATAGTACCTTGTACTTACAATACTATGAATAAGTAAATTAATTAATAATAAAACAGTAAACACGTAATATATTTATACTTAATATAATAATATTGATAAATTAATAAGTCTATAAATATACTATATAGTAGGCACCTAATACAATATGAAAAAAGGTGGACAAGTGGGTACCGCTCTGCTGTACAGTGGGTGTCAAGCATGTCGTTGTAATGGATGTGTTATATTTAAATTACATTGATAAATTATTGTAAACGAAAAAATATTCTGAGCGGAGACATTGTATCAGCCTATCACACTTGTAAAAGTAATCAAATTTAGTAGCTAAAAAAAAATTAACAAAGATCGAAAACGTGGCTTCCTGGGGAACTTTTTAAGTTTGATAGAATTACAAAAACTTGTTGGAAACCTTCTATTAAAATGTCTCAATAAGTTAGGTATGAAAAAAAAACTTTTATGAATTTTGTCAAAATTGGAACTTTATAAGAATATAACAAATAATTGAGCTTATGTATTTTTAAAACTTCCATTAATGAAAATTATAAGGAACCTATCATTACATTTTCAAGATTTTTTACTAAATGAAAAAGATTTTATCGAGGAAAATTTAAAAAAAAATTAGAAAAATGGAAAAATTTCTCAAGGACTTAAGCCTATAACTAGCTCAAAAATAGTCAAAATATTGAGAAAATGTTTTATGGAGAATTCTAATATAAATATTTGTTGAAAATTTCAAGGTTCTACAGTTATGAATTTTTGAGATACACCAAAAAAATAAAATCGATTTTTCAAAAATTGATTTTGTATAAAAGTCACCTATTTTTTTGTTTTTCTCAACGCTTTCTAGAAATACTAGAAATTTTTAATTTTGACTCCCCAAAAATACCAACTATAGTTTCACTTTTCTATCAGTAAAGACGCTGATCTAAGAAATCGGAGCACTTTTACTACCCAAAAAGGGCCATACAAAACAGAAAAAAAACACACATCATTGTAAAAAAAATAAATACATTTTTTCGCTCCGCTCAGAATCTAAGCATTTTTTTTCTATAAATATTATAGCTAAGTTGTTGTTTTTTTTTTTGGGGGGGGGGGGGCAGAGCGCTTTGAAGATTTTCATCATTTTCAACTTTGAAAATTGAATTTTAATCATATTAACTCGTTTTAAATGCAATACATTTATTTGACGACTGATGTCAATTAATATAAGTAGGTATAGCCGTAGGTATAGGTATTAAAAATTACAGCAATTAAGGATATAAAAATTAAAAAATATATAAATAATAATTTTTTTTTCTCATTAACTTGGCTTTTTTATGGTATCTACAAAAGCGGGGCCTGTCCAACTGGTGAAGGCGCGGGGCCCAGGGCGAGGGCCCCGCTCGCCCTGCCCTAGGGACGGCCCTGGTATTGTGGTGTACCATATTCAATATTCATATAAGTATAAATATCATATATAATATACGCTTCTTACTTTAATATTTGTTTACTTTAGGTAGGAGTAGTAAAAATGCTTCAATTCTCAATAATTTCAAATTTTCATGTTTTTATTCATTGGACAGTAATGTTTTATAAACTTTTTAATGGGTTTTCCAGTTCATTGTTTTTAACGGTTGAATATGTTAAGATAAATTGTTATTTTACCTCACAAATATATTTTTTTAACTGTGTGATATTTATACTCTTATTGCTTTGGCAAAAAAGCTTACCAAGAAATATAAATAACGGACTAAGTAAATATAATATGACTAAAAAAATTATAAAATTATAACTGTCAAATAATAGATAATTATTATTAGTCAATAATAAAAATTATGAAAACAAAATTAAATCAATAATCCACTTAGTGATTTTAGATTCTAAGCAGAGGATGCATGTGAAGGTTTTAAGATGATAAGTTTTTTTTTTTTATAGTATTTATTTGTTCGTCATCACCTTTTACTATTGGAGCAGTAAAAATGCTTCGACAAATTTGAGGACCTACTTTTAGGAAGGGTAGCAAATTGGATCTAGTTGGTACTTTAGGTTTTCAGAAGAAAAGATTCTTATTACTTTTCATATTAATCTGGAAAAACAAAAAACAATGTCATCAAAAAACAATATAGAAAAAACGAGCATTTTACGCATAACTAGTATTTTATAAAGTTATTTATTTTTTTTTTTGTTAGTCATCAATAAATAACCATAGATACTTAAAATGTTCACCAAATTATTCAAGGAATGGACAGAAAATGTACAAGTACTTTTTTATCTGTGTTTTGAATTAAGAAACCCAAACCTAAGACGATTATACAAATTGAAATAATATGTTTTTATATAATATAATAAACTTGCTCTGACATATACAAAAGTATATTATTCTTATTTATCTCAGTGTACACATAATTATATAGTCCATTATCTAACCAAATCGTCGTCTCATGACTCATAGTTCATGGTCCCATATTCCATAGTCCATTATCGAGGCTTGATAATTCTGGCTGTGACAACCGATGACTCTTGCACGCACACAATTTATCACATTTATTTACAGGATTTTTTTTGTATATAATATATTTTAGCATTTTATACGACTGTATAATACACTGTTCCGATTCAGTTGATCGAAAATAAGAATTTCAATAAAAGAACGGTCAGGGGTACTGTTATAATGTTATATACGTTTGTATATAGGGGGATAAACTTGACTTTATTTTTAAAATGACAGAGGTCGGTTGGTGGTGTGTGTGCATGGTGGGTGGTGTACATTCCTATTCGAACTGCAAAGATCGTTGTCAATGGAGGGGTCCTATTATTTTTTTTTCCTTGAATTAGGTACCTTTTGAAATTCCTTGGACCGTCTCGAATGAAACAAATAATACCCACCGGCATTCAATTATAGAATATAATATAAAATAAAATATCCTATGCATCCAGTTCTTATAATATGGTTGCTTATTCTGCAGCTCTCTGCCCACTTCAGGGTTCCCACCTTAAACCTTTCAGTGTCAAAAATACGAGACACACATTTCTTTGTTGATATCTTTAAGTTTACTTTATAAGCACTCTAATGAAATAATATATAATATAAATATGGCTCTTTTTTTATTATGAATGCAAATAATTTTGGTGTACTAATAATTTAAGTATGCCTAAAAAAAAGTTCAAATGGATTAATATATTAACAATTTAAACAAAGCCTCTTACTTTTAAAGTATTATACTTTTGGTTTCTTATTTATATATTTATTACATTTATGTACCTATAAACAAATTTGATATAAGATAATAATATAATTAATTCATTTTTGTGTATTATTTATAGAAATACTCAAATATTGCGTCTCACATATTGCGTCATGTTGGTTATTAAGACTGGACACGGGACAGATTTGACGAAAACAAGACTGTCCCGAGAAATACGGGTGGCAAGTGGCAACCCTGCTGCCAAGTCAAAATACGAAAGATAATATTATAGAACTAAGAGAACATAATACGTTGTATAAAATGGGAAAACAATTGTGACTGGTGAAATGTATATCTAAACCTATAGTTAGGGTTTTAAAATTTCATGAAATTTATTTTCTTGAAATATATCATGAAATATTTCATGAAAAATTCATGAACTATTTCGTTTCTGTGAAAAATAAAAATTTTATTATATCTAAAAGTTTATAATCGTCAACTTCCAAGTGACTATTTTTAAAAGTTGGTTTATTGTATGAAACAGAGAAAATATGTAATACATTTACATATAAATATATCAAATCTATAATATAACAAATTTAAACATTGCCTTTTAACTCTTAAGTGACAACCTCATAAACCAACTCAACATAATAACATATTGTTGAGAGCCCTGGATTTGTGAATGCATATTATATTATACTATATTATAATTATATTATAATATTATATTCACAAATTCACAATGTATAGACATAAACCACTCTTAATAGTCGTGAGACGTGACTTTTTACAATATACAAAATATGATCTAAGTATTAAATAAAAGAGCCCAGAGCACCTTCACATCATTCAGTCATATACGACTTTTGTACACTTTATAATTACTGAAAATACACTATTATTTCATTCACTGTTGAAATTGACTTCAACTTTATTTCAAACCATTAAATTTTGTATCGGTGACAGTCTGGATACAGTGATATTTTAAAACTCATATAAAAAATGTTTTTACTCTCAAAATAATGCCAGGAATATTTTTGATAACTACATAATATAGAATATAGAAATATGAAATAATAAATCAAAGAAAATAATATTTTTCATCATTTCATTGAAATATTTCAAGAAGAGTAAATTTTCAATTTTTAAATATATCAAATTCAGAACCCTACCTATAGTAGGCACTACATACGTATATATATGTTTAGGTATTTCTGATTTCAAGATATTTTAATATATTTTAGATTCTAAAATCTAAACGAAGCGATAAATTGATCGATGTTACAATGATTTGTGATTTTTTTCCTTTGTCTGTCTTTAAAACAATTTTTATTTTCAATAATTTTTAGTGTGGTATTCCATTATCTATATTTGATTAAAGTTGATCTGACCATTCTTTAATTGGTGTCATTACTAATTCGTATATTCTAAAGTTTTAAACATAAATTATGCAATATTGTATGAAAGAAAATTGTTATTAATTCAAAATGTATGATACTTGATGTACCTATACTTATTGTCTATTAACTTTCTGAGTGTTTTATATTTTTTTTTCTTTAAATATAAAAAAGATTCATTCATGACAATCAATTTTTGAAGATTCATTTTTTGTTGAAATGTTTGTGGCTTACATATTTTACTAAACAAAATCAATTATCCATAAAGTGAAAAAAGTACAGTTTATTTATTATATACTTATTATATACTTTACTAAATATAAATAATATATATTATGGCATATGGGACCATTTTGGAAAACTGGAATTTGGGGATTTTAAATTTGACTATTTTATCAAGACAATTGGTCATGGTTAGTCTTTAGTGATATACTATGATATATATGCATGTCAAATACCTATTTTCTTTACTGTAATTGTAATTTTTATGTTTTATAATATACCTATTATATTCTATAATGTGTAAAGTACGCGGCCGCAGGATATATAATCACACCCACGGAAAAATAAAATTAGGTACTCATACCTAATCTTATATTAGTGATATTGATATAAAACTCAGACCAGTTAAAAAGTACTAGTTCTACGCAGTTCTAGGTTTTAATCAGTTAATAATTTCCAGGGATGGAATGGCTCCTCCTTAAATCTGTTATACTTATACCATATCTGTATATATAAAAGAAGAAGTCCTGACTCACGACTGACTTATTCATAACCAACACACATTACACACAGCCTAAACTATGATTGCTAGCGATTTGAAATAAGAAAGGATTTTGAATAATTTTGATATTAGGGAGTTGAAATGGACCAAAATCTAAATTTTGCATGGGATAATAATAATATTAATAATCCTAAGCCATAATAACATTGTTTATTATACTACTTATATTATTATGTGGTAAGTAAAATATTTTATCACTTATGTACACATTGCCTTAACGGTGTGATTTAGGTACTATGGTCTATATATATATATTGTGGTCACTAGTCACTACTCATTATAGTAAACAAACTTAACAACGTCTACTTTACTTCTCAACAATACACATACAAGTGATAAGTGTATATTTTATGAGGTACACAACAGTGATTCTATACAAGGTCAATTTAATATTATACAAATGTCAAATATATGATTTGGTTTACCTTTTTTTTTTTGATTCCAATGCCTAAAAATAATTGATTATATAAAATATAAACCAAGATCACATTAAGCGGATCTATAACTGCATCTACAGTCCTTATTTAGTTGACTTCAACTTAGTTTCTAGTTGGAAATACTTTATTTTGTACAAAATTTTAAAATGTACGATGTACACCCTGCACTAAGATAGATATTTACCGGTGTGCTGTTGGGGAAGATCTACGAATCGTCGAGACATTGCACCCGTTACTGCAGATCTCACCTACATATATAGTGCGCCATATAATATATCCGGCTGCATGCACCGATGACAAAACTCCTAAAACACCCCTCTGAACAATATGTACAAACACAAACCTGTACAACATGTTATATTGCAAATTACCATTGTTCACTGCGCAGTAGCGTTATATTATATTGCAGCTAGAATTTTAGTTTATACTACAATATACTATACCTAAGCTGAATATTATAATATATTAGGTAGGTATGTGTCGTACCCATATAGGTACTGCATGTCGTGGTCCACGTGTGCGCGTGTTTGTTTTTGTGTTTGTACATTCATATTATGTATATTATTTTTATGTACCTATATATAATAAACGTGTGCATATTGGCTGTATGGCATATGCCGACATGTAGTACGTGCCATGTAATTGTGTATAGGTAAACGACGTGCACGTACCTATATCATATATGTATAATATTATGTATAGCTGCGGCGCGTATAGCACGGGTCACAAGTTCCCAGTTTGTACTGCTTGTAGTCTATACCGTGTCCGGACTTGTGTTATTTGTACTTTTGAACTTTTTTTTTTTTAATAATATCACAAATAAAAAAAAGGTAGGTATAATAATATGTAGGTAAGCGCAACTTGAAAACGTTTGCACGGCTTACACTTAGTAATTTATAGTATCTACAAGAATAATATGTGGCTATACAATGGTACAAACAACGTTATAAGTATAAAATATGAATTAAGATATCATACGTATTTTAATAATGGTGCCAATATACGAAACGACGAAAGTACATAATTAAATGAAAAATAGTAATTGAGTTTTATATTTTATGAACCAATACTATATAGTATATATTATTATCAATACAAACAAAAAAAAGTTGTCCGCGGTCGGTTTATTATGTAGTGTCTTGTAATAATATTTTAGTTTTATTTTATTTATAAATCCTGTTTAAGTATTTTTATTTTTGTTCAAATTATATTATAACTTATTTTAATTTGTTAGTATTAAATTTTTATTTTGCTTTAGCCTGTTTTTCACAAACACAATGTAATATTATTATACCTTTCTATGAAAGTATAATATGACAATTAACATAAAAATATAATAAGTAAATAACGAAACAAGAAGCAAATTTTTCGGGGGGTATTTGAACACCCAAAACACCCTTCTGTGTACGTGCCTATTGCATATAAAAACTCATCAGCCACAGTTTAAAATATGTACTTTGATGTATTAGATGTTTAGATGTATTGGGCGCAATATTCACAATTTTCTCGCTTCGTTAGGCTCAACCTTTATACTCGTCCCGTTAATAATATTTAGGGATGAAATGTGTGTGATGTATTGAATGTATGTTTTGCTGGTGTTCACGGTTGGATTGCTACTTGCGAATCGGCACAATTTAAAGACAATGATAACATCACGTGTACCTACCCCTGCAGCGCCGAAACACATAACTTTGTGGTATAGTTATGTAACAACTATAATGTGCGACGTACGCAATTCGAATTCTACGAACAGGTCGTATGCTTATATAATAATATTATAATAACTAATATCGTCTGTATTTTACGGGCTTTTATGCACATACACAATGTCAAAATGATTACTCGATAAGATATTATTTGTTTTGACGCACTCTGGCCCATTTAAAAGGCAAACCGAATAATTGATAAACACAGACAACTGACCGAGTAATAAGGAAAAATTATCACTTTGAGCGTAATGGTTCTCCGCTGGTTTTTTAAGTACCTATACATGATTAAATAAAATACAGTATTACAAAATAGAATTATCCTAATACCTATACTTGAAAATTCAAAAACTTTTTTTCCTAAAGCCTATACAATTAAATACTTTCTACCACCTGACAAAACCCTTATACATGGTGTCCCTTGAAGATATACCATAGACATATTAATAAATTGACTGCGCCTCCCATAACCCCGTCTATGTCACCGTCAGACCAACATTAGAAAGAGATCAAATATGTTATACATGTATATGAAAGAGATAGAGAGTATAGTAAGAGAATCATAACAGAAAGAATTAGATATCAAGGAATGATAAGCAAAATTTGGAGGTGGAAACATTTTTAAAAACAATGTTATGAATGTATTACAATTTTTTTTACTCTATAATATTTGATTACTTCTTTTATGCTCGTCTGAAGATAACGTATGCCATCTTTTTCTAATAATGTTGGTATACGAACCTCTCTATCCACGACCAGTCCAATTATTAATATGTCTATAGGATATACCCATTAGCGGTAGAGGGGGACTAGCCAACCTGAGAAAAGCCGGTTTTTTGCCGTTCACCTATAAACCCACAAAAAAAAAAAAAAAAACCATGAGCTTAATGGAAATAAAACATTGAAAAGACAACATTTTCACAAAAATAAACTCTATAAAATGGCCATCTTCAATAGTTCCAAAAATAAAAAAATAAAATAATAATTTTTTTAACATTTTTTACCTAAATATCAAATTAAATTAAAATATAAAATATGTGTAGTCCTTGTCTCTATGAGTCTAATAAAAAAAAAAACAGATTTATGATATATTTATTATCTCAGGAGATATCGCAATGGGTAAATCCTCGAGGGAAACCAATAAACTATGTATATGTAATTACTAATTAACATCAACAGTTGGATAAAACTTTTAGGTAAGTTGATTATCTAGTTAAATATCGTGTGCATTGTATACGAAAATCAGCAGCTCGATAATGTTGTTAATATCGGAAAATTATTTAACGAATTTACAGAAAAAACGTAGCCACAATAATGCAAAATGGGATAGTTTATCTGTGTTTTTTGTGTTTAGAAACCTAAACCTTAAGGTGCGTCTCCACTGCATGTGGCTAGGCCGCGCGGCTTAGCCGGGTGGCCTGGTGGCTCGGCTTTAGCCGCTCGGCCTACCCGTCCCCACTACAATCGGCTTTCTACCAGCAACAAAATATTATCAATATAAATCAGTATTAGTTTATTAAGTATTTAGTGTATTTAGTTTTCATTAAAATGTCGTGCGATCAGGACGTATTAATAGCTGCCGCGGCGTTCATAGTCACTGCGAATAAAAAAATTAAAAAAAAAGCGAAACCGCGGAGATTCTGGGTACGACCTAGTCTTCAAAGTCGTGAAATTTACAACACAAGTCATCTTTTATCCGATTTAATATCAGATGATACTGATATATTAAATCTAGAATATAGATGCAATGGAGGTTTCAGAAACTTTTTTAGGATGTCACCTTCTCAGTTTAATGAATTATTAAACATGGTAATTCCTAGTATCACGAAAAATGACACTAATTTTAGAAAAGCAATACCTGCTCAAGATCGATTGGCTATAACTTTGAGATTCTTGGCAACAGGCGACTCTTACCATTCACTATCATATTTATTTAAAATTTCAAAACAAACCATTTCAAAAATAGTACCAGAAGTATGTAAAGCAATTGTGGATGTTTTAAAGGAATATGTAAAGGTAAGTAATAACAATAAATAATAAACAAAATTAATTACCAACACCAGTTTTTAATGTAACATCATAATTGTTAAACAACTAACATACATAACTAAATTTTTATAATCTTATATTTTGAAAATACGCCTTGTATGAAAAATTAAGACACATCACTTAATTAATAATACAGAAATACAGAATAAAATAATATCTGGTATTTTACAGGTACTCTGTAAAAAATAATATTAAAACATATGACCTCTATATTATGTTAATAGGAAAAATAGTTTGAAAAAAAAAAAAAATAAAAGTAATAATATTTAGCAATTATAGTTTTTACTATACATTTCCCCTGCTTTTGAACTCTGTGGGGCCATAGTATAATCTATTTGTTGGGTATCAGGAGGAGTAAGTTCTAAAGATGAGGATGAAGACCAGGATGTAGAAAAATTATTATTTTCTGTTGATGGCTGAATATTAAAACTCTGATGTTGAGTAGATGTAGATGGAATGAACCCATAGCTATAATTATTAAAAGCTGGACTGACAGTAAGAGGGTTAGAATTTGTATTAGGATTAAACTGATTTACAGGAGGATTGTCATACTTGCCAAGTTCAGCTTCCCATAAAATATTGTTTATAAGATGTTGTACAGTGATTTTTGCATAATTAGTTGAAAGCTTACTAACTTTACACCCCACTTGCTCACCAAAAATGTGGTACTCATTTCTATTATTTCGTTCGTTGAACAGTTTTTTCATTATAGAGTAAGCTTCATTTACCTATAGAGTAAATAATTATTTTTAAAGTCATCAAGTAGGTATAAAACAAAAAAAAATTCTTATAACATTTAGTTGATGTTTTACTAATTTCTTACCATTGATTCATCTTTATTTTTTCTTCTTGACGGAATTTGAGTTTCATCGGCAGATCGTTTTTGTCCACCACTACTTTTATTACTAGATTCTCTAGTTGTCATTGACAAATCTTCAGAAATTATGGAACTATTATTAATTTTTGAAATCACACTCTCTGTCACAACATCAATCATTTCTTCAGTATCATCATTTTCGTTCAACTAAAATGTAAAAAAAGGTGGGTAAGTGGATTTTGCTCTGATGTACAGTAGGTTTCAAGTGGGTCACTGTGTAAAGGATGGTATTAAATTTGAATTCAATGATATAATATCATTCTATAAGAAAAACGATTCTGAGCGAAGACGGTCAGTCAGCCTATAGTATCTTAAATTTTAAATTTAATAAATTTTGTCAAAATTCCAACCTTAAATGCTTATTAAAAAAAACCGATTTTGCGTAAAAATTCCCGTTTTTCCTTAATTTTTATTTTGTTTTTCCGTGCGCTTAGGAAAACTATTGGGAGTTTTAAACTTTGATCTCCCAAAAGTACCAACTAGATTCACATTCCCGTTGAACAAGATACTGAAGTTGAAAATCGAAGCATTATTTCGACTAATCGTCTAATATGGTACTAATCGTGCACACAGACACAAAAATAAAAAAACACACATCATTGTAAAACCAATACATTCATCGCTCCGCTCAGAGTCTAAAAATTAATAGTTTATTTAGATACGAAAAAGAAAAAGAAATAGTCATAAAGTAAAATTTAAATAAATGTGTAGTAGGTATTAAAGCCATAAATAAAAATATTTATATTTAGATTTTTTGTAAAAACTTAAGGTAGGCATTAATGTCTACAAGTTAACATTTTAAGTGAAGTTACTTCGGACATGTACCAGTTGCCCCCAACCAAATACAAGTATAATATAATATATATTACGTAAAAATTACATATAATATATAATAATTACTTCTATATAAATAAAAATTAAATGCGGTTCGTTGGTATATAAGCTCATTGTTTGAGAACAGTTCTACCGACTTGCCTCATTTTTATAATTTCTATTTTAGATGCCGAAAAATGAATCTGAGTGGAGACTGGTCGCTAGAGAGTATGAAGCAAAATGGAATTTTCCGAATTGCGTTGGCGCGATGGACGGAAAACACATAGCTGTTCAAGCACCAGAGTGGAGTGGCACTGACTATTACAACTATAAACAATTTTTCAGCATTGTTTTATTTGCTATAGTTGACGCAAATTATAACTTTATTTATGCTGACGTAGGATGTCAGGGAAGAATATCTGACGGAGGAGTTTTTAATAATACATCATTTTGTAAATCCATAGAATTATGTACGCTTAATTTGCCTCCCGATGTTTCTCATCCAGGTAGAACAGTAAAATCCCCTTATGTTTTCGTCGGTGACGATGCGTTTCCGCTTTTGCGCAATATTTTAAAACCATATCCAGGAATTCAGGAAAAGGGGTCAGCCAATCGTATTTTTAACTACCGTTTAAGTAGGGAGCGTAGAACATCGGAAAATGTCTTTGGAATATTATCCTCTGTTTTTCGAGTTTTCCGGAAACCATTACTTTTAGACCCAGAAAAAGCAACAAATGTTACTCTTGCAGCTATTTATTTACATAATTACCAAAGAAATAGTCCTTCGAAAAAAATATACTGTCCTCCTGGTACTTTAGATTCAGAATGTTCAGATACTAGAGTAACTATACCAGGAGCTTGGCGAAAAGATAGTTTAGAGCAAACTTCGTTTAATAATTTTCCCAGGGTGGCACGAAAAAGTTCGTTGGATGCTACAGAGGTGAGAAATGAATTTAGGGAATACTTTTTAACAAACGAAGGACGGGTATCCTGGCAGTATGAAAATTCATAAATGACTAATTATTTTTATTATTATTCAATTTTATTGCAAAAAAAATATTATTTATTATTTTAACAATTCGCGGTCTAGCCATTTATTGAAAATGATATTTGATTAAATTGATAATATTTTTTATTATTACATTTAGATTTTGTAAATATCAGTAGGTATATTATGTACTTATTTATTAATTTTAAAATGTATTTATCTTTTTATTTATTTGTATATTTTAAAATATTATTATACACTTTATTTATATTTATATTCATAAATATATTATACATGCATATTTATTGTAATCTATATTACTAAACATAATATTATGTTACAGTTAAATATTATTATGATTATACACTAACATTATTTGTAAAATAAAAATAATAGGTACATACCTCTGTATTCACCGTAGTTCTCGGTTTGTTCCTATCTAACAGGAATTCCATGCTCTTAAATGCAAACCATTTTCCTTCATATGTCGAAGCCCCACTTCCAGATTTTGTATTTGCAATTTTTTCTTCTCTAACTCTCTTGGACTCTCTAGAAAAATGGCTTGTAAGGTTTTTAATCTTTCTTTCAACTTCGTCCTTCTCTACATTTAACGAATTGGCGATCTCGTTCCAAGCGTCGTATCGTTTTTCTCGAAGTTTATACTCAGATAATTTACAATCCCATAACACAGGATGTAAACGATAGGATTCGATAAGTTGCAGAGTTTTATCTTGACTCCACTCCATGTTTGATATTTAAATGCAAATTAATTTAACTTAACACTAGGTAAAAGTGTATAACGGCGAAGTAAGTTAACGATTAATGATCACCTTGCAAGTTGGGAGTTGCAATTAAGTCTAGACATTCTAGACGTCTAGTAGGTAGGTACATTAACGTTGTGATGTGCGACTTCCTACTTATATTTACAATAATATGTATATATTTGTTAATTTAAAAATAAAATTCAATATTGGACGGTCTTAATAATAATTTTAATTAAATATGAATAGTTCTACGAAAAGTTAAAAATAACATTTTATTCAAGTCTGTTGTGCACGAATCCTCGCAATAGCCAATATTGTAGTTATGTCTAAGTATTGATTTTCTTAGAATTAAAATACTTAAATTAGTCATTAAATAATATTATATACTATATAATATACTAATATAATATATTATACCTTTCACAAAATGTCCATTACCTATATTCTTTCATGTAATAATCCATATTATGCTTGTGATAGTAATAATAATAAATTTGTACTTCCCGGTTCATCAAGTCAGTCTGAAAACCTACGACTCGAAAAAACTATTTTTCAAACAATATACATTTTATAAAACCAAAAATGTCAGTTAAAAAACTTTGAAATATCTGCAAAACACGTACCTTGGTAGATTTTCAAACAAATTAAATTATATTTAGATCAAAAATAATTATAGTAGTAACTATATTAAAAAATCAGTTTTTAATAATTAGGGAATATTATTTGAAATAAATCACAGTAGCATTTTGTATAAAAAATCATTATTCGGCCGAGCGGCCAACGTCCCCACTAAATATGCCACGCGGCTTTCTTTGATGTTTACCGACAACCATCGGGAACCCGCGGCTTCGGCCGATCGGCTACAAAAGCCGCGCGGCCTCGCGTCCACACCAAAATATTGAAGCCGGTCGGCAAAGCCGCCCGCCAGTGGGGACGCACCTTTTTACACGACAATATAAATCGAAATATAATGTTTAATATAATAGGCTTGTATTGACATATCGTAGAGTCATATATTCTTATTTTTCTCAGTATACATAATGTTATATTAGATGTAGTCTATTATCTACCCGAATCACAATCTCATGAGTCAAATAGGTCATAGTCCATAGTCCATAATTATTATTATACCGAGACTTGAAACTTTAATTCAAGATTTCTTTTAAGTAGTTCATACTAAAACCAAAAATCTAAAACATGTTTAAACACAGTTTTTTTTATAGACTATTTGAAGTTTAAATTTGTTCAAAGTTCAATAGATAATGACAAAATAATATTAGAGAGTTTGAATCTGAGCGTTCAGATGAATGTATTTGTGTAAACAATGATAAATAATATATATTTTTATTATTTTAATATATTTATATATTTTATTATAATTATCAATATCTACATTTAATTCCCTTGCTATAATGCAATAGCCAATAACCGTAATCTTTAATTGCTTTGTAAACATTATACGTTATCATATCTTTAAATATACAAATATCATATTAAACTTATATAGTTATATGCTAAATTAACAAAAACTTACAAGGGGAACCATGTGTTAACAATAAATAAATATTTATTTATTTTATTTATTTATTTATTGTTATAAATAGATAAATTAAATTTTTTAATATTTGACCGAAAGAAAAATATTTTATCGACAATAATTAAAAAAAACTAATAAAAATCGAAATTTTCTTGTCTATAATCAGGTTAAAAAAATTCAATATATTTTGTAAATGTTAAGAGGTTTAGAGAATATATTATAAATGTTTTGTAGAAATTTATAATATTTAAACCTTCATCTACGGTTATTATTTGTTAAGTTATATAAAAAAAATGTTTAAGTTTTTCATTAAATTTTTCCTGGTAATTCCAGATACTTTTGAAAATCACTGAGAATTTTACTTTTGACCCTCAAAACTACCAAATAGATTCTCTTTCCTGCCAGAAAAAATGCTGAAAAGAAAAACACACATAGTTGTAGAATCAATACATTCATTGTTCAGATCTAAAAATACAAACATTTGTTAAAATTTTAATATTATTATTAAAATAGTTGAGTGGTAACCTTGGTTAAACAAAAGTTGGACCATCTTTGTTTGGAGGATGGAGTTTTCAACATTTCAAAGTTATACAGCATAATATGCTTAAAATGTATTCGGTCTCGAATAAAGACAAGGGCCACGGGTTGAAGATTCCTGGCTCAGACCGTCTTCGATTTTTTACTTTCTATAAATGTCAATAAAAAAATACTTATAGTAAAATAAATTAATTTAATACCAACATAAAAGTACATTCATAATTCCATTAAGAATCTAAAATATATCGTGAAATATAGGTAAGCACATATTAATAATATTGTCTTTTGGCTCAGAACCGTTTTATTCGCAAGCAATAATTTATCAATTGAATTCAAATTTAACTCGCACATTACAGTGACTTACTCAATGACTTACTCAATGTATATCCTACTGGCTACTCGACATAATCTACTGTACAGCAGAGCGGTTACCTACTTCCGATGTTTTTAATGGATTCTCAAAATGTTTATCGTTTAATATACTCCTGTTAATATTGACACCGGTGTCGGTGTGACCTACTTATAACGTTTTTCAAAGGTAAAATTCGTCGTATAACAATATTGTTTTTTTTTAATCAACTTCAAAAACTCGTGAACCAAATACTCGCTTTCAATAATGTTTCACAGGCACCGATCCTATTACTTATTTTAACTATAAATGTATTTCGATTTTATTCTTGAAATCGTTACTGATCGGTTTACTGGTGTACACACAACACACTTAAAAACGTCATTCTTTAATTTTACACTCAATTTTCGACATTATTATTGGTAATACTAAAGGTTCTATTATGGGTCTCATATACTACTATAAGCAGATCTCAAAAGTACTTAAAAAAATGTTTAATATAAAATACATTATAATGTAACAATGTACTGTTTTTTAAAAATTTAATTTACAGGAAGGTTTCCTATACAACTATAATGATACCTGTAATCTATTAAGAAATTATGTTACTGATTTAATTTTTCTGATTTAATCAGTGTATTTAATATTTTTGGTAAACGGAAAAAAAGTCCGGGGAAAAAATGTCCGGGAAAAAAAGTCCGAGGAAAAAAAGTCCGGGAAAAAAAGTCCGAATAAACGGAAAAAAAGTCCGAGAAAAAATTATTTAAATATAAATTAGTTATTACATTAAAATAAAATTAGTTCCTAGAAAAATATTAAACAAAAATATTTTATTAAGCTTATTTTTTTTCAAATAATATGTTTTAATCGCTCTGTATGTCTACTATATGGAGACAGGTTTACACAATGATATTTCAGTTAGGGTCCAGGGGTATTTCCGTATAAAACTAATGAGTAACATTACTACAACTTATCTAGAATATACCTACCTAAGATATAATATTATATCACTAGTATAGTCAACTATGTGTCCTAGGTCATAGCAGTGTTAACAGTAATAGTGTAGTACATAATTTTATAATAATCATCATAATGGATAGTGTAAAATTAATAAAAAATGGAAAAAAAATTGTTTGTGGTGGATTTACATCAGGGGCGTACCCAAGGGGGGGGGGGTCGGGTCCGGACCCCCCCCCATTGAGATATTTACATTTACACAATTGTTTAATAGTAAATCGTATAATAAGAGTATATTTAAGAACTTGGAAGAAAAATCTGAATGTCTTGATATACAAATTTGTATTCCAAGGACCTGTAAGCGTCAAATCAATCGCTGTAACATAATTAGTAAATCTCCAGAAGAATACTTCAAAATATCAATATTTATACCATTTTTGGATTACTTTTTAGATCAAATAAATAGTCGTTTTATTGAACACAAATTGGTTTTAAAAGGTTTTAAAATGTTATTTAAAAATGAATTGGACAATAATAATAACGACATTTTACAATTGATAGATTTTTATAAAAATTCGGATAATTTAAGTGAACCCGATATTGTAATAGCAGAAATTAAGATGTGGAAAAATGTCTTAAAAAGAACTGAAGAAGATCAAAAGCCAAAAACTGTAATACAATTTCTACAATTTTGTGATGAAGACTTGTTCCCAAATATATACAAGTTAATAAAAATATTATGTTTATTACCAGTCACGACATGTACTTCTGAGAGAAGTTTCTCTTCATTAAAAAATCTTAAAACATATCTCAGAAATACTGTATCGGAAGACAGACTAAATGGACTTGCAATGCTTAATATTCATCGAAATGAAATCTTAACACCAGATGATATAATTGAGGAACTTGTAAAAAAAAACAGGAGATTAAAATTTTAAAATAATTTTAAGTTAAATAATGTAATTTTTATAACCTTTCTGTATATGTGCTGTGAGTGTGTGTATAACTATTGACTATTGTAAGTAACTATATTATAGTTATTAACAGTAATATGTTGGTAATGAATTAAACTATAATTATAATTAGAGAACAGATAAAATAAAAATTTTGGACCCCCCCATAAAAAAATCCTGGGTACGCCTCTGATTTACATATACAATCCAGCATAAACTAAAAAAAAGGTGGGCAAGTGGGTGTCGCTCTGCTGTATAGTAGGTTACAAGTGGGTCACTGTATAATGGATGGTATTAAATTTGAATTCAATGATATAATATCATTGTATAAGAAAAACGATTCTGAGCGGTGATGGTATGTCAGTCTATGTATAAGGCATATTATATACATATCTATGGTATTAAACAAAAATTGACCTATAATAGGTACCTACCTATAATAAATTCCAAATTAATCATATCACAATATCCATTAGATACTTATAATGCGTTATACATCAACAAAAACCGTGGTACTATCATAGATATATAATAGTACACTTTAGAAGTTTCAGGTACCCACGAATAATATTATTCAATCACAACAAAATAACTAAAATCGTAATTCTTGGTTTAAATATGAAATTTTGTCTAAATTTGAAATTAAAATGTCTGTAAAAAATAAGTGTGTTTATATATTTTTTAGATTTTTTGGTTACAGTATGAATTATTTAAGAGAACCTTTGTTTTAAATTTTCAACTCTTAGTTATAAAAACTGAACATTTTATAATTTTTTAATTCCAACGATTGATAATTTTCGAGATTTTGATAAATTTTGTCAAAATTCCAACTTTAAATGCTTATAAAAAAAAACTGTGCCTATGTATTTTTAATATTTTTCAACTACTATTGTAACAATATATCAGGAGCCTTGTATTAAATTTTTACACTTTTTGGCCGAACAGATAAAACTTTATTGATATTTATAGAAAAAAAAACTAAAAAAAATTGAAAGCTGTAAATGTCCATAAACAGCTCAAAAAGAGTCAAAATATTTTCAAAATTGTATGGTGTATAGAAAATGCTAATTTAAACATTGAGTGAAATTTTCATGTATCTACAGTTGTTCGTTTTTGAATTGCAACAAAATAAGGAAATCACTACATGAGTAATCGAGTGAAAATCCAATGTTGTAAAAATTTAAATTTCAAACGCTCATAAAAATTTAATTTGACTGTTCGGTAGAGATTTTTTTATTGATAAAGGTAGATAATCTTATAAGGAATCTTGTGTTTCATTTTCAAATCTTAGATTTAAAAAGAAAAATTTTTACGAATTCTTAACTCAAAATAATTTGCTAATTTTCGTGATTTTTCCATATTTTGTCAATTTTTGAACTTAAAATGCTTATAAAAAAAAATTGTGACTAAGGATTTTTAATATTTTTCATCTGCCTTTGAAAAAACATATTAGGAGCCTTCTATTAGATTTTCAAGCTTTTGCAACCAATAAATAAAATTTTATTGATATTTTTAGAAAAAAAACTAAAAAAAATGGAAAATGAAAATGTCCCTAAACAGTTCAAAATAAATCAAAATATTTTGAAAATGTTATCGTGTATAGAAAATGCAAATATAAACAACCAGTGAAAATTTCATGTATATACGTTCATTTGTTTTAGAGTTACACCAATAACCAAAATCGATTTTTTGGAAAATCGATTTTGCGTAAAAATGCCCGTTTTTCCTTAATTTTTATGTTGTTTTTCCCGGCGCTTGTGAAAACTACTGGGAAATTTATACTTTTGACCCCCCAAAGTACCAACTAGATTCACTTTCCTACCAGAAAAGCTACTGATGAAGAAAATCCAAGCACTTTTACTGTCCTAAAACGTGATGACAGACACAAAAATATAAAAAAATAAATAAAAATATAAAAAAAAACATACATCATTGTAAAACCAATACATTCATCGCTCCGCTCAGAATCTAAAAGTATAAGATGGAAATGTTCCCAGAAGTCTTTGAAAAAATGTCCTGGTGTATTAATTACCAACAGAGGTAAATACATGTATATTTATAATATATTTACGTTTTGTCATTAATTTATATATGTAAAAAATATATTTATATATGCAGATTTAAAGAATCCAAGCTTAGATGTAGAACATTCACATGCTGGTGATCTACACATCGGAATCATCGAAAAAGCAAAAGAAGAAATGAAAAACCGATTTATAATGTCAACAAATACACCTTCTCAAGTTTTTGCGGAAGTAGTCAATAATTTGCCAAAAGAAGCTCTGAAATCCATGCCAAAAAGAAAACACCGTAAAAATTTAAAATAATGATAAATAATAAAATATGTTTTTGTTAATTTTTCTCAAACAATGTAATTACATTTATACAATTATTTCAATTTTTTAATATAATAATTTAATATATAAGTATTTTTAAAATTATGATGATAATTAATGCATAATTAATAATTATGTATACTAATTTAATAAATAATATTATTTTTAAATAATTTTTTCTGGGACTTTTTTTCCGTTTATTCGGACTTTTTTTCCCGGACTTTTTTTTTCGGACTTTTTTTCCTCGGACTTTTTTTCCCCGGACTTTTTTTCCTAATATCCATTTTCACGATTCATTATCCGTCATATACTCGTATGACGGCTAAAACTGTTATAAATTTGTAATATGATCAAGACTTGCATTTGAAAAAAAAATCTGTTTTAGGTTTTTATAATTAAAACTTTACGCAATTTTTGCGTTTATCGTTATTTAGAATTGAAATGTTATTCAACTTTTGCGTTTATCGTTATTCGATATTAAAACGTTATCCAAGATTTGTGTTTATCGTTGTACAGAATTAAAACTTTATCCAAGTTTTGCGTTTACCGTTATTTAAAATAGTGTTAATATACCTATACAATTTAAAAATAACAACTAATTAGGTTAGGTAATGGCCCGGTGCGAAATATAACATAATCAATTCTTAGATTGTCGCATGAAATAAATGTTTCTACAAAACCAATAGACCTTTTAAATAAATAGATTTTAAAATATTTTGTTTTGCGTTATTTTTTGGTCAATGATATTCTATAAATTACGTTTTGCGTTATGTTTTGTTTAATGATATATAATATATTTTGTTAATCGTTATATTTTGTTTTGCAGTATTTAATTATTTTTGATTATCGCTTTCCATTATAATTACGTTTACAAATTGCAATCGTTTTTTGTCAAACAGAGTGTTATTATAACGCTTGCAAGCCCTGAATATGATAATATTATAATTTATAATAATACCTACCTATTTGTAATTTAAATAATATGTCGAAAAAAGGGTCCACACAAAATATTGCAGATCATTGACTGTATGATCCCTTTTTTTAATATGGTAGGTATAGCCTCGAATATGTGTGAATATAGATAATGATAAATAATACTTACTAGTGTTTTAAATATTATCATTGTTTAAATACTATAATATTGTAATAAATTGTATTATCTATTAGGTAGAATACGAATCGTACAATATAATCATATTAAATCATATTATAGTTATTACCTATTATTTATTATTGTATTCTTTTAGCATAATAATTAATAAAAAACTTACATTTAACCAAATAGCAATAGTAATTAGTAGTCATATAAATGGAAACGACACTCACATTGAAGGTGATTATAATTTCTAAAGCAAAAAAAACCTGTGGGAGTTGTAAAACCCAAAATATTTGTATAAAAGAGGGCACCTATATAAAAGAGGGCACCTATATAAAAGAGGTGGGCTCTTTTATATAACTTACCTTACACTTACCTTACACATTAATATTTGATACACATTTGTCATTTAGAGGACACACATTGATTTTCAAAGTGGCACAAAGTATGTCAGGGGACACAGTATTATAGACCAGCATTAGGTATAGTATTATTGGTATTTTGGTGGGGGAGGAGGGGGGGAAATATTCCAAGACCCCCAAAATTAAAATAATTATTATTTTTGTTTACATTTTTAACATATTGCCACAATTGGCATCTCATTAATATATTTAAATTATAAAGCTATAAATGAGTCTTAAATAGGTAACTCGACAATTTGGTCTTGTTTAGTAAACAACTACAACTAACTATATAAACTACAAATAGCGCCTTCGTGGCCCTCACAATAGTCTATTAAACATTAATTTGGATTTAAAATATTTTTACTAGGACTTACTTATACTTAGTATTTACTATACTTAATACTTACTCACTATTTTTTTTTTAAATATATGTATTCTAAGAAAAAAATGGGTAATTGTCACTACAATAGGAAATTAATTTGAAATGAAATAATTAATCAACGATAAAGAACAGACATAAAATTGTATAAGAATAATACTGCAATATCCGCATTTCTTATCATTGTTTTGTATGATGAAATAAACATTACAAAAGAACTTATAATAATATATAATATAAGCTAGGTACCTATTAATATTTAATAGGTAACGCAGTTTCGTTAGAATTTTATTGGAGTATACCTACATAAATGTTAATACTTACCTGTTATCTATTATTCAAACGATGAAATTATAAACAGTGAAGCCTTGAATATTGTAGATATGTCTACATACGAGTACCTATACGACCTACCCAAAAAAATGCGTATGCTTCTGCCAAAGATTTAAAACGAAATACTAAAAATATATTGGAAACCTATTTAAAGGTCGAATTTATAATTTTTTATTACACACATTATTATTACTCATTTTCATAGCATAAACAATTTATTATTTGTAGTTTCAAGTTTATCCACTTATTAATGTTATTTTAGAGAAATTAGAATTTAATTTTGCATTATCAATTGGTATATTAATCGTTTGGACAGGTGTAAATATAAGTACTACAATTGTCTATTACTAATTATATAAAATATAAGTACATATATTATAATAATCCTATATACATGGGCACTAATTTTTAAGGGTCTCAAGATTAGTATTTTGGAAATGTACATTTGTTTTCTTAATTTTTTTAATTTTCTAATAATTAAATATTACTGTGGTTTTTCACACAATAAATAAATAAATAAATACACAGAAGAGCTAATTTTGACGTGACCATATGGGGTGTGACTGTGTGAAATGATGCAATATAGGTACATATATTATACAATATACATATACTATATACATATACTATTCTATATACACATGTGTGCACAAACGCACCGACATTTTACGAAACAACACAAATGCTTTGCTGGTGAATGGGTGATACATATTATTATGGTACGTAATATATTTACGAGCTCGTCGAGATCCCTTAATATGTTTCGTTCAACCGATTCTCATTAATAGTAGAAGGGATGAAATTAAAATAATTATATATAAGGATTAAACAAAATCTAAGCAGTAACCAGTCTCTTAGAGAAAAAAATTGCGATACACCTCGTCCACACCAAGATATTGCTCTTCGATATTTTTTTCCGCCCAAACGAGTAGGTACTTGCATTCATACTTGTGTATTAATATATCATGTATTGAGTTATTCGAACATCCGGCGCTGATCACAGGATTTATTATTTTCTTTAGTTCGGTTGGCCATCGGTATCTGAAAATGACCGAAATGGTGACAATGAATGTAGGAATTTTCAAAATTGTATTAATTGACGACCTAATCATAAATGTGGAGTTCGAAAATTACTTATATAATAGCAACCAATTACCAAAGGAACATTCAGAATCCAATAATTTATAGTTAAATACTTAACTTTTAAGCACTATAACTTATAACCAAGTAGTAACCCAGCATTCTCTAAAAAAAATACAGAACCTACATTAAATTAAAATATTAAATAATACCTGTAAAAAATACATTTGATTAAAATAATATAAACTAGGTAACTCATGTAAATGGTGTTCAAATTACTTCAATCATATAAAAAAAAACATTGGAGAAAAGTAAATCTTAATATCTTATAATATTATAGTTCAATAAGTGAATATAGTGATTACTTAAATAAATATAAATCAAATTACTTTTTACATATCGATATGTTGCAGTGACTTCGAGCATCGAATACGGCCCCGTGGAGACGTATCCATGAATATACCTATACCAGCTTTATATTATACTGAACCAACACCTACTACGAGCTAGCAAGGTGAGATGATTAAAATATATTCACATAACGTTTATAATGTATATACACATTAGATACAAAATAAAACGAATAGTAGAATAGTTTTAAAATGTTACATAATATTATGCACCCTGCTTTAGACTAATAAAATACTATAACATCTAAATAACCTTAATGACACCTACAAGACACGTAAACACCTATGCACACCCATGTCCATCATATCATATTATTACGTATATACTAGTGCTGTACAGTCAGAAAATTTTTATTATTTATTTGCCTCTAGTTTTTGTTATGCTACGTATAGGCTATAGGTGTACTTATCAGTTATCACCCATTACTTTATACTTTATGACACATTAGTTCATAAAGTGTTTACTATACAATATGTGCTTTTTTCTTATGAGTTATGACTACAGCAGGTATATTAAGTCTGCAACTATAGTAGTATACATTTAACATAACAATGTAGTAGCATCACTGTAAATCATACTAGGAAATCAATTATAATTTCAGAGGGGCTAACATTATTAATATCAATATGAGAGGGAGGGCTTTCGTTCCTAGACAACTAAAAAAGAAGGGGGCTTGACGGACTTGGGAGGGGGCTAAGCCCCCTCAAGCCCTCTCCCACCGATTTCTGTCAATGCTGTAAATATTGTAAACCAGTGATTAATGTACTACATTAACCACATTCAGTCGGTTAACCTTCCTGCATACTCTGTGTTTCACCTAGGTGTCCCTCTGTTTTGTTCCTTATAAATATAGTAAGCCCCCTTATTTCTCTCCATATTTGTATTCTATTAGGTACAGGAAGAAAGAATCATTTTTAAAGTTCCTGAGCAAATTGAGCGGTTTTGTGTAGGTTGTTGCATATCTGTGTAATACTGAAATTTGCATGTGCTGCTTTTTAAATATTGTACCTATATCAAAAAAATGTATATCCTGCACGTCTGATCTTGCACGCCAATTCAGTTATTTATAATTATTAAATTAAACTATTATATATTACATATAACATAAAAAATGTGGCAAAATGTGGCATTAATAATTAAATAGGTAGCCGGGGAATGGTATATGTAGATACTGTAAAATTATGAGTTTATTACACTTATAACTGGAGTCAGGATAATGCTCAGAAATTCTATGAACATAAAAAACATGCATTTATGATCTAAAAACCATAAAAAATTAATTAGACATTTTTTTTTAGTTTTATTGGCTGGTATCTGTGTGGCATTTTTTTAAAACATTGATACTAACCCCGTGAAAATTACAAAAATCGTTTTAAAGCACTTAATAATATCTATCATATTCGCATTTCGTTTCGATAATCGATACCAAACGCATGCGTATAAACTGTAATCTGTATACACCATGGTCCATAATATAGTTGTTGTTAAAAACGTGGTCCGTGGTATATACCTACATGATATACTTACTAATCTGCTACCTAGTAACTGAAACTAAAAGCAGCCTCATTGATTTTACCTATATTTATTTTAGACATGATCATTGCACTGTAGGTATAATATTATACTGTATTGCTATTGAATTACAGTTTACTGTATTTTTCTATTTAAAATGAACTGATTTAGTGTGTGGTATTTTTCTATAAACGACCATTTTGCTGTCAAAATCGAGTAAAAATTACCGAAATTATAAATAAAAAGGTGCTCTGCTGTACAGTAGGTTATAAGTGGGTCACTGTATAATGGATAGTATTAAATTTGAATTCAATGATATAATATCATTGTATAAGGAAAACGATTCTGAGAGGAGACGGTATGTCAGTCTAGGTATAAGACATATTATACACATATCTATGGTATTAAAAAAATGATTGACCTATAATAGGTACCTATATAATAAATTCCAAATTAATCATATCACAGTATCCATTATTTACTTATAACGCGTATACATAAACAACAAACCCTGATACTATCATAGATATATAGTGTACCTACTTTATAAGTTTCAATTACCCACGAATAATATTACACAATCACAACAAAATAACTAAAATAGTTATTCTAGATTTTTTTTTTATGTAATTTTGTCCAAAGTTGAACTTAAAATGACTATAAAAATAAACTGTGCTTATGTATTTTTTAGATTTTTTGGTAACAGAATTAACTACTTACGTGGAACTTTGTTTTAAATTTTAAATCCTTAGATATATAAGTTGAACATTTTATACATTTTTAACTACAAAATAATTATTCAATTTTAAATTTGATAAATGTTGTCAAAATTCGATCATTAAATGCTTATAAAACAAAAATTGTGAATAGGTATGTATTTTTAATATTTTTCAACTAATATTGTAACAATATATTCAGCAGCCTTGTATTACATTTTTACACTTTTGGCCCAACAGATAAAACTTTATTGATATTTATAGAATAAAAAACTAAAAAAATTGGAAACTGAAAATGTCCGTTAACACCTCAAAAAGAGTCAAAATATTTTCAAAAGTGTATGGTGTATAGGAAATGCTAATAAAAACATTCAGTAAAATTTTCATGTATCTACATTTATTCGTTTTTGAATTACAATAAAATAAGAAAATCGCTACATGAGAAATCCAGTGAATATAAAATGTTATAAAATATTAAATTTCAAACGCTCATAAAAATGTAATTTGACTTTCTTATAGACATTTATTTCTTGATAAAGGTAGATAATCTTATAAGGAATCTTTTATCACATTTTAAAATCTTAGATTTAAAAAGAAAAACTTTTACGAATTCTTAACTCAAAATAATTTGCTAATTTTCGTGATTTTTCCATATTTTGTCAATTTTTGGACTTTAAATGCTTATAAAAAAAAACTGTGACTAAGGATTTTTAATATTTTTCAAAAACCATTGTAACAATATAGTAGGAGCCTTGTATTAAATTGTCAAGCTTTTTTAACCAACAAATAATATTTTATTGATATTTTTAGAAAAAAAACTAAAAAATAATGGAAAATGAAAATGTGCCTAAGCAATTCAAAATAAATCAAAACATTTTAAAAATGTTATCGTGTATAGAAAAAGTACCAACTAGATTCACTTTCCTATCAGAAAAGCTACTGTTGAAAAAAATCCAAGCACTTTTACTGTCCTAAAACGTGATGACAGACACAAAAAAAAAAAAATAAAAAAAAACACACATCATTGTAAAATCAATACATTCATCGTTTCACTCAGAATCTAAAATTATTTGGATTCGTATATTATAATATATTGAAAAACAATTTAAAAGCATTGTCTAAGACGTCCGAAATATACATGCAAAAGTCATTAACGACCAAGCATTATTTAGTACATATAATTAAACAACTAATGTAAAACAAACAACGATGTGTCTATAATCTATATCTACTATATGTATAAGTACGTGAAAATAAAAAATATATATCAACCAAAATATATGATATTAGTATGTGTAAATGTGTTTAATTAATTAATTTATACATTTGTATAAATATATTTATAACCTTATACCTAATATTTAAATGTTTAATTAAATTATTTAGTTTAATTAAGTTTGAACTTACATAAAAATAAAAACAATGAAATCAGAATTCCCAAAGTTTTGTAAGATGACAAAACAGAAATTGTATTTGAATAAAGCATATTTCCCTCCAATTACAAATCCAACGTCATCGGACGCCGATGATCGGAAAAACATCACAGGCGGATAAACGTTTTCTGATATGTTCTATGTTACTGGCCATTTTAATTTTACAACTATCATTTTTTGTTTACACCTTAAACATATTTTATTGCAGAGCATAATTCTCTATTAAACATTTTCATTTAACACATCGTTTACAAACTCAAATACAATTAAAATTTATTGATTATTAAACTATAAATAATCAATCATGCGTGAAATTTGTCACTTGCAAGCAGGTCAATGCGGAAATCAAATTGGTGCAAAAGTAATAGACTTTTATATTAATATATATTTATATAATATCTGACTATTAATGAGTTTATTCACATTTCATAAATCATGATCTGAATATTGTTAATTACAGGAACATAAATTATATTATAATATTTAAGTACCTATTACACTACAACGACGTATTTTATATTATTTTAGTTTTGGGAAGTCATATCCGATGAGCACGGTATCGATCCAACAGGGTCATATCACGGCGATTCTGATTTACAATTAGAACGCATCAATGTCTATTACACCGAAGCACTGGGTAAAATTCATTATAAATCACATAATTATTACATATACCTACAGTTAACATAGTATTATTTTGACAAAATTATCATAGCTTTTAAATTAATCAATTTCTGTGATGTGAGAGCAATCACATCCGTTTTTACTTTACAGAATTTATGGTTATAAAAATATCTAACACAAGGGTCTGGAAGTAAATGATTATCTTACATGTGTTTTGGAATGTCTAAAATCTGACGATGATACAATAAATTATAAAATGTAATTTACAATTTTTTTGGGGGATTTTTACATTTTATATGAAGTACCTACAATATTTTTATTTTCTATAAGTCACAATATTTTCTACGATAATTTACGATAATTGGCCCTTTCGATGTACCATTCTATAGAATAAACTCGGGGAGGTGTAAATTAATGAAATAAATATATCATTTAGATACATGCAAGATATTTTATTATTTTATTTTATTTAACCAACGTTTACTTTAGATCTTTATTCAGATTAAATCAATGGACATTGACTGATGGATCAGTCAATTAAGCCATGGCTTAATTTGTAGTTTACTAATCACATTTATAGTTTTGTATTTCAGTTTAATGTTAGTTCCATACGTATATTTATTTAATGTATTTTTTTTTTTAACTTATTTATTATAATATATTTTTAAAAGGATATTTTTTTATTTTATTTTGGAATTGATATCTTGTTTTAATTATTATGATAGCTGTATTAAATGTTATACACAAATGGATTAAAGATTAATTTAATATTATATCAATTAAGTTAGAAATTACTAAAGACCTAAAGTATTTATTTTTGCCAAAAAGACAATATTATTCAAAAGTGATTTTAAAAGTAAATTGCGTATAATTCCAAAAAATGTAGTTGGTATTTACTATGGGTATTTTGCTTTTTGTGCTGGATAATACCTAGAATAAATTAAAAGTTTGGTTTTAGTATCTTCCATGATTGCAGAATTATACGCTGTCGTTACAATCTTGATTTTTTTAGAATCGAGTATTTGTCGTTAATTGGTCGTTAATCGTTTAATTTTATTTTCTTCGGTACATTTTTGTTGTAGTGTTGTCATTTCACAGAATAATACATTAAAGAAAAAACCCATAGTAAATACTACATTTTTTGGAGTTATACGCGATTTACTTTTAAAAATATTAATTTTTGATAAAAATAATTACTTTTTCAAATTAATAAAAGTAATTTGTACATTTCTGGTTTAATTGTTTAAAATACTCATAATTTTAATATCAATACATTCATTGCTCCGCTCAGTACCTATTTAAAATGTACTATATAGTTTAAATTATATTATAATATAACATATTAATATATTATACTAAAAATAATAATAGGTATATGTATATTATTATATTATGTTAATTTTCTATAAATCTAAATTATATTGGCTTTGATAATAAATATTTATATTTTCTATTAAACGTACTGGAAAATTAAAAAAAAAAAACAATTTTATAACACTTTGTTGTATTAACATATACTAGGCGGTAAGTATGTTCCTCGAGCAGTTCTTGTGGATTTGGAACCCGGCACTATGGACTCCGTCAGGTCAGGCCCATTCGGTCAATTATTTCGACCGGATAATTTTGTTTTTGGACAATCCGGTGCAGGCAATAATTGGGCCAAAGGACATTACACAGAAGGCGCTGAGCTGGTGGATTCAGTACTCGATGTAGTTAGGTATAGCTATGTTGAAAAACACGTCGTATAACGTTATAAATTAATTAATGTCCTATTGAATCTTAATTAATATTTAAAAATCAATAATATATTTTTAAAAAAATTAATAAATTCATTTTTATTAAAAAAAATTTTAATTTAGGAAGGAAGCAGAGAGTTGCGACTGTCTACAAGGATTCCAACTGACCCATTCGCTGGGCGGCGGAACTGGTTCCGGTATGGGCACACTTTTGATATCAAAAATTCGTGAAGAATATCCAGACCGCATCATGACCACATACAGTATCGTTCCCTCACCAAAGGTAACTTAGCTTAAGATCATAATCTTATACCCATTTGTAGACTGTATGATGCGTATTACGGTAGACAAAGAACTGCAGTGCAATGTGTTCTTCATATAGTATTCACCATTATTACCAATGTCTGTAGCATATACTGTCACATATGTGAGTGACGGTGTAGTTTTTAAAAATTATGATTTATTTTATTATAATTATTATTGTTTATAGGCAAAACTTCTCTTATAGTTATATATTTTGTAAACATACGCCTACTGTTCAAACTTGATAGCCACAATCTGTATTAAAAAAATAACTATTGTATTGGGGTAGGTATTCAAATTATAAAGTAGAACTATTGAAGAAACTATTTATATTAAGGGTGTCTATGCCGGTTTTTCCAATCTCCCGCAATACTATAAAATTTGAAAATTATATTTTATATTTTAGTTGCTACCTTGGTTATATTTTTCCATTACTCAATACCTTCTATGGTGGGTTGATACGGTGTATTATATATCAACAAAAATGACTTCACTGGAAAAACTCTCACGCCTCTTTGATATGTCAAATTTCAATAATTTTTTTTTATCTGAATGATGAGAACTTTTTTCAGGTCGGATCGTTCAAAGCTTGAATTTTAATTTTACTTTAAATAGTGCTAGAAAATACGTGTGAAAAATAACGAATATTGTTCATTATTCAAATATTATTTAAAGAGTTAAAACATTAAAAAGCATTTTAATATAGGTATTATGTTGTGTTTTTAATTGATTATGTTTACCTGACCTGAGAAATGAGAATTGCTAATAGTTTATATGCGTTGATTAGGGAAAAGAGTATTGTATTAAAGTTCTCTGCCCCCCCCCCCCCAAAAAAAGAAACAAATCGAGTCACTAATCGGCCTGTGCTGTATTTTTTTTTTTTTGCTCACAGGTGTCCGACACGGTCGTAGAGCCCTACAATTCTACGCTGTCTGTGCACCAACTAGTGGAGAACACCGACGAGACTTTTTGCATCGACAACGAGGCACTGTACGATATCTGCTTCCGGACACTGAAGCTCACTACGCCCACGTATGGCGATCTCAATCACCTGGTGTCAGCGGCTATGTGCGGCGTGACCACGTGCTTCCGGTTTCCCGGACAGCTCAATTCTGATCTCCGGAAGCTGGCCGTCAACATGGTGCCGTTCCCGCGGCTGCACTTCTTCATCACCGGCTTCGCGCCGTTAACGTCCCGCGGCAGCCAACAATACCGCGCGCTCACCGTGCCCGAACTGGTCCAGCAGATGTTCGACGCTAAGAACATGATGGCCGCGTGTGACCCCCGACACGGCCGATACCTGACCGCCGCCAGCATATTCCGCGGCCGCATGTCTATGAAGGAGGTGGACGAGCAGATGCTCAACGTGCAGACGAAGAACTCCAGCTACTTTGTCGAGTGGATACCAAACAACACTAAGACGGCCGTTTGTGACATACCACCCAGGGGCCTTAAGATGTCGGCCACGTTCATCGGCAACACTACCGCTATCCAGGAGATGTTCAAGCGGGTGTCTGAACAGTTCACGTCCATGTTCCGGCGAAAGGCGTTCTTGCATTGGTACACCGGCGAGGGCATGGACGAGATGGAGTTCACCGAGGCTGAGTCCAACATGAATGACCTGGTGTCCGAGTACCAACAGTACCAGGAGGCGACCGTCGACGAAAACGGCGAAGAGGACGAAGACGAAGATGCCGACGCGTAGTCTGGCCCCTTTACATGAGACACATCAAACACAATAATTCTCACAGGTCTGATGTATTTTTTTTATTACCAAATACAAATTATAACCGATTTAATAAAATAAAAAATTGTTCTATTACGATGGATATATATATTATTTTAATAGTAATAGGTACAAAATATACCTTATTAATATACAACTATACAAGTACATTTACCATTCAGTAAAATCCGTTAGAACGTGGAGTTCAAATGGGTGACCATACAATTCACAATATGTTGAGTGATATTATAAATTATAATAATATGTTATCAGATAATTATGTTATAGTTTTTAGATCTTATAGACATAATGAGATCAGAATTATGAATTAAAACTTTGGGATTATCAATCCCAAATAAATTTTAAAACTTTTCACGTCTCTTATCGTATAATACCTACGATTCTTATCTTACAATGATGTTTTTGAGATTATGAGTGGAACGATGAATGTATTGACTTCACAATGATGTGCGGGTTTTTTTAATTTTTAATTTTGTTATTTGTGTCTATGTACCAGGGGCGGACTGGGAGGTAAACGGCCCAGTATTCTATAAAACTAAGCGGCCCAAAATCCTTTATAACAGCTTCTTTATGAATACCTTATTTTTCGGATAGTGTATCAAATATATAATACACCTATTAATTTGTCTTGTATTCCAGATTTAGAAGACCCCAGGATACCTCCTCTTTGTAGTGTAAAGTGGTGTTGGTGTATTAAATATTTAAATCTTAAAGAAACCTCAGTATGTTTTTAATTATTTTTAGTTTACTAAATAACCTCTCACACTTTATTTGAATGCACGACAGAGCTAAAATGTATTCATGCACAAGAAAAAATATTAATATTTTCATATTTCAAAGAAATGAGCAATTTATTGACATAATATATTAAACAATAATCTTAATTGTGATGGATATTGTATTTTTCAGAGTTTTATTACATAATACATCCTAAAATAAATATGATTTATTTCAGAATACATTAAATGTTTTAAAATACAGAGTGTAACAGGAAGGCCTGACGGATAAAAAAACTTTTGTTCTAATCAATATATAAATTTTTTTTTATAAATAATTTATAGTCACTTAATGAAATAGATGTATAATATAAAAAAATATTTTTTCTAATGAAAATTGGAAAAATTCAAAATAGCCAATCTAGAAAAATAATTAAACACTTTATACGATTTGGTTGGTACATCGACCGCCAGAAAGTTATTGCTAAACTACAATCATTGAACCATTTGCAAATATTTATTAAAGCTTGAAGTTTATATTAAAAGTAATGACTATAATAATGCGATGATTCTGAAACTGATTAAGATGATTTTGGTTTAATACCAGTATGAATTGTGACAATGAAATAAATTATAAAAACAATAGTAAACAAACATCAAAAATATCAAAAGGATTATACATTTTTACATTTATCATTCTTATAAAATATATAGTATAACTTATTGGCTATTGTTTATTTATAATCTATATACAGGCTGAGACAGGAAGACCTAATAAAAAAAAATAAAATATGATGAGTCTAACGTATGACAAAAATTGTGAAATTCTAGACTATAACTGATAAAACCATGATATAAATAACGTGGTATGATTGCAAAAGTCCAGATTTGGTCCAAGTCCGCGCAATACGTCACTTGCTTACTCATATTGGCATTAAATTATTATTACTAAACACTACTTTACGTCACGTGCTTACCGAATGATCTGACCGTCAAAAAGTTACGATCATACCTTGTTTTTATAACATGGATAAAACTGATTTTTAAAATTGTTGGTTAAGGAATTATAATACAAATTACAATATACAACATACCATATGTGCTCATACAGTCATACTATTATTATTATAATACTTATGGTTCGACTATAAACTGATTGTAGAATTGTACCAAACAATAGCAGTGGTTTTTAAACTGTTTCGTATTTAAAAATAAATTTATTAATAATATCGTCAAATGTTCAAATGCCCCAGCGGCCCACACATATAAGCCGGCCCGGTGTGCTGCGGCACACTAGCACACCTGGTCAGTCCGCCCCTGCTATGTACACTGTACACGATAAATAGTCGAAGTAATGCTTGGATTTTCAACGTCAGTATATTTTCCGATGGGAAAGTGATTCTAGTTGGTAAATTGGGAAGTTAAAATGTAAAATTCACTCAATCTAACTGACCTACAGCAGAGCGACACCCAACTTACCCGCTTTTTTTCTATTGAAGTCACCAAAAATACTTTGTTTTTTACATTTGAGAGTGGTTTCTTATATGAAATTGGTTCTAACGGTACTTTGGGTGTAAAAAAAAAAAATCTTAGTACTTTGTAATTAAAAAATGAATACCCGTGGAGATTTAAAAATTTTACCAACTCATTTTATCAGCATTTTCTATTTATAATACATTTTAAAAATATTTTGACATTTTTTAAGATATTTATATACATTTGAAATTTTAGACTTTTATTATTTTTTATTTCATTTATGCATAATTTTTTTATTTTTGAGTAAAAATTAGTTCGAAAAAAAGTACTGAAGACGTTTGAAGAAATCACGATTTTTTTCATTGAAATTAAAAATATCGAAAATACTTAATGGTTACAATTTTATTTATTAGAGTTTAATTTAAAATTTTTTATAAGGGTTTGAAAAATGTAAACACAGTTTCTCATAACTTCCATCAGACTCATAACAGCTTGCTTCATGAATTTTTTTTTACTATTGTTGGGTGTTTAATGTTTATTCGATTAACAATCGACTGTACAAGTAGGTAATGATAGAATGATATGAGGTTTAATTACCAGTGAATAATAATATATTTTATAACAGAGTAAAATATGTATAAATAAGCAAGTTTAAAAATGATGAAAAATGAAGTCTGGAACTTTGGAAGTCGTAAATATAAAATCGTAAAATCAACTAGCGTGAAGCTGCTCACTAATGTTTATGTTTCATTGACAAAATAGTAAATACATATGTCATATTAATTATTATTACAATTAATAGTGCTTTGGCGCTGGCTTCCTTATAACAGATCCCCCCATTGGCTTTTTATTACCTTAGTAAAAAGTTTTGAGAGGGTGGGGATTTTCCAATTTTCCCCTCCCATTTAGCCAAGTCGTTTTTTTTATCCCCTCCCTTTAAGAAATCATGTCTACGCCACTACTACCTAGTTATATAGGTATATTATTATTTTTTATCTCTCTGACTCTCTACTCTCATAATATTATTAAGTTGCTATAATCGTAGAAAAAAAAATAATACTTACTGGCTACTAAGAGTTGAGACCATTGGAAATATCTGTAATTATATCTGATAACTCTTTTTAATTGATAGTTTAACAATACTTTAACTTTATAGTATAATATAATATGTCAATTAAATCATATTTTGCTTAAAATAAATTTTTACGGGAATATTTGTCCATTTTGGGTGCATCCGCATACTTCGAAGAATATATTTTGTAATTTTAATAGTGCATA